>JAVIWB010006450.1:0-96515 GCA_031893035.1 Dermolepida albohirtum
AGGTGACGTAACCGGATGTGACAGCAGGGAGGTGGAGGTGGTCCCCGGACCCGTGAAAGCCCTCTACTTAGAGCACAAAAAAGTAGTTGTTTCCGAAAATTTATAAAAAATAATGTACCTTCAAGAAATCTCGAGAAATATTATTGAAAAAACTTTTATAGTCGAATAATGTACATCAGCCTGTCATAGTTAACATTGAAATTACATTAACATTTTATTTATGATACACTTATTTCAGCAAAATCAATTTAGTGACAAAAAAACTGTAACAAAGAAAAGGAAATGAACATTAAAATTTCAACTTAAAGAAATTGCAAAAATAGATTATAAAGAAGAAATCATTTGTAGTATGTAACATGTTGAACTGGAGTAGTACACATTTCTAAATTATAATTCATGTTTTAAACTTTTATATCGAGTAAGGAAAAGTTCTGTCTTTTTTCACATACATCAAAATAGTTTTAAAGAGACCTGTCTGTCCGATGGTGTAATGTCAGGTGAATAATAAGGCTGAGGTACAATTTCCCAGTCCTATTCATAACATTTTCGAGCAGTTTTCTTTTCCACATGTGATCTAGAATTGTCATGATGCATTAATAATTTTGTTTGAAACACAATACCTTTCTTCGTTGAAAGGGAAGGTCATCCAGGCTGACTACATTTTTATACACTATCCACTTTCCATAAACAGTAATGAGGCAGTTCGAAAACAGTTCTTTCTTTGAGCAATAAGTCTATTAGTCAACATTTCGTCGTCAATATCTGAAGGCCCTCTTTTAAAGAGATATTATTGGAATAAAACCTTGAAAATCATTTTTGATATATTCAAAGTGCAGCCATGACAAAAGTATTTTCTTTGAATAGAACATGAGCCCTTATGCTTACCATACAATCTTTAAAAACAAAACAAAGCAATACTCCCAATAGTCTAATGAAAGATTTCAATCAATTATCTTGTATATATCATATGTCTAAAATTTATTTTTTATAAATATTATTCACAATGTCCAAGAGAAATCATGAGAGTATGATTTGTTGTCCATACTCTTTCCAATGCAGATATTTATAAATGAAATTTAGGTTTAGTTTTCACATAATATAATTATTACATTTAAATATAAATTATGTTTGGTCTTAAAGCTACAAATATTGAGTTGAAGTTAAACCTGAATAGGTAACTGCTGTATATTATACTGTAACAAATATGTAGTTTACAGAAAAACAAAAAAGAACTAATTATAAAATAAAAAATTATACATTAACATGGAATGATTATAGATTCTAATTAAAAAAGATACACAAACAATATTAACTTTGACAAACAAGTAATATTAAGAAGTCATTGAAGACATATTATGAGAATTTACGACAATTAGGTATATGCAAAAAGTTATAGGGCATGTATTACTACTAAACATTATTAAAAGTATGGCACCTTAAGAATTTTTTTGGGGTGCAGCAATCGGATTATATAACTAATTTTGAACTAGATATTTTGCATAGTTTATTAAATAAGAAATAAATTTTTTTGTAGAAAAAATATAAACATTAAAACAATGTCCCCCCCAAAGTAAATTAATTTAACATTGACTTAATGTTATGCTTTCCATTAAAAATAAAATATGTACTCACAGTTTGAAAATAGTTTTAAATGTTCGTTACAATTAAGAATTGGATGTGTAACGAGTCTTCAGATAAATATATTTAAAGCTTTCATATTTAATAAGGTAAAATTTTTACAATATCAATCTAACTGACCAACTGAGGAATGTTTTTCAAGTAATAGCTAAAATTTAAAACAATTGTAGATTAAATTATGATTTATGAAGATAATTACAGGAATTATGCAAAATGAATGGCATTTTACTAGTTTTTTTTATCTTAACCATTAGAAATCATTGTATCTTCTATCTTCTTCTGATAACATATTAATTTTCTGCAAATTCAATTCCTGCTACTTTTGTAGTGCTTCGAAAAATTATATTATATAAGTTTCAAAGTATCTAAGTGCTTTTGAGGATATGTTAATTTCATTTAACGCATAAATCAGAATTCTCTTCCATATTTAATTCTGACATATTTTCTATATCTTGTATTGTTGAAAAACTGTGTATACTGGGTGACTGCCTACAAATCATATTAATAATAAATTTAAGGTGTTAATATGTTTATTACATTGAACTGTTTTCTACCGCCAAATTATTGCTAAGGGACGAATGATTTTCTTTGCCGTGTTTTAATAAGGATGTAATTTCTTTGCTCTCACTTACAACATCCAGAACAGCGGAATTATTACTTGCTATTTTACACAATCACTTTGATGAAGAAAGGTTATGTTTGAATAATTATCGTTAATTACATATCGATTCGATTTTACTGTATAGGAAGTGAGAGCCGCATTTTTAAAATCGGTACCTTATGCTTTATTTCATGTTCATATTTTAAAATTGTTTATTAACACCTACACTATTTATCACACTTTTGAAATCATACCAAAGATGGCGAACAATGCTAATTTGAAATTTTTTGCTTTATAGATTTTCTTTACATTTTATACAATTAAAAGTTAACATCTTTTTAAATGAAAATTACACAGTATTTAATACAACACTAACTCAAATTTTTACTAATCTGGTTTTACTCAAAGATGTAATACGGTGAAAGAATTTGCAGTACTGGCGTCAAATATAAAAAAAGTTTTTGGTCATTGATTTGTTCTTTAAACAAATGAATTATTTGATATTTTAAATACTGGAGAAATCATGAATTCATGCGCTAAAACATTATTCTATGCCATAAGAAGGAAAAATTCAATACTGTCAATTTTCTTCCGTTATAAATGTTCAATGGGCGACCCAACGTGAATTACTTGCCAAACTAGGGTATAATGAAAACTCATTTGATATGAAGACCTTAAAAAGGGGTCAACCCAATCAAATTCTTTTTGACTTCGATCAATGCTTTGTGAATTACATTTGTGAGAGACGCAGCCCGCATAAATTGAATGTGGTTGATAAATGGATAACCGAGGCGTTACGCGTGCGGGTATTGATTCAAATCAGTAGAATCTGCACGTTTATAATCAATTAGTGTTTCCAAAATATGTTCCGTTCCTCTTACTATAGTACTAAAAGAAAAACTGATTTATTGTAATATTTATTTTTTCATATACAGGTATGCAGTTAACAAAAATAATATTCTTGTATGCATAACTAAAATACATAAATAAAAAATAAATAATGAGTATGTCATGAATATACTATATATTATAAAGTTTAATTTTTATAACACAGAATGTGAATACTCTATAACATCGTTAAAATACTATGTAACTTGAACCAATAAAATTTCAAGTTAAATCTCGTAAAATATTGTCAGCGACGAAACAATTTCTTTTTAAATTTAAATTACATATATACAGGCTACGTAAATATTAAATTACAGTGTTTTTTATACATTTAAACTAATCTGAAAAAAAAATTATTCCTATTGATTAATTGGAATGATGCTTGCCAAGTAGGTATATGGTATTTCAAAATTATCTGGAAAACATGGTTTGTTGACTTGCATCGTTTTCGAAATCACTCCATGCATTATTTAATTCCATAAATATAAGTTTTGCGACCTTCTCATTTTCAGTACCTACTTGCTGTAAAAAAAGAAGCAGTTACAACATTTTATTGTATATTGAAATTTGTGGAAGTAATTTTCTAACAATATTTGTGATTATAGACATGAACAACTCCTATACTGGTGTAAATGTTTAAACTGCTCTGATGACTGTTTCTTTAACATTCCAAATATAATAGCTGTTATCTTACACAATGAAATATTTGATATTTAATTTTTTATATACCATCGCTATATTTTCTTCATTACGTGCTGGATGTGGTCTATTTGGTCGCGTATTATACAATAACGAAAATTGCTTTTCAAAGTTTTCGATGGTATAGCGAATTGTGCATTGGATGGGCCGATTACGTAGACCATAAGTTACTCTAAGCGCACGAAACACATTTCTCGTGGAACGCTGATTTTCGTAATACAGTTGAATAATTTGCCTTCCATAATAAAATATCACACAATACTTAACTAAAATAGCGTGAAAGTTTGACAAGACTCACGCTTTATCTGCCAAAAAATCGCTATTGAAAAAAATACATCATAATGAATCACCCATTATTATAAACAGTTTTGTGGCTTCTCTAATCACCAGATTTGAAATCCTTAATAAAAATAACATTTATAAAAATCGTCTTCATAGTCAAAATCAATATTTGCAATAATGTCAATTTTTTATGTTACTTAATTTTTCTATGTTTTATGTCGCTAATATTTACCTTATCTGGATGAACAGCTAAACAAGCCTTCCTATATGCTTTCTTTACATCTGCAGGTGAAACTAATTGGTGCATTTCACACTTATTCCATTTTGTGCCTTCCCATAATACTATATGCATAGTACACAATAACGCTCTAATATTATTCTTTTTACCATCCACCTGCACAAAGTTATTTATTTTTTTATCACAATAATTTAAGAAAAATTAAAAATCTTACCCATTCCATTATTTTTAATTTGTCAGGATCCATATCTTTCGATAATTCTTCTTTTCTCATTTCGTTTATAGTTCGCGGCATGTTATCTCTTTTGGCGGCAAATTGATAACCCTGCGAGCCTAGTAAGTCTCCGAATACATCTTCGGATTTTGTTTTATTCTTTTGATCGTTTTTATTTAAAACATTGTCAAAATGAGATCGGCTGTAATCTGGTCTAGGATCTACTGGTGACTTGGCGAAATGTTGTGGCGTCGTTTTAACTCCTGCTTGCGGACTTGGAGAATGGGCGTGCTGTGGTGTTGTGGGAGGCGCTCTTTGTGGTGAGTAGGTGTCATTATTAGGTGAAGACAAATTCGGAGTAGAATGGGACGCCCATGTCGCATTAAGATTACCTAAATATTTGGAGATTAGCAGTGTACAATAAGTAAATCTTGGAAACATTGTAGTAAAGAATACCTCCAGTGTTCTGTTTCAAAAATTCTGAAAAGTTGATATAATTTTACGACAAAAATTATTTTTGTTGTTCACCTTTGTATTTATAATTCCAAATATTTTAAAATATAATTTAATCTATCTTTAAATAAAAACGAATTTTTTACCCATGTATAATAATGCCTTCAATATTTCTATGAAACAGAAAATCAGATATGCTTTGTAAAATACATTTTACAAAATTATCCAATTGTCTTAAAAAATATAAAATAAATAGTTTTAAAATTAAAACGAATCAATATGTTCTCACATCAAGAAATTGAACATTAGAATGTTTATTAAATTAATAATTTAACTTGTGTTTACCCTACATTTTTGCAGTCTAATTGTAAGCGCAGGGGTTGTGATTTTGCAATATAGAGATTGTCAAAAAGTATATAAATAGTCATTTAAGAAACGGCATAAGAAATGGAGAAAGTAAGTATGCAAGAGTGACACACGATGATGTGCAATCTGGACTAAAATACAAAAATGTTTTCTTCTTCCTGTAGTGCATACCTTTATGTACTTTTTTAGAATTTAATTTAATGTTGGATTCGTTACTGAAGCAACCAACTTTGTTTTTGTAATGGCGCCTGTGTTTCTTTCTATCTCTAGAGAGAGCATATTTTGTCTTCTTTTGTATAAAAAATTGAGAAGGATGATTTTCATTTGGGATAATGCAAATACAAATGGTACTAGGAAAGTTTTGCAATATGACGCAACAATGAATCGTAGGAAGTTACTTGTTGCTGCATGTTGAGACATGTTCATACGTGTATAGTAGCCGCCGGTAGCAGTGAGAGTGTAAAATGCTTGCGATGGCATCGTGGTCACAAATTGAGATAAGGGCAGTTTTGCGTTATAATTTCGTGCGTGGTTTAAACATAGACTAATGTTTCGAATAAATGACTCTTGCACTAGGTGATGTTTGTTCACATCGCAGAACGATATTCAGGTGGTATAGAGAATTCCAAAGGGGAAATTTAACTGTGAAGGATGCTGAGAGGCCGGGAAGGCCACGAACGTCAGTTACGAAGGACAACATTACTACTGTGAGGAAAATGCTTGGCGAGGCCAGGCGAGTGACCTACCAACAGATAGAGGGTACTTCAGGCCTAAATGCACCAGCAATTCGTTCGATTCTACATGATCATTTGCACGTGAAGACTTTGTTTTCTCTGGGTGCCGCATCGACTGACTGAAGAGTAAATGACACGACGTGTAACTTGGTGCCGGGAGATGCTAAAAAAGTTTAATAAGGGACAATCTCGGTATGTGAACAACATCGTAACAGGTGACGAGACTTGGCTGTACTATTACGATGTACCGACCAAAGCTTAAAACAAAGTTTGGGTCTTTGATGATGAGAACACACCCGTAGTTGTCAAAAAATCTCGATCTGTAAAGAAGAAAATGATAGCTGTATTTTTCAAATCGGGTGGAATTGTGGAACGCGTCGTTTTGTACACACAGAAGACAATCACAGCTAAGTGGTGTACTGAACAGTGCCTGCCTAAAGTCATTGGATCTATGAAGGACCTGCGGCCAAAGTCAAGAACGGACACCTGGTTCCTCCATCACGATAATGCTCCAGCTCATGGCGCCAAAGCCAGCATCGAATATTTGACCACGACAGGATTGAAACTTCTCGAGCATCCTCCCCACAGTCCAGATCTTGCTCCCTGCGACTTTGCACTGTTTCCGCATGTGAAAATGAAGCTAAAAGGGAGGTGGTTTTCCAGTGATGGGGACCTTCTGCGGGCTTGGGACAACGAGTGTGCTTTACTCCCTAGTGAACCTTGTCAGAACTGGTTTAAAGATTGGTTTCGGAGGATGGAGAGGTGTATTGAGTGTAGAGGAAATTACTTTGAAAAATTTAAATAAAGAAAGCTGTATTGCAAAACTTTCCTAGTACCCTTTGTATGCTTGTAAACATGACGTTCGTTTTAAGTACCGTAAAGAATGACGTACCTTATAAGCATGTGATATGAAAAAAATAGAGCATAAAACTCCCTTCATTTTTATATTTATTTCTCTTTTTATACAAAAAAAGTTTATATGTTATTCCAAGAAATTGACATTGGTAGATGAATTTAAACTTAAAAACTTTTTTAATTGTCTGTATATAACAAAAAACGAAATTTGCATTATTTTTAATACAAATAGTTCTTAAACCAAAAACATAAAGGAATAAGAGGCATATTTTGCATAACATATTATTTATTTAGCAATAATTAAAATTTAAAAGCCAATTATATGATAGCTATCATTCATGGTTATGAGGTTATCAGTGACGTGCTTTGAAATTTGGAGCGCGTCTTTTAGAATACCATAAACAATTGAAAAAGATCGACCACGTTAGTTGATTGCAAGAATGAGAAATTTTGAAACTACGCTTATGCGTTACTTACCTAATCCTCCAAACAGATCATTATTTTGGCTCGAAACTTCTGCCTTTGAGGCAGCTACTGTCGGAACCGAATTGTTGATGTTCAAAGCTTCCCATCCGCTGTTCGAATATTTATTAGAACCAAACGGGTCGAAGATATCACTACTAGCAGTGTTAGTCAGATCGCTTACGTCGAGAAGAGGTTGACTTTGTGTTGAGCTGCTTAAACCTGTGAGGTGATCATCTGAGCCAGCAAAACCGCTAAGGAGATCGAAATTTGAACTGTATGATTTTTTAGGTGTAACGTTCTGTTCGCTATTTGTGCTGCTTAAATTGAGGAGATCTACTGCTTCTATTATGTTGATGTTTTGTATTTCGTCAACCTGCAAGTGGATATTTATAAATTAGGGTTATTTTCTAAGGAGCGTTTAAATAAATCTGACGTCACGTTGAACCAAATCATAGTTTCGTAGTTTTAATTTTCAATTTACGTAACAATTTCAATGAATTTGAAAACGTAACGCCAAATCTCTTTCAACACTCATGATGTCAAAAAAAAACCTACTTCGATATCACTCTCAACGTTTATTATGTCGTTGAATGTAGTTTCTGGCGCCGATACTGGCATCGATGCTGGGACAGGAGGACGTTTCGGCTTTTCTATTGGTTTTGGTGGTGGAGGTCTACACGGTTGTATACTTACTGAAATTTAATTTTAATAAGTTTTGAAGGTAATTTTTTATATGGCATTAAATGTTTAGATTGTTGTAAACAATACATCGGCCAAACAAAACGATCGATAGAAACCCGGTGTAAAGAACATATCGCGCATATAAAATTCAACCGGCCGGAAAAATCGGGTTTAGCAAAACATGTGTTGGATTGTAATCATAGTGTTAACGCCGATTGCTTGCATTTGATTAAGAACGTGTGTAATTATCGCGAATTAAATACGTATGAAAGTATGTACATTTTGAAGAATAAAGACCATGTGTTAAACATCAATGTGGGTCCGAACCATTCGTCTCTATTCGGTCTGCTAAATGACAGAAAAGGGACAGTGCAATAAATCACATGTAGGTATTTATCTGTTATGTCCGTGTTCCTTTTTTAATTTCATTCATCCTAGTTTAATCACTAAGGTTGATATATAATCCCTTTCCACATTAACTTTCGTAATTCTGAATACGCATTTCGACAACCAAGTTGTCATCATCAGCAGATAATTGCAAAGTGTCGCACCTGGTAAACCACGGCGAAAAATACCTGTAGGAAAACAGACAGTGTACATTTTGGTTCTCAACGGTGCGGATCGCGTACGGAGTTTGTTTTCGTACAGGTATTTTTCGCCGTGGTTTACCAGGTGCGACATTTTGCATTTATCTGCTGATGATGACAAGTTGGTTGTCGAAATGCGCATTCAGAATTAAGAAAGTTAATATGGAAAGGGGTTATATATCAACCTTAGTGATTAAGTTAATCAATCACAGGCTCCATCAAATTCAAATCCTAGTTTAAGTAAAACAATTTTTAAAAATCATGTGAAACGAATATACAGTGTACATTTTGCGCGTACGGAGTTTGTTTTCGTACGGATATTTTTCGCCGTAGTTTTCCAGGTGCGACACTGTTTAAGTATCTGCTGATGATGACAACTTAGTTGTCGAAATACGTATACAGAATACGAAAATTAATGTGGCAAGGGGTTATATATCAACCTCCAGTGATCAAGTAAATAAGTTTTAATAATTATTACTTAATATTTATAAAAATATTTACAAAATAAGAAAAAAAAGTTGCAACATAGTAAATTCTTGTCGTTAAAAAAATCTGATTTTATCATGTAAAAAACGATTGAAGGTTTCTATAGATAATGTGGATTTTTAAACAAGTGGCGTTTCTATGTTACTTGCTTAAGATCGTTGTTTTAAAAGCTATCTTAACATATTGGCACAAAAACTAATGTTCAATTCCGAGGAAACCAAGCGGTTAAAATGATTTAAACCACATATATTACCGGCTAGATTTCCGAACACTAAATATATTGAGTGCGAAAATAACAGAAGTTACAAACTAGACGATTTTTCGACAAATTTGAAAGAATTTGTGCCATACTTCTTATAAAAATTGGATTGGACATACGGACATGAGCGAAATTTTTGATTAAAGAGAAACCCTCATTACAGATATAGTTCTTACCTTTCGCATTCTTGTTTGCTTGAAAAACATAAAAACACTTTCAATTCTTCCAGACAAAAGAATGTTTTAAATTAATTACATGTATACAAAAAAGAAACTAAATTTTGTTAAAGATATACTCACCGAAATTATCGACAGTCTCGTCTTTTTCTATTTGTGATGTAAACACCGTATCTATGATGCGGATAGTCTTATCAGTCAGCCAGGGTGCTGGTTGTGAAGGTTTCCTTTCCATATCAGATACGAATATACTGAGAGATAGTGTAAATTTCTGCTGATAATGGTCTTGGCCTTCGGCTAGCTCATCTAATTCGGATTTGTTAAAAGTTAAGGTTGTTTCGTTTTCCGAAATGAAGCCGGTGTGAAATTGAAATTGGCATACTTTGATACCCGTAGCTTTACCCTGTGACATAACGCCTCCCAGAATATGTCTTGCGTGATAAACTACAACGCAAACATCTCCGCAAACGTTCACGTTAATTGGCAGTATACACTATAAGAAAGATAGATTGTTAAGTCTTTTTAATTGTAATATGTCTTTGTCTATAAAATGAATTTGTCAAGTCACATTTTCGAAAGTATGTCCATGTAATTGCGGTCAATGAAAGATACAATAGTACTTTTATTGCTTAGCATAAACGTTATGACAACAATTAAACAAAAAATCTTTTCGCATAATCTAAAATCACTATTTGGCTCGACCCCACTAACGATTATGATCTTCAGCGTCAGTAAGCAACAGATCAACTCACAAATACCAAACGTTTTAGATCTTGGCTTTTTGATTCTATTCAATGTTTGCCACATAAAGCAGCTTCGCCAAATACAGTTGACAAACTAATTGAATGTGTTTAAAACCAGAGTACGGAGAGTGCTCGAATTAAACTCACTCGCGAACGAATTCAATTCGAGCGAGTTATATTTTCTATATTAAAAAGAACTATTCTTACGAGTTGAGTTTGTGCTCGCGAGTTAAATAATAAAACTCGCGAGCACAAATTTTGAAACGAACGAATTAAATAAAATTGTGCTCGCGAGCAGAATTTTTTCCTACTCTGCTCACGAGTTGAGTTTGTACTCGTGAGTTTAATGATAAAACTCGTGAACACAAATTTTAAAACGAACGAATGAAATAAAATTGTGCTCGCGAGCAGAATTTTTTCCTACTCTGTTAAAACGCCTTTAATAAATGAGAAACTCGACAATGATTTTCTGACATTGCAGTCCTGTATTGAATCAATTATGTTGGTTAAAGGATAACATTCATATAAGACTCCTCAAGTTAATAAGGCCAAGTTTCGGTTAATATTAAATTTAATGTTTTCACAAGAGGCCCTGGCTAAATCCTACATTAATTGAACTCCATTTATATAATTAATGTATTAATTAAAGTTGTAAATGTATAGCAGAGTTTCGGACGCAGTGAGTATTCTTTATTGTCATTATTTTGTACCAGTCAATGTTGTATGTGAAAAAACGAATTCTCAGTAAATATATTGGAAATTGTAAATTAATGCGAAAAACAGTCGAAATGTAAAATAAACAATAGATGTTAGATATTAAAAGAGAAACAATCGCAAAAAAGAAAACCTGGTTAGAACAAGGGACGCTATACCTTGTCTCAGAATAAGGAGTAATTCGAATATTGCGCCAAAATAGTACACATTTTAAAGAGATTTCATTGGTCTTTCAACAGGCAAGTTTAATATGGATAAATGAATGTTAAATATCCGCCATTTTTCATAATCTGTAAACGTTTAATTTCATTTTTGCATTGTTTTATTTTAATAATATATATCTTAATTTTGGATAGCTTGTACATATTAATCCAAAAAGTAACATTCTTACAATCATACTTCCATTAAAATGAATTTTTTTTCATTCATTTTTATATAATAAAGAAAAAGATTAATATTGCTGACCAACTACTACATTCACAACTGTTTATGTTTCATTTTTATGGTAAGTCACATTTTTAAGCTGTGTTCCGCGTTTTAGCGGGATATTTGAATCACTCCTTCTTATTCTAAGATAAGGTATAACAGATATTATAAGCGCTTGCTAATGTAAATTTTCTCAAAAGCATATTTTGCATCAAACCAAATAGAAACGCGTTATTAGTAGTCATTTAAAATGAAATACTATGTAACTTAGGCTTTCAGCTTATTTCACTTACTATACTTTGAATGCAAGGGTCTTCCGTGACATCAATAAGAACAGTCTGAGAATAATCACAAACTGCCTAGGAAAAAAGAAAATCAATAACACCAGAAAAATTCATGGTAGGATTTCCATATTTTGTAAAATTGTAATAAAAACTTTTACCAAATTATTATATTGTATTTTAAACTATCTACGGGAATCCTTTCTTAAATAAGAATAATTTTTGTTTTTTTTACATAGCGATGATTTCTCTAGATTATTCTACCATATTGTCATTTACCATCAGGACACATTTTGACATTACTGACGATTATATATCCATTCATATGCTAGAAATTTATCGAAAACTTAAAGAGTAGGTCGCGAAAAAGGAATATGCAAAGCTACTCTCGCTTGTTTAATGAGGGAAAACAAACAAGACGAGAGTAATTACATTTTGGAAAACATTATTGAAAAAAAAAAATCATTTTTACATATCTGGCGGTTTGTTATTTAGATATTATCACTGTTAGTTTCAGTATAAAAAGATTTGCATAAAGCGGTCGCCAAAAAAAGTTTTATGGTCAATACGCGTGCTGCATCAGAAAAACAAATTATTTTTTGTAAAGTTGTAGAATTTTTTTATGAAATACAGATGCAAACATACGACGATGTAGAAAATATGTTCAACTAGTTAACTAATTCTTTACATTTACTCATTTTTAACTTAAAAAAGGTCTTCATACATGTCTATTTATTGTAAAGTATAGAATAGCTTCAAAATAATCAAACAATGGCATCAAATTACCTTTCCGTCCATTACATTAAACAATTTCATACGATCATAGTCCTGTAGCGTAGATAAAAGACATCTATTGTCGCTGTATATCTCCACATATGGCCTACATCCATCTCTAAAAATACCAACGAAAGAAAATAATGCAAATGAATACTATTCATATTCACTTATCATACCTTACTTTCGTGAATAACGGTATTGGCTGCATTTGCATTGAAACTATAGTTAGCGGCTTGTAATGCGGATACAATGGAGGATCCCTTACTATATCTGCTAGATAATATAAATATCTTAATTCTGATGGGCGCATGTTGGGTGGTTGACGTTTCACGGCAAACATCTGAAGCGCATCTTCAGGAACTTCGTATAAACTCGCATATATCAATAAACCACAAACCAATGTGGCCGAGGTAGCTTTGCCATCCTAAAAAAATCACAATTTTTTCATTCATACAGAAAGAACTAAAGAATCTTAAGGTTCAACTATAATGCTTCGACAAATAATCATTTACAAAACACATCTAAATCCGACTTATTAAGTTTTTGGCTGAATATACTAAAGGAGCCTTCAGAAGGGTTAATTTTTAGAGCGGTTGTAATAATTGATTCAGTAAATTTTGGCGTTAATTCGAAAGTTGATGTAAGATAAGATGATGGATCAGATTTATCAGTAATTATATTTATCATCAAATTTAAACGGTCTTCTTTCAGACAGAGATTCATCGGCACGACTATTAAAAAACAAGGTTTTGCATAAAAAGTTTCAACCTTAAAGGATATGCGTTTTAGAAATTTACGTTAAATACTTATGATCTCACATTCATAATGTAGATAAAGTAATTAATAAAATATGTTCTAAGGGGTTACATTTCTCATCGAAAACGTTCTCAAATCCAAAGGTATCACGCCGGATAACGATGTTGTTGATTGAACTGTAATTAATTTTGGCTGACTTCCTAGTAAAATACATAAAACAGCATTTGCTAACATTCAACGTCAAATTATTCTTCAAACACCACTCATTAATAATATTTTATTAAAGATAAAAATGGAATCGCTCATGGGCAATGTCTTATATTAGGTGCGCAACTAAGTTTCGCTGTTTTTTTTTTTTTTGATGAAAATTCAACTTTATTGTGAAAAAACCTTGGGAAAATGGAAAAAAGTTGTCGCTAGCGATGAGCAATATTTTGAATGATTTTTACAAATGAATCATTCAAAATATTACCCATCGCTAGCGACAACTTTTCCCATCTTTCTGGCAGAGCTCGAATACCGTCACGGTAGAAGTGTTCGTCTTTTGAGGCTATCTACGAATCAAGCCATTTTGAGATGTCTTCATATGAGCGGAACTGCTGATTAGCCAGACCATGAGCCATCGAAAGGAACAAACAATAATCGGACTGCGCAATATCTGGGGAATATGGCGGGTGGAGTAGGACCTCCCATTTGAGCGTTTCTAAGTAGGTTTTAACGGGTTTGGCAACGTGACGCCGAGCGTTGTCATGCTGTAGAATCACTTTTTCGTGCCTCTGCTCGTATTGTGGCTGCTTTTCGCGCAGCGCTCGGCTCAATCGCATCAATTGAGTTCGATACCGTTCCCTAGTTATGGTTTAGGTCGGTTTCAATAGCCCATAATAAATAACACCGCCCTGGTCCCACCAAATACACAGCAAAACCTACGCAGCGTGAATATTCGGTCGAACCGACGACTTAGAAGCATGACCAGGCAGTCCCCATGATTTTGATCTCTTTGGGTTGCTGTAATGAATCCATTTTTCATCACCCGTAACGATGCGATGAAGAAAACCCTTCCTTTTTTGCCGCTGGAGCGGTTGTTCACAGGCGCAAAACGACGCTCAACGTCTTTTGACTTCAAATCTTAGGAACCCAAGTTCCTTGTTTTTGAATCATTCCCAACGCATACAATCGCTGGGAAATGGCTTGGTGGGTAACTCCTAATGCTGAAGCAAGTTCTTTTTGCGTTTGGCACGGATCCTCATCGAGCAATGCCTCCAATTCAGCGTCTTCGAAAATTTTTGGTCTTCCTTCACGCGAACGGTCGTCAACATCGAAATCACCATCTTTGAAGCGACGAAACCAATCACGGCACGTTGTTTCACTTAGAGCAGCATCTCCGTAAACTTTTTGGAGTTCTCGATGCGCTTCAGTCGCCGTTTTCTTCGAATAAAAGAAGAAAAGCAACACTTCCCGCAAATGAGGATTATTTGGCACAAAATCAGACATCTTCACACAACCAAAAGTATATGACGCAAAAACAAAATCACTAATGTGTCAAAGCGGTTTGTTTACCATATGTCTAAGCTTGGTTCATGACGTTTTGGTTATGTCACAGTCGGCCAGCACTTACTACTGGAGCCATCTCTTGAAAAACAGCGAGAACTTAGTTGCGCACCTAATATGATTCAGCAGTCACTTGTTAGCAATTTTAGTGAGATAAAATGTGTCTTCACTGGCACATGTGTATACATCATAATGTGTAACGCGATAAATATCCCAACAAATGCAATAATTTTTCCTTATTCCAGAAGAAGGAATAGAAAATAAATATGTGAAGTATGTTTATTAATATTCGAAAACATTTAATATGGTCGCATAATTACAAATGGTTTAGTTTTAAGTAATAAAATAGAAAAAGTGACTTACCAAACAATGTATAACACATACATTTCTACTATCACCCGCCAAATATTGATATATGTCTTCGCACAATTGATACAAGGAATTAAGTAGGGGAGCCTTAAAATGTTCGGGATAGGCGAATCCACAATCGACAACTCTGGCTTGGCCAAATTTTGAATAATACGTTCGACCAGAAACATTGTAAACTGAATATTTATTGTTCGGATGTCTCGTTTCTAAAAATAACCTAACGTCTTCGATGTGATTTGTTCGGTATGCCGACTCGATGCCCTCCGAAGGGTAGGGCATAACTATTATTCTTGAAGTTATATAGCTCATATCCAAATCGGTTCTAGCAATAGACCTGAAATAATTTAACAAAAGTAGTCTACACGTAACCTTGTATATATATTAATGGAATGGGCTTTAATTTTTTTTAGTATTTATTTGAAATTAATTCATGTATTGAAAAGCAATATAGAAAATATACATACCCATATGTATATTTCGATTGTGAATAAATTATATTTTAAGTAAACAGTAATTTATGTTCATACATAATAATTTCATCGCTTAAGAATTTATCAAAAAATAACGCCGTCTTGTATAAGGAAAGTTTCATTAAATTCGCTTATACATATGTTCCAAGAGACTTATTTTAAATAAATATAAATAAAAATAAAATTTTGAATAAGAAAAAAAATTAAAAAAAGACAACTATGAAAAACGAATATCTTAACTGAAGTAAATATCTTTCCATAAAAAAAATAATCATAAACAAACTAATAAATAATAAGAGTAAAAATATGTTCTTTAACAATACCTTTTCAATTAATAAAATAATGAAAAGAAGAAAATCAATTTAAAAATTCCTAAATAATCTACGGGTCTTCACGACATTAAATCTACATTTTACACCAACCAACCGATAATAAATAGTAATTGTCCTCCACAAGCGGAGACAATTAAAGTTGCTCACTCTTTTATATAAAAATGGAACAATTATGTGTGCCATCTATTATTATTGCACGCCAATACTTTGTAAAGTCTACAATGAAGGTTCGTGTAATTGCTGAAGCGGGTTGTTTAAATAATCCTTACGTCTTGAATTGTATTTATCGGTTTCGTATATGGAAAGTTGAATACTTGAATACTGATTCTACAGTTACTAATGTTTATTATAATATATTACAATATGTGCTAAAATTCAAACAGAAAGAAAACCATAAACATATAACAAACTAATATTGAATATACAAATGGTGGCAAAATGATTGCACTATAAGCTTATAATAATCAACAAACTATAAAATCAAAGTACCGACATAACCATATTTCAATATAGTTTTGTGCAATCCCGCAAGGTGTCAAAAGACAAATGTACTTTTATGTATTTGACTTTTCCTCCCGTGGTCGCAAGTTTCAAGGCATGTAAATTTGACTGATCTTGAGGAGAAGTGAAAATAGTAAATATAGTTATGTTAGAAATGCAATGTTCAAAAGTTTTCTGATTATTTCCAACTGAAGTGTATAAATGAATATTCTTTTTTTTATATAATTGCTTATGATTTTATGTATCATATTTTTTTATAACGTATAGTTTATGCAAAATAATTATTTATTATAATTTAGTAAGGGGGATGGGTAATATTAAGCTAGGTATATGAAACTTAATAATTAGTGTGGGAAGTGCTGATTGAAAGGCAAAAATATCGTAAGATTATTACCAAGCAGAAACTATGATTATAAATCACAGAGAGGTGTGTGTGATGTGTGTGTTGTTGAATACAATTTTTACGAGTGACGAAACATCACATTATTTTATTTTTTATTCAAAATACTTCAGCATGCATAGTGTCATGTGCCATCTCTAGAGCCAAAACAAGAGCAAATTGTGTTATAGGCCAGTAAAGGTTATTGTAATATATTTCCGTTTCTCGAATTCTTCTAGTAGATTTTATTACTGAATGTCCTACATTTAATGACTAATATTATTCAATATATTTGTTTGGTAAAGTTAAGTAGGCCATCAGATATAAGCTGAAGAGCAGATAAAGTTTTGTTTGCCTTCTATGAGGCATTTCAAAAATACTTGAAGACAAACAAACTACAGTGGAATTGTGTTCCACATTCAAAATAATATCCATTTTTAAACTTATGATTATTATTTGATTGGACTATTAAAAGAATTTTTGTAATTATAGAAGCTGTTTCAGAGAGAACACTATATTTTTTTATTTTGATATAAATAATTACATCAATCGGAAGTTTCTCTTTATAACAGAGAATTATGTTAAGAGCTGATATTCATAACATGTAAAGACTGATAGTATATAATTAATTTTTGAATTTATTGACTGGATCATATTCACAAATATTTGTTCTTATTTTTAACAGATCAGTCTATTCATAATAAGTTCATCAACTCGTCGAATGAACATTGATACACGTTTGACACCTCCGATAAACGACTTACACCGATCAGATACAGAGTTTCTTGACAGACATTCTATACCAGATTGTGTTTGTAGTCGACGATAGTTATTGGCAGTTTTCTCACCTTCGTTACATAAAAATTGAATAATAGTTCATTATACAACAATAACAGATACATCTTCCAGTGACAAGTTCGATACAACTGTTTATTTTTATTAACAATACTCGTTTTCTCAATAGATCTAACTGTGACATTATTATTATGTATAACAGTCTGTTGCAAAACAAATACGCGTCGCTCTCAATGTACAGACTAATATATATATATATATATAATGTAATACCGCAGACGAAATTGTTGAAACTACAGATCGAGAGGGAGATCGCTGCGCGTTGACCTGGTACGCTCCTAGAGCGCATCTCGAAATTGGCATTTCTAGTTATAACATTCATTAAGAAATCTTTATTCTCACTTGACTGATCTAAGAGATCTTGACTGGTTAAGATTTTCTTTTTTATTTTTGAGAAAAATTTTACAGTAATCTAACACGTTTTTTTCTTGTACTTCAATTAAACGTTTATATATTTGGAAGAGAAACAACAACAAAGAACAAAAATCATGCGGAATATTATACTACTTCGAAAGTTTGATTCCTATTTCGATAAGCTTCAGATGTAGTAAAAAAAAATGTGACTAAAGTAGAATTTGGAATCTATGGCTTTTAATAAAGTTGGAAATTTTTCTATAAGTAATGTTATCGCAATAAACTAACTAGAAGTAAATATTGACAATAAACAAATTTATATGTAATAATATCAATTGTACAAGTTCTTGACTATTAAATAACTTACTGTTGCATCGTTTGCATTACTTTCGAACTGGTGTCTTTTAAATTTTTTAAAAAGCTACCAGCGCCACCTTTTAATGAAGAAAACAGTCCACCGCTACTAGCAGGAACATTCTTAGGTTCCGGATGCCGAGACTGTTGTGCTGGCGAGGGTCTCGGCGGTAGTTGTGGAGAAGTACTATTTTGAGGCACCTAAAAGAAAATTAATACCTTAAAAGATGCATTCAAAAATAAAATTTAAATACACCTACTGGTGGAGGTGGTCTGGACACACCGTGCGCTGGGGAAGGTTGTGGCGGTCGAGAAGGTGGTGTCATCTTTATTCCATTCGTGTTACTTAAATCGTTTGGTAAAAAATCATTAGCTGGTGGTGTTTGTTTCGTTTTAATATCTAGCGGTGTTTTTAAATTATAACCATTGGTTTCCGCAATTGCAGCAATTCCTTCTAATATTAAAGCTACGGGCAGTCTTTTCTCTGGATCTACTTGAAAGCATCCACCTAAATTTGATTAAAGAAATGATTTATTGTAAAAATTTCATGCGATTTGTGTTTAATTACAGGGAAAAATATACTTAACCTCAGTAAGAATTTTTTATTGAATATAAAGAATTATAAATATTCAAATACAGGGCCTTTTTGGTATTTTAGTATTTTTTTCCAAATAAAAAAAATTGTAATTATTATTTAAAGACTTTTTAGTGTCCGTAAATACGAGCTTGGTATCTATAATTATGACATGCGTGTTTATCATTTTATATAAAATTGAAAAAAAAAAACAAAAATGTTCCCAAAATGATAAGACAAATAATCTGGTACATAGACTTTCGCGGTCGTGGTCCATGCTATCTGCTTCTGGGCTTCCGGGCTGGAACCGCGTCACTTGTATATCTGCCGACGTTTCGTACACATTTGTATGAGACATCTTCAGGGTTCAATTACTGCACTGAAGATGTGCCATATAAATGGATACGAAACGTCGACAGATACACAAGTGACGCGGTTCCAGCCCGGAAGCCCAGAAGCAGATAGCATGGTAAGATAAATGTTAAAAAAATTTAATACTTACGTATTATATCATGAAAACATGAATATTTTGGATCAGGAGGAAGTGTATAGTTAGCATTAATTATTCTAAGTTTGGAACTGTCTTCAAATGGATGTTTCATATAACATAGCATGTACAAAATACATCCTAAAGCCCATGTGTCGACTGGAATTCCTACATAGTAATTACTCCAGGTGTCTACCATTTCAGGTGCTCTATACATAGGAGTTGTATGTTTTGCCATCTACGTGATTTTTAATTAATATAATGATACATGATATTGTTCAATATACCAAACTCATTCTTTTAACAATTATATTGGGTCTGGGAAAAAGTTCGTGGCGTTTTTTCAGTAAAATTCAACTGGTCCCCGCATGGCGCGTGGACGAATTCATTTAAACCGAATATGCTCCATTATTATCGACAATGTTTCGCCATTTTTTTGGTAGATCCATGATCCCATCGGTGAAAAACTTCTGTGGTTTCTGGTCGAAAAACTGAATCAAGTAGTTTTCACAGGCTTCTTTTGAAACCAACTTAATTCCATTGAGAGAGTTCTGCAGAGATCGAAACAGATGATAGTCAGAGGGTGCTATATCCGGACTGTAAGGTGGGTGCATCAAAACTTCCCAACCAAACTCTCTCAATTTTTGACGGGTCATCAAAGAAGTGTGTGGTCGGGCGTTGTCATGATGGAAGACAACACCTTTCCTATTAATCAATTCGGGCCGTTTTCTTTCAATCGCCTGGCGTAATCTCTCTAGTTGTGCACAGTAGAGTTGAGAATCAATCGTCTGACCAGTTGGAAGTAGCTCGTAGTGGACGATTCCCCTCCAGTCCCACCATACACACAGCATCACTTTTTTTGGCGTCAATGTTGGCTTAGCGAACGCTTGTGACGGCTCACCATCCTTTATCCACGATCTTTTACGCTTCCGATTATCGTACGTAATCCATTTTTCATCTCCGGTTATTAAACGTTTCAGAAACGGCTCGATTTCATTCCGTTTCAGCAGCGCATCGCAGATGTTAATTCGGTCCATCATGTTTTTCACGCTCAACTCATACGTCAAGCTTTTTTTTGTAACCAGCTTTGTGTAAATGGTTCAAAACAGTTTTGTGGTCAATGCCTAGCTCCATGCCAATATCGACACTGCTGATATGCTTATCTTGTTGGACTTTTTCAAGAATTTCATCAGATTTTTCAGTGATTGGACGACCTCAGCGTGACTCATCTTTCACATTGAAATTTCCAGAACGAAAGCGAGCGAACCATTTCCGCGCAACAGATTTCGATAAAGTACCTTCACCGTACACAGCACAAATTTTATCACAAGCCTGCGCAGCGTTCTTCCCCTTATCATAATAATATTGCAGAATATAGCGAAATTTCTCATTATTCTTCTCCATTTTCAAGTGCGAATAACTTTCCAACCACTGCACCGATTACAATGTTTCTACGCTCAAACTAACGTTCGGAAGGTCATCTAAAAAACGAGCCCTCGGTGGTGTCGCTGTGACTTGTTGTTCTTTAGTTATCGGCAACCAATGCCATCTATCGGGAAAAACGCCACGAACTTTTTCCCAGACCCAATATATATATATATATATATATATATATAGAAATCAAGGATGGTGCAGTGACCCCTCCGGTGACAAGCTGAACTGTGGATTGAATTGCTATTAATCTACTCACGCCCGATAATATTTGTTAATTATTCTCTATTTACTTACTATGTGGGAAGCTTTTTCAAAATAGTAAGTATAATTTGTCTTTCAAATTGTGAAGAGATTGATTTCCCAAACTAAGCAAAATGTGTACATATTTTAAGAGAGGTGCACTCCCGCTAATGGAAGTATGGACACTTGATTAAATTTTAAATAACGATCATAAAAATTATATTAATGCCAACAATTAGCGATAGTATTATTATACCTTATCCTTAAGAAGCTTTATAATTCAAATAGGTATTGTATTTCTGTATATTCTCCAAATATGATAAGACATAATTTTATCTAACAATAACTATAATTACCTGATATTGCACCTCAATAGCATTGTACGATAATTCCAATTGTATATAATCAGGACTAGTTGTGCGGTCATTAAGAAGGGACTAAAGTCTAGAAATTTACCTAAAATGTGTCGGTTACCCCATTACTACCTCCTTGTGCCCATCAGTAGATCACTGAACGTATTTGTGTGAAGTTGTCTATTTTGTAAGTGAATAGTGTAATTTCTGTTTACAAAATGCCACGGGGAAAGCCGCTTGATAGTGGAACACGATCAACGATACTTACTTTGTATAGTGAGGGGTATTCAGTTCGCGGTATCGACGAAAAATTGAAAGTGAAAAAATCGACAGTGAATCTCACAATTCGTCGGTTTAAAGAAACTGGCAGTCTGGAAGACCGTAATCGGCCGGGACCATCGAGAAGTACTTCCAAAGCTGACGACACAAGAATTAAATTAATTAACAAAAGAAATAGAAAATTAACCGCACCTGAAATAACAGCCGAATTTAATCAGGGTCTTGCTAAAAAAATTTCTGTGAGTACAATGAAACGACGATTAGTAGAAGCAAATTTACACGGTCGCGTTGTCTCACGGAAACCATTATTATGACGTGGAAATAAGTAGAAACGACTTCAATGGGCAAGGTTACGCCGTAATTGAACAATCGATGAGTGGAAGAATGTAGTGTGAAGTGACGAATCGAAATTTGAAATGTTCGGGCAAAAGAGAAGAATGTTCGTTAGACGATCGGCGCGAGAAAAAGTGTTGCCAGATTGCACAGCTCCAACGGTGAAATATGGTTCTGTTGTAGGCTGTTTACATTAGCCGAAATGGGAGATTTGATAAAAATAGGTATTATGAGAAAGGAGAATTACCGAGAAATTCTGGAAAATTACGTTCTACCGTCAGTCCTGCGATTAATTGGTAATAATTTTGATATGCATGATAATGACCCCAAACACATGTCGTTGTGTAAAAATTACCTCGACATGGCCGCCTCAGAGTTTGGACTTCAACCCCACCGAATTATTATGGGATGAACTCGATAGAAGAGTTAGAGGAATGTCCAACATCGAAAAAAAAACTTTGGAATATTTTACAAAAAGAATGGAATAACATTACACTATATGTAATAAGAAAATTAATAGAAAGAATGCCTCGAATAACAAAAGCTGTAATCGCCGCGAACAGTAGTTTCTTCATGAAAAGAAAGTATAATTAATATAATATATAAGTATATTAGGAATAAGTTTAATGAATTTTAATTTATATATTATATAAAGAATCAATAAATATTAATTTTTGTTCAATTTCGTTGATATCTTTTATTTTTTTTTTGTTGTTGATTGATATAATTGCTGTCTATACTTCCGTGAGCGGTAGTGTATATAAGCCACTATAGCTAACCGGCTCAAGAAAACCAGTTTCATTATCGTTTCACAAAAAAAAATTGGAATCAACTAAAAATAAATGGTAGGGTACATGGCTCGGTTGCAAACACTCCAATGCAGTTTACTAAAGTATTGCAAATGTGTAAGAAAGTTATTTTCGATACGAAAACTGGTTTACTTGAAGGTCTATACAACTTAAGACATCGACGAGACATCAAACATCTGCACAAAAAGTTAATACAGGCAATAATTGTGTACAGTTAATTCATACTATACAAAGCAAAAAACATTCCATCCATTAAGAAGCAAAATATTTTACCAAGGTATAATATAAAACAATTATGCTGTGAAATTAAATCTACTATAGCATATTTAAGTTATAATTATAGTAAAAATAAATTTAATATTGAATAACGTTTTTTTTAATTCAGTTTTTTTTTGTAATCATATAAAAGATATATTACACGAGAGTGGATTGTCTGAACAGTGTTAATATTTCGATGTTCACCAAAGACATCTCTGTTATTAGAAGACATCGGTTAAATGTGGAAGTTGAATACTCGCGCCAAATCTCACTTCAAATTCTCCCCAACTTTTTTCATTTTAATATGTTGAGACACATTTTTAAGACAAATTTTATTTATGTAAACAGAACACATCCATCTTTTGCTTTTCATAAGCAGCCATACCTGATTTTTGGTTTTTATATATATATATATATATATATATATATATATATATATTAAAACTTGAAATGCAGTTTTTACATATTTAAAATACAAACAATTTGTTTTATTTCGAATAGAAACTTTTATAATGTTAAAAATTATGAGAATGGTATATTGTTCCTTATCAGATGTTGTAATATAAATATTAAACTTACATTGTCTTCTAATGTTGATCTTTGATTTGCAGTCCATGTTAAATCTGGTCTAAAAACTTGAAACGTAGCTGATCCAAAATCACACAATTTAATCATACCATCACTTGAAATTAGTAAATTTTCTATTTTTAAGTCTCTATGTATTATTGGCTCTGATAAACCATGCATATGAACAACAGCTTTGCATGTTTGATAAAATATTCGACATACTGTTTCTGGATCAAAAGGGGTATTTCTATTTTGAAGAATTTCTACTAATGAACCTTGGAAAGGAAGTTTTTATATTATGATGTTAATACATTTTGAACTATCCTATTTTTATTTACCTGTACAAAGTTCAGTTATTAATAAAAATTCATGCTGCCCATGTGGGGTTTTGCTTTTATCTATATAAGATGCTGATAAATATTGTATTATATTTGGATGACCAGCCAACTTTTTCAAAATATTAATTTCTTGAATTACATTTTTTTTTGAATCATCATCAGCTGCTAATAACCTCTAAAAACAAAATATATGCTCCTTTTTTGTCTGTAAATTACATTATTTCAAATACCTTTAAAGCATATTCAACCCCTGTGGATATATCTTGGGCAACAAAAACGACTGCGAAACCTCCTTGAATTTTGTAAAATAAGAAATCAAAAACGAAAAATCAATATATTTGTCATATACCTTCAGCAATAACTTTTTTTATTCGCAATTTGACATTTGATACTTCTATTGTTTGTCCTACAAAACTATTTTCAGTCTGTACGTTATTAGTTGTGCTAAAATATTCAAAAGCTGATTGAAATATACCACTCATTTTGTTATAGGAAAGAAGGAACAAATTAACATATTTTGACTTTTCACACTTATTTTGACACTTATGTATCTAGGAATTTTCATTAAGTGGTTGGCATTCTGGGCAAATTTCTAAAAATTATAAAAATTTAATTAAAGTAAAGTATGAAAGAAACGAGTAAATTGTTTTAAACTAAAAATGGAATTCTATTCTTAATAATTTTAGAAAACATTATCTTATGCTATTTTTTCCATAAGATATTTATTAAATGAAAATGGTTTTTTAATGTTGTTGCTTCTGTATATTCAATTCGAACATGATTATTCCAACTGTCAAATATGACGTATGAATTTAATGCAGATTGAACAGGTTAACAATTTCTCACATCTTGAAAAAGTGTAATAGTTGATACTGCAATAACGTTCCATGACGTTATCTAAAATATGCATAAAGATATTGTAGAACATTGTTAGAATGTCCGACAATAATGACTTGAAGCCAATTCTTCCTAAAAGTGGACAACTACTCATTGAAGATACTAGAGAATTATTGTTGTGTAAACCTAGATTAATTCCATTAAAAAGCTATACATTAGAGAAGCTAGACCAAATGCAACAAAACGTGCAAAAGATTCAAGCAGAACAGAAAAATAATCAAAATATAGAAAATTAGTTCTTTGCACTTTTTAAGTTCTAAAAGATTGTACAATGCATTACGGACCTTTAATATCGAAATTATTATTATCATTTATTATTGCATCAAGTGTATTATATCGATATGGTAATTGGTTTCGACATCATGTGGTTGTAACTCTTGTAGTATTATTGGCATGGTATTTCAGCTTTTTGATCATATTTGCCTTACCTTTAGATGTTATTTCAGTATGTATATCATTTTTCTGTTGTAACATGTTGTTCACAAAATAGTTTTGTAGACCGTCTTCAGACAATGTACAGAAAATAATATACATTATAATGAATCAGAAATAAATATCACTAAAAATAATACTGTCACATGTATAGAACCGTGGAGTAATGTACCAGAGCAAGTTTTTCCTGATTTATGGAGAACTGTATATTGGACCATGCAGTGTTTAACATGGTAATATTAATCATTTAGTTCAACATGTATTAGTGTATGTGTAATATTTATTTTTTAATAAGCTTATTTAGAGTAGTGTTAAGTATATACTATAAAGATTATATATATATATATATATATATATATATATATATATATTGTATAATATATATATATATATATATATATATATCAATCTTAAAATTTATGTTTTTAAAAATTCTTAAATTCTTATGTAATGATATCCCAAATTATTTTCAGGCTGGTAATGCCTATGATGCAGTCGTACATAAAAGCAGGTGATTTTACAATAAAAGGAAAGTTAAAATCTGCTTTAATTGATAATGCTATATATTATGGATCATACTTATTTATATGTGGAATATTACTGATTTATTTGGCATTAAAACCGGGTATAAACTTGGATTGGTAAGTATTATTAAATTTTATACATCAATTCTTATATAAGTTTCTTATGATAATTTTCGACTGATGTATTCTACAAATTTTTGTGTGTATAGCAATGTTTCTTAAAAACAAAAAAAGGCATAAGAAATAAAATGTAGTATAATTATAATTTTCTATTCTTAGCCAGTTATTCCTACTAATTTTCAATAAATTAGTTTATTAAATTCTTTTAAAGTTTAAATTATTTAAGATTTACTCAATTAAATTTAAATTATTATTCTTTTTCTTCAATTAAATATTTAATTATTTGACTTTATTTATATTTGATTATTCTATAAAATCGCGAGATAATTTTCTTCTCTGTTCTTCTTCCATCAGTATTGTATTTTATAGTCTATTGCAGTCCATTTTGTTGATGTGATTATATCATTCGTGTTCCTTTACCAGTTACGTTGTTTTGGTTTTCAGCTTTTTTTTTTTTTACTTATTTCAGATTTTCTAATTTTATGTTTTTGTGTTTCTAAATACTAAACAAGTAAAATTTTCAGAATCATTATTTTATTGCAACTGTCAGCATATGTAATTTTCGATACATATACGATATGTTTTTGAAACTTTTACAAAAGTCAGAAGATTGTAATTGTACTACTTGTCATGGATATTAATTTAAAAAAAAATGCAAAATATTGACTCAGTGAAATATAATAGATTTGTCAATATATTAAATTATAATTATATTATTATTGTAATAAAAAGTTTAACATTTATGTATGTACTTTACAGGCCAAAACTTACAGCCATTGCTTCATCTGCAAGCAACACCTGGGGCTTGTTTTTACTGGTTTTACTTCTTGGCTATGCTCTTGTTCAAGTTCCTAGAAACTTATGGAACGGCTCTAACTATTCATACGTTCTAAACCATGCCTACTTCAAAGCAGCGAAATTAAGCGCAGATAAAGCAGAAGCCGAGGAGAGCGTCGATGATGTACTGGAAGTAATTATTGAAAATTTTCGTTTAACGCGATTATAACTTTTTTTTTCAATTTCTAGTCTTTACAAGCTATGTCTATAGCAGTGAAGTCGTCTCATCCATTGCATCCAAATTTGGAAACAATACTTCAGAAAATTCCTATTGAATTGAAAGAACGCATGAATAGGAGATTTTTACCAGAAGATACACCCACAGACTGTCCAAGCGAGAAAGCCTTTGTGCGAATACATAAGCAGGTACGTAAATTATACGTGGCCATATACAGTCTGACTAAAAGCTCAGGCTCACGTTTTTATATCTTTATCAATAATAAAATTGAATAAAGGCGATTTTTTAGATAATTAAAGCTTTGCAAGTTTTGCAAAGGACGGAAACTCAATGGAACCTTCTAGTCGAAAAAATATTTTCCCTTGAGGATACCGTAAAAAATTTAAATTCTCGTGATCGGGCGTTTAAGCACACTTTCGAAGCGCCAAGAAATAAATTAATGAGATTTTTCTACAACTCTACTGTAGGTAAGTGTTACATTGTGTACGTGTGATATATAGTACAACTATGTCTCATATTATAGAATGGTACTGGAAGTGTTTTTTATTTACTTATTATAAGAGAGTGTTAGCCGTTATGGCTGGCGTTTTATCTGTAGCTGTGGTCTGGTCTGAAGTTACATTCTTCAATAAATCACCAGTTTTGTCTATATTCGCTATTATAGTAAATGCTTCTAAAAAAAATTATGATTATTTAACAATTGAGGTGAATATACTAAAAACATATTTGTAGATCTTACTAGTAGTCTTTTTGAATTTTATTGCAGATTTTATCAACTGTGGTAATTTTGTATTTATGTTATTGTGCATATTCCACTGTTTTGAAAATAAAACTGTTGAATTTGTATTACTTGGCGCCCCATCACCAAACGAACGAGTACAGCTTGATTTTTTCTGGGATGATGTTGAGTCGCTTGACGCCTCCTTTATGTTTAAATTTTTTGGGTTTGATACATATGGACAGTCACATTATCAAAAAACAAGTATTGGAAACCCATTACACGCAGGTAAGAGTTAAATAAGTCATTTTTAAAGTTTTTCAATTCTAAAAATATATTTACGTATTCCTTGCGTTATTACTAGGCTCCTCATTTTCCCCCGGCACGACAGGTCAGGTTCGATTGTAGTAAGTAGATATCTACGTACCGATAATGTAAGCGAAACGAATATTAACAAACGGTGATGCATAAAATAAATAATTTTAAAATTTCTGAAATACTTTCCTTGTATTATAGTTATTACACAGCGCGAAGTGTATAACTTTGGTGAAAAGCTGCACTATTAGATATGTTTCCACATTTGTCTCGGTCAACATGTGATGAAAAGATGTTCATCATATCTTGATGTAATAAACGCATAATTAAAATAATCTTTTTTAATAGATAACGGATTTATAGAAGCACCATCACAAATTTGTTTTAATCTGGTAAAATCCAAATCTTTGTTTATAACACTCTCGTAGTTTTCTAAACTACAAATATTTTTATGTTACTTATAGCACATAACAGTGAGTGTTACAGTGTTCACTATTTACATTGACTCCACTAAAGACAATACAGTATTTGGCAATTTTTCTATTGCATCAAATAATTCTTTATAATTGTTGTAAATAGTTTTTAAATCTGTTTCAACAGAAGTATCTTGAAATCTCATCTGACTTTCTTTAATAGCTGCAGCTTTCTCAAGATCGAAATACTATAATAAAAAGCCGCTTTCAATCATGCTCTCCAATGTGTAAGGTTTGGCTGTGGTGGTTCGGGAATACAAGGCCACCGTCTATGAAATTCTCGAATTTATTTGGGAGATTCTAAAAAGACTTTTTTAGTATTTGCTATTAATGCATCCACCTCTGGAAAACATTCTCAAATAGTTTATGTCACAAAATGTAAAGCACGAATTTTACACGTCACATGTAAAAGTCTCTGACAGTCTTCTTTACGAGATCGACTTACACTGTCGCGGCACCATCACTCATAAACATCCACAGTTGTTGGTTGAAAGTTCAAATTTTTGTAGCGTATCCAAAACTAAAGTTGTAATCGCTTCATCTGTACATTTTTCTAACGTTTTGCTCGCGATTAAAATTTAAAATGTCGGTTTAAGAGGTTCCAATACATGTATTAATTATGCGAGAGTTAGAGAATTATACAGCTGTCCGAGATGGCAACTTCCAGTTGAAATTGCATTTATATCAGAAACTATTCCTTATTCAATAAGTAAGCGATAAACCGCATGTTGTGATTATTAAAAGTAAATCCTGTATGAATTCAGCCGTTGGCGGTACGCCATTTTTTCTACTTCTGTGCTTCTTACTGATAACATGTTCTCTACGCTCGTGTTTGTCTCAGCACACCAGCGGTTTATCGCAAACTTTACATATTATCGCAAAACCACTATAAAGTAGACCAGGAAATTCACTGATATAATTTTTGATCGTGTCAACCAATGGTTACTTTTTCCCTTCCACACGTTCGACGTACTTAATTATTTATTTTTATATAACGCCAAACGAATAACATCAAGCCAAGAACCGACGGAAATATCCGCTTCCCTGATTCCGATTTGTCTATGTAGATACACGGCTCCATACGTAATTCATATAGCGAATCCTGGCCTGTCGCGACGGGACAAATGACAAGCCTAATCATTACGTATTATTATTACCACACATTTCTATTTTTTTAATGTCATCAACTATTCGTTAAATATTATATATGAAAAGAAAAAGCTACTTAAACTAAATGATTTCACTAATATTGGTAATAACTTCTTTTTCAAGGAATTTGTATTAAAAGCATTAACAAATCGCCATCATAGTGATTATACAAATTCAGATATTTAAAACAGCCAACCAGAATAAAATAGCATTTTTATTTATATCTCTATAAAGTAGGGGTAACTAAAACGTAAATTGCTGTCAATTGCAGTGTTTTTGAAAGTCGAATGATATTGTATTGGTAAATTCAGAGGTTATTTGAATAGAAAAATACAATAAAAATAAAAAAGAATATCAAAACAATTCCAAAACTATAATTTTCTTTTTCCCTTACTTAATGGAATTTTTTAAAATTCTGGACTAGTTCCAGAAAATAATTATTTATAGGTAATCGAATAGTAATAATGGTAAAAGTCTTGGTTAGTTCGTGTCTTATAGAAAAAAAGTTATCAGTTCGTCAACATCCTCTAAAATTCTTTAAAAAACACCAATTCGTAAATACAGGTACACTTTTGTAAGTACAGATATACTTTCATAAAAAAAGTCACCCCTCACATCTTCGGCCATTCTTACTGTAGAAGGATATATGTGTATGTATGTATGTATGTATATACTAGTAATTTTACACGCTGGGCTGAAGAGAAGGTGGAATGAGTTAAAATATACTAGTTCGGCAAAAGGAATACTTGTCTACACACATATCGTTTTCTGCCAATACTCAGTCATTTTCCATAGAATTTTTTTCCTAATAACAAAAAAAATTTCTTGGTGTATGTGGAGCTGCGGTTACAAATTTATGTTTGAAAGAGAGTTTTCATGCATTGTCTTGTATTACCAACTTGTTTAAATAACGTCAAATATTCGTGCAAAAGAATATTTATAGGAACATTTCCTAGTTGGAAAGTATATTTTATACATCTCAGGAAAACACTGGTCTACATTTTGAGTAAAACTGCCAACGAATTTGCTGACTTGTTTGCTTAGCATGTATATTAAATATTTAACTTTAGTTTGAATTAGATTTAATTTTTTTATTATATCTGCCACACATATGTCTAAACACAGTTAGCTATTTTGTATGTTCCTGTTATTGGGCTATAAGCCTGTTGGAAATAAAGGTCATTATTATTATTATTATTATTATAATTATTATCTCTAGAGAGTGAGTAGAATACTTCATGACGTTATTTTCTCCCACATAAAATGTATAACCAGCATATTCAATGCGTAGAGTGTGATGCATAATTATTTAGCCAACCTCCACCACATTCCCATTTACATAAATTTACATACTCTTATGATTTCTATGATTTTTGTAAACTACACTTAAATATAATTTTTTCGGTATTAATTAATGTGTGGCTAAGAGTAAATTATTGAATATATAAATCTATGCAAAACGCTAAACCGCTTACTTAAGGCCTAAGGCAATTTAAATTTCATGTTCTTATAATCAAAATTCATTTTTTTTGAAGTGCCGCTATTTTTATTCCTCAAAAGTGAACCTCTGAATTGCGATTTATTATTAAAGAAAATGGGACTTCCAATTGGTTCCAAAATTGATTGATCATTTGTCTAAGTATTGGATAATATCCATTATGTATCCCGGATAACGTTTCAAATAGCGTGTTTATTATTTTATTGAGGTTAAAACCATTATCTGAGTAAAAAACCTAGTCAAATGTTATGACAAGCGTGTTACAGGTGGTAAAGTCTATAAAAAGTAATTCTCATCATCACCATCAATACTAATCAGATCGACAGCACAATAGATTTTGCTGAGTATCTGAGGAGCCACTCTTTGTTGGGTCCAAAGCCTCTATTATTGTGGTATTATAATTTCGACAAATACATGAATTTTAGCGTAATATATCATCAAGTCTTGCTGTCTCGTTTTCTTTTATTTATAATATATTTCATAGATGTATAGATAGCTCATTAAGTCACGAGTGTATGTATGTTTACAGATAATGGGTCATATGGACGTTATAGCTATAATTTCAGATGGTTTTAATGTGTATTTTCCCATGGCGATCTTGGCGTTTTGTCTTGCAACATACTTTAGTATCGGATCTCGAATTCTATCAATGCTAGGATTTCATCAGTTTTTGGGGGATGATGAAATGACATCTGACTTAGTAAATGAAGGGAGAGAATTAATTAAACGAGGTAAGCTTCTTTAAATATTGTATGTCCATTAACAAAAAAACTGATACTGTGAGCAAATAATTATGACATACAAAACTTTTACTTAACTTTGTAATTATCACTAATTTGATGATCGTCTTAAATGATAAACGAAAAGAAAAATCTCCATATCTTCCATGTTTCAGTAATTCTTATATATTAGGCTACTGTAAAAGTTCGTTGCATTTTTGGTTTCTATCCCTTGTCTTGGAATAAGAAGGAGTGATTCAAATATTGCGCCAAAATATTACATGTTTTTAAGAGATTTTACGGGTTCTTGAACAGCCAAGTTTAATGTGGAAAAATAAGTACCAGATATCCGCCATTTTTCATAACCTGTAAATGTTTAATTACATTTTTTGATTTATTTACTATATTATTAAACAAAATCTGTACTTTTAAGTACAACAATAAAAATGAGTTATCACTAATGCTCGAGCAAACTGTTAGTATCACCACCCAAAAAGCGTCAACGACTGGGACACCCGACACATGAAGAAAAACAAACCGTTTTGAATATGTGTAAAATGTTAACACTGCAATCTCTAATAATGAGAACGACATTAATTGTATTAAACATCTCTGAAACGCTAAGTAAGTTGTAGGTACTACTTCCATAACAATATATTATAAAGAATGTATTGTAGGGCTGGCAAAAGCAATTGTATATCGAATTATCAAAGAATATAGACAAGCAGGTGAACTCAGGCCTCCTAAAGAACGAGTAGCAGGCATTCGAAGCTTCGAAAATTTGATGAATCCGTGAAAAGTACTGTACGGCCGATGGTGCACGGTTAATTTTTTAAAAAACGAACTTTTAATATTTAATAAAATAATGGCAGAAAGAACTATAAATGAGACCATGCCAAAAATGTGTCGAGCAACTCTACACAGAGTCTTGAAAGTCATTATTTTTATGTAGGTTTTAATGAGAAATTGATCATATTACAACATATTCATATTTAATTTATATTTTAGATGTCAAGCGTAACAAGAAGAATATGCTAGTAGGAAAGGATGAAGTTATCAGGCTGAGAAGAAAATATCTGACAACAATAAAATATTATAGAGATGAGGGTCGCCCAGTATTTTACCTAGACGAAACATGATTAAATGAGGGACACACAAAAGAAAAAGCTTGGATCGATGCAAGTATAGCAAGTGCACGACAAGTTTTTGTTGAAGAATTATCCATTGGATTAAAAAGCCCTAGTGGTAACGGTCAGCGATTAATAATACTCCACATAGGAAGCGAATTCGGATTTGTGGAAGATAGACTATTGCTTTTTGAAGGTAGAAAAACAGCTGATTACTATGATGAAATGAATGGTATTATTTTTGAGGAATGATTTGAACAAGTATTGCTTAGGTTGCCAGATAATGCTGTTATGATAATGAACAATGCATTATATCATTCACACAGAGTGGAAAGTCTTCCAACTTCTTCATGGAGGAAAACTGCATCCAAGACTGGTTACGTTCCAAAAATATCGAGTATAATGCAGAAATGTTAGGTGCTGAATTGTTGCATTTAGTACGTCTTCATAAAGAACAATATAATATATATGTAACTGATCAAATGGCACCTGCTGCAAAAAAAAAACTCTATTGAGATTACCACCATATTATTGCGAACTCAATCCAATTGAAATGATTTGGGTACAAAGAGAGAGTGAAGTTACTTCAAGAAATACTACATTCAAAATGTCACTTCTACGAGAACTTTCGATGGAAGAATTTATACATGTTACAATAGATAATTGGAAAAATTTTATTAACCATGTGATTAAAGTAGAAAAAAGAATGTGGGACTTAGATAGATTAATGGATGATATTGTGGAACCCTTTATTATTTGTGCTGGAAACGGTCGCCGTGAAAGTGATTTTTATTGGCAAGCATAAGTGAATCTGTTATCTGCTTCTGGGTTTCCGGGCTGGAACCGCGTCACTAGTATATCTGCCGACGTTTCGTACCCATTTGTATGGGACATCTTCAGGGCTGAACTACTGCACTGAAACTGCAGATATACTAGTGACGCGGTTCCAGCCCGGAAACCCAGAAGCAGATAGCATGGACCACGACCGCGGAAGTCTACGTACCAAATTATAAGTGAATCTGATTAGTTTATGCTGCTAATGTTTCTGTGTTTATAATCTTTATTGTTGTGTTTTTGATGTACTTTTATGATAAATTTTTACAGTAATTTACATTTTATCGTAGATTTCACAAATAAATGTGACATGAATATTAATCATTTATGATTTACAAATATATTCTTTCCTATTGAAATGAAAATTTCATGAAATATTAATAAGCTGAAGTTTACCAGAAATAGGTTATGTCTAGCATAATATTTAATCTTAATTTTGAATAGATTGTACATATTAATTGAAAAAGTAACTTTTGTATAAATATAATGCTATTAAAATAAATTCTTTTCATTTAGACCAAATAAAATTTAATATCGTTGACAAACTACTAGATTTACAACTGTTAACGTTTAATTTTTATGGTAAATTACATTTTTAAGCTATGTGTTCCGAGTTTTATAGGGCTCTTTGAATCACTCTTTATTCTGAGAGAAGGTATAGGATAAGAGTGGCTTGAAAAAAAATTATTTAGATATATATCAGTTATTTAATATAGTATTACTGGCTTATTTATTGACAAAAGACAATCAAATAGAAAAAAAATAACCGAGCATATTAATGTATCTTTTTTGCGGATTCAACACAGGGGTTAAGGTATCCGTCACTGGAACCATTTTACTCCATTTACGTTGAAAACATAATTGGGGAGAATCAGTGGCGGCTCGTGAGTATTTGACATGGTGAGGCAGATAGAATAATAAATATTCAAAATTGTTTACAATTGATTAATAAACTCTATATACCTACTACATATAAAAACAGTTTATATATATTTATATATATATAGGGCTTCCAGTACAAACAGGGCTGCCAGACGTGAACTGAGCCCTATATCGCGCCCCATTCGATTTTTAAGGGAAACCGAAGTTTCAAAGCAAACCCTTGTGAAACGAAAATAAATATCTAAAAAATCAAACAAATTCAAAAAACATTAATCGAAAATAAGAACTCAATCTTCTAGGATTTAAAAATAAAAAATAAATACATTCCTATTATAATATAAAATTTAATAATATAACAAATATATACATATATATGTATATATATAAATCAACAACAATCCAATAACAAAATTTCAAAATTACATGAAAAATGAAAATATTTTAAAATACAGAGAATTTCCTTTATTGGCATTGCACGTAGAATTACATTTAATAGATTTTACTTCTTGTATAGCAAAGGTATCCTCCGGTTTTTTGTGTTAGCAAAATAATCAATTACATCATTATAAATCGTTCATCCCTCGTCATCGTTTTAACCAATTCCTTTTCGATTGCAATTAGTGCACAGTTACTAAGTCTTTGTTGTCCAATTGTATTTCTAACATACGATTTTATACGTTTCAATGTGGAAAAACTTCGCTCAACGGACGCGGAAGTTACCGGTATGGTAACTACTATACTTAGCAATTTAAAAAGTTCTGGCATACAGATGGCTAACTTTTGTTCGTGCATAAATCTTAACATTTCACATGGTGTTTTAGAATTACCAAGGAGTTGCATGTCACTATAAATAACAGCTAATTCATTTTTTAATTGAATTTGATCAAAAAATTTATATTGTTCAAACAAATTATTTAAGAGCCTCTGAGGAAATGCCTTCGAATATTCTTCAAATTTACTTTCTGTTAATAAATCAAAAAAAGCAAGTTTTTCTAAATCAATAAATCTAATTTCAATTTGACTAATAAACTTATTCCCCAAATTCACTTATGCCTTCCTTTTTTTAGGCCCGCATTTATACCAAGGCCAATAAAATCTTGTATTTCGATTGGGTTTGTTTTTTTCCACTTATCATCAGCCACTCTCTGTCCTTCCATGTTGGTGTATTTGACAATAATGTTGATAATTTCTTTATTGAAGAATAATGAAAAAACGTCCACCGTTGAGTCAATATGATTGCCTGGTGGTAACTTTACCTTATGAATACCTCTTCTAATGTAATGGGCCGAATGTTACTGAGTATTCGGTGTGATTTTCCAGTTCGTGCCGTCTTTTCCAAAATAGATTGCATGATTCTCATTCTTTTCTTCATCATATTCATCACTGCTACTCAAACGAAACTCATCATCAACATCAGAATTATTTTCTGCAGCATTTACTCCGATTTCTAAACAATCACTTTTATTGTCTTCCAAATTAGTCTCATTATCATTAGTGCCACTGAGTTCATCCATGGCACAACGAATTTCTTCCTCAGTCAAGAAAATAGTCTTTTGTTTAGCCATTTCTATAGAAGGGGCTTATAACATAGCTAATTTTTTTGTAAGGCATAATAAATGCGGAAAACTAAATAAATCTATACATATAGATGCAATTTATTATCACAACGAATATCAACTGAAACAAGTTTCTCACGTGTTGAACTAATTGAATATATATCTCTTATTTTTGTGTGCTCACACGCATACATGCTGTGCATGTATGTGCAGTGGCAACTATAATAATTTCCATATGATTAGATGCATGAACAAGTCTCGACAAATATGATTCGCATAAAGATTCATTCATAATGTGTATATTTCACTGTGTAACATAATAACGTACTGCGTAACTGTGTCATATCGTGGTATAATAATACACATTTTGTGAAGAAAGTTAATTTTGATATCATAACTAGCCCCAAATTGACAAATACTTATTTTTATAGTGTTAATTGTTAATTTAAAGTAAAAACGCAAAAAATTTTTGGAAATACAATATGAAATAATCAAAAAATTTAAGTTCAAATGACTATTAAACGCTGTAAATATGCATGTATGAGGTTGCTTTAGGATGTGGAGTTTTGGATCACCAAAACAGCGCATAAGTGCCGAAAAACGATTTGGAGAAAGGGCATTGAATTGGATGCTTCAAGAAAATAATTTAAAAAAGCAGAGTTGTCTGTGCCCGCCCTGAAAGTTCGAAAATAGGACAATAGTAATAAATTAAGCATCCTAATCACTAACCCAATTCAAAACGTGTAACCTTACATGAAAATGAAGTTGAGGAAAATACGCCCGTCTAATTTGAAATAGTTATCGTATCGGATTTAATAAATTGAGTGGTCTTTTGGTACAGATTATGCGGAAAATCTCGTTGTTGGCGGTTGGACTGCGAATTAAATAATTATGACTAAGCGTTATTAAGGTTAATTTCAATAATATAAAAATTTAAAATTTTAGGAAACGTTTTCCCTGCAAATAAACCTCTTCTTAATCAGGAACATATGCAATCCAAGCTATTTTCTTCAAATCTTATTCATTATGATATGGAATAGTGTAGTTTTTATAGGCAAAAATGTGTTTTAATCATCAAAAATATCGAAAATTAAAGTATATCGACCGGATAAGACAAAGGTTCGCCAAAATTATATGAATAATGTAAAAACTTCTGGACGTTTTTCATTGAATATATGTGAATGTATGAGTTCACGTGGCATTGGCGTGTGTTAGAAAATTGATGGATGATTTAATGCACAAAAGTCTGCCATTTTTATCCGGAAATAATTTTATTTACTAGTAAAACAACTATACGGTACATAAAGCAAAATATTGTGACTAATTAGTTTGCAAGCAACAATATTTGCCTTGATCCTCCAATAGTCCGGGTTTATATTCGATTTAAAATATATGGGGTGTAACTATCAAAAAGATTTACAAGAAAAAATTTCTGTCACACAATTCTGAACAATTGTGAAACATCGTGAAGGAAACATGGGAAAAATTCATTCCTGATAATTTAATTAATTCATCAATAAATTCAAGGCTACGTAGACTACTAGTTATCGATAGAAATGGAACTACAATAAAACATTAACGAGATCGAAATGGATGAAAACGGAACTACAGTAAAATATTGTGTTTTTCCTTTTAGTTAATCTTTTAGTAGATATAAATGTCAGACACTTATAAGCTTTATGCTATTTGTATATGATTCATCAAATGTGATTTACAGAATTTAAATGCAACACATAGTTCAGCAGATATATGTAGCCCATTGAAATCATATTCACTTATTTGAATCAATGTATATTAATTGTATTATATATAAATTTTAAATAATGTAAATTCTAATGAAAATGTAAAATATTTTTGTTTCATTCAATATCATTCATTTCTTATATTTCAAGTAAAAATAGTAATATTATAATTTAGAGAAACGAAAGAGACAACGAGCTGAAGAATCTATGAGCCGCAGAAGAGAGTATCAAGAGAGGTTTCCAAATGCAAACCGCTTCAGGAATAGAAATAGCACAGATACAAGTAAGTTTCAATATATAGCTTTAAATTTAGCAGTCCATTACGATATAGTAAGAGTACCTTTCCAATTAATTTATTTACGTTAATAAACAATATGTAGTTTCGAAATTCTACTCATTCTGTTAAACAGTACGCAAGGATAAAAATAGATCTTTAATAGATTAAATTTTGCTTCTCTGAGCTAAAAAGCAGTTACAGTATACTATTATATTAAATTTTAGTTTGTGCGGAATCAATAGATTCATCTCTTTCACAATTAGATTTCTCGTTTTTAAACTTATATTTTTGTACCTTAGGAAACTCGGATGTATCTCTTAATATTGGGTCTGGGAAAAAGTTCGTGGCGTTTTTTCAGTAAAATTCAACTGGTCCCCGCATGGCGCGTGGACGAATTCATTTAAACCGAATATGCTCCATTATTATCGACAATGTTTCGCCATTTTTTTGGTAGATCCATGATCCCATCGGTGAAAAACTTCTGTGGTTTCTGGTCGAAAAACTGAATCAAGTAGTTTTCACAGGCTTCTTTTGAAACCAACTTAATTCCATTGAGAGAGTTCTGCAGAGATCGAAACAGATGATAGTCAGAGGGTGCTATATCCGGACTGTAAGGTGGGTGCATCAAAACTTCCCAACCAAACTCTCTCAATTTTTGACGGGTCATCAAAGAAGTGTGTGGTCGGGCGTTGTCATGATGGAAGACAACATCTTTCCTATTAATCAATTCGGGCCGTTTTCTTTCAATCGCCTGGCGTAATCTCTCTAGTTGTGCACAGTAGAGTTGAGAATCAATCGTCTGACCAGTTGGAAGTAGCTCGTAGTGGACGATTCCCCTCCAGTCCCACCATACACACAGCATCACTTTTTTTGGCGTCAATGTTGGCTTAGCGAACGCTTGTGACGGCTCACCATCCTTTATCCACGATCTTTTACGCTTCCGATTATCGTACGTAATCCATTTTTCATCTCCGGTTATTAAACGTTTCAGAAACGGCTCGATTTCATTCCGTTTCAGCAGCGCATCGCAGATGTTAATTCGGTCCATCATGTTTTTCACGCTCAACTCATGAGGAACCCATACGTCAAGCTTTTTTTTGTAACCAGCTTTGTGTAAATGGTTCAAAACAGTTTTGTGGTCAATGCCTAGCTCCATGCCAATATCGACACTGCTGATATGCTTATCTTGTTGGACTTTTTCAAGAATTTCATCAGATTTTTCAGTGATTGGACGACCGGAGCGTGACTCATCTTTCACATTGAAATTTCCAGAACGAAAGCGAGCGAACCATTTCCGCGCAACAGATTTCGATAAAGTACCTTCACCGTACACAGCACAAATTTTATCACAAGCCTGCGCAGCGTTCTTCCCCTTATCATAATAATATTGCAGAATATAGCGAAATTTCTCATTATTCTTCTCCATTTTCAAGTGCGAATAACTTTCCAACCACTGCACCGATTACAATGTTTCTACGCTAAAACTAACGTTCGGAAGGTCATCTAAAAAACGAGCCGTCGGTGGTGTCGCTGTGACTTGTTGTTCTTTAGTTATCGGCAACCAATGCCATCTATCGGGAAAAACGCTACGAACTTTTTCCCAGACCCAATAGATAAACGAAAATTGTATACACTAATCATCTACATCTTTTTAAGTTAATCAGAATATCACAAAAATAGTTATAATACATTAAAACAAATTGAAAATATTTTATTTTTCACAGTTCGACCAGTCAGTCGAGAAGATCAGAATGAATCGACCCGTACCAACCTATTGGGGAACGGTGAAAATATCGATTCGTATGAGGGTACGCGAATACAAGTAGAAGAGATAGATACAAGGTTTCCGCCAGATGTTTCGCAAGATATCGACGCCAGATTCGGCATAAGCACAAGAAATATCATAAACGAGCGGTACGACAGTTCGACGGAATTAGAACCCAGTTTTACTGAAAGTTATCAGTTTATTGCTACCAACAGAAACCGAGTTGGTTTACCACCTCGGGGAATATTTGACGATGTGTAATAAGTTGAAACATTTTCATTCCCATCTTGATTATTTAAAAATTTTTGTGTTAAGAGAACTCCGTAGCTGTAATAAGAAAAAGAATAACTCTATCTTTATTAATCGAAAATTAAAACATAACTGGAACGTGTACGTATTCATTTATTTATGTACTTTAGTGTGCAATTTTGGTACACATATGCTGAGTTTTTGTATTTCAATATGTAGCAGTATTGATTGAATTTTAGTATGATTTTATAGTTTTTATTAATTGTTTCAATATATTTTCTTGATATCAGTTTGACGAAAATTGGTACCTTGTTTAGATTAATTTTTTTCTAAATGTGGTATAAGTGGCCAGTTAATAAATAATGCAAAATTACACAAATATTAACTTTTCATTTTACAGACCAAACTATTGTTTGGAATGACCGAAAAATTCCTGCGGATTTTAAAGCAAATTACTTTAATATATGATGTACTAGCCCTTTCGATTAGAGGTCATTAATCCATCCATCTGGTAACTGGTCTTGAGTCTTTTCCATAAAAAACGATCCGAGCGGTTTTGCGGAAATTCCAAAGAATCGAAATTTATACTATTATCGTTTTGGTTCTGGAGAGACTGAAAGAAATGGGTTGAACGACGCAACATCGGGGATATATTGTGGATGAGGTAAAATATTCCATTCTAGATACAGGTTTGATATTTTCGGGCGCCTCGTAATTATTTTTATCTTCAATTTTTCCAACAGAGAGCAATAGTTATTTGAATCTATCCTTTAGTTGTGTGGTAACAGCTCATAATATAAAATTTCTTTTTAATACCCACAAATCATAATCTTATTTGGATACAAACTGTGTTGACGTGGTTTACCAGCCTTGTTTTAAGACCTTTTTCGAATCGCTTATTATAAACCAGTCGCTAATCACTTTGTGATGTTTTCGCAACATTTATATAGTGAATCGTAGACAGGGCCGCATATCTGTGATTCACAACACAATTCGATTTTTTTCCGACAGTTTGTGCGAAATTCAAATATCTAGTTTTTTAACCATACCAAGGTTACCTAAGCGCTCCGAAATTTTCAATTAGTCTATATTTAGCCCGTGATTTGTAGTTTCAAATCAAATAAATTGACCATATTGGGCGACTAGAGCGGGAAACATCTTCATTATCTCTTTTACTCAAACGAAATTTACTAAACAACTCTAGACACGTAAGATTACTTGTAATCTCACTTGTACTTTCGATTTTGTGAAAATAAAACAACATAATGCTGCGAAAAAAGCACGGTACTTCCTTCCAATCGAAATGATCTTTTAAAATATAGTCATTTATCAAAATACTTTTGTTCAGAGAAGTTACATAAATATTTTTCGGAAAGCAATCATATAATGTCCTTAATACAACTAATACTCGGATCTTTTTTGGAAATCCTCTATTTCTTCTCGTTCATGTTTATATTTTTGAGAATATTTGGATCTTTTAATTCCAGAACCAGTACCAGTCACGGCTGGAAATATAATTTTATTGGGAGAATTCCTAATTCTGTTCAGGCAACTCAAAGAATTCTCATTTTACATGATTGCTATTTCGCTACTTATATATTGTATAGTTATAGACTTTGTGAACAGATGGCGCGGCGCCATACGTTTATTCTGTGAAGTGTACATTTTTTTTATTTTCTCGCAAGGAATTTCTCTGAAAACAAAAATGAAACTATTCATGGTAAAAGCGAAAATACGATAGAATATCAAAGACGATTTGATAGATACAAAGCGAAATTGGTAAATCTACCGAAAAATCGGTAGAAGTAGCAACACTGTAACATACGTAAACTGTATCCTAACAATTATACATTAACGCCATCTGTAGTTAGATCCGCACGAACTTTTCGGGCAATTATTAAATGATCTGTATTAAGCAGTTCAAGAATATCATTTGGCAATATTTATATAGAATATATTTAAAATCAATTAAAATTTTCATTACGCTTCAAATCTAAAAAAGTTGTAGTTAAATAGAAAAAAAGGAAAAGAAAGTTTAGTATTCTTGATTTTCCATTTTGATTATTTTACAATCAATTAAACAGGTATTGCGTTCAGCTAGTCAAATGTATGTACATTTTTTTATATATTTTTTAATAAATCGACAATACTATTGCGTTTATTAATCACCACACATTGCATAGAATGGATACATACACGATTAACTAACGAACATGTGGATACATGCTTCAGACTAATTTCGGTTTAATTATAATTTAGTATTAAGAGTAATACTTCTTTAATTGTTTTACTAAAATGTACATTTTATTAATTTCAAAAATAGAATAGTTAAATTTAAATTCACGCTGAGATTCTACGGTTGCTAAGTTGCTAATAACTATAATATATGTAGTCTTGACTTGTAAATTAATATTAAAACATCAAGTTCTTAATATGTATATATAGATAGACGTGAATAAATATTAGCCACGGAGTTGTACAAAATAATACGTAACAATTTCTTTGCGATTCTTACAGAAATTTCTTATCCTGCCTTAACTTACTTAAATATTCAAATATAATAACAACCTATACATATTACAATGCAATGTATGTATATGTATGAGATGCGTCTATAAAATATTAAGATACACACATGTTACAATGAAGTATGTTAGTAGCTAAATTGGTTATCTTTAAGCAGGAGAATGATACAGTGTATACTTATAATCTATTTAATTAAAATAGTTAGACTTCTGGAGGATTACATTAGACTGAAATTTATCAGAATTATTTTACAATATCGACATTAAGAGTAATGACACGGTTATCGGTTTGTGGTCGAGATAGTAGCAATTCCACTTTATATAGTTAAATTTCGATTATTTAGAGAAGAAACTATGACTCATCAAAATCTGCGCGACGAGATTCTACCATAGGCGTAACACGGTGGTTCAAATAGGAATATATATATATATATATATATATATATATATATATATATATATATATTTTCTTAATAATTATTGTTTAATTTCAACTTTAAATTCTTAATAATTTTAAATGAACAGAAGCACTCGAAATATTGTAATGAACAAATAAAATAATTGAAAATTTAGAGCGATATTAATTATAATCATACAGGGACATATGTTACTGTAGGATTTAGTAGGTTACAAGATGAGGCAATAAGTAATTTTTTAAAGTAAAGTTTTCGCTAGAATATCAATTATCAAATTAATTAAACGTAGAACTTCTTTATGAACACATGCAAGGAAAGTTAATTGGAAAAAGTGTATAAATGATCGTTTAAGAAAATATATTGCTATTTGATATTGCCAATATAATAAGATAAATAAATAAAAAAATATTAATGATACACTGAAAGTATATATTTACATAAGTTTTAAAATTATCGATTTCTTCTGTTCAGTTTTTTTCTTAATCTGATTCCAACAACTCAACTCCACTCATTTTCTCGTCACTTGTTCCATGGGCACTCGTTTCAGTTTCGGAGACGGAATTAAGTTTTAAAATTATCGATTTCTTCTGTTCAGTTTTTTTCTTAATCTGATTCTAACAACTCAACTCCACTCATTTTCTCGTCACTTGTTCCATGGGCACTCGTTTCAGTTTCGGAGACGGAACTCTCTGTATTTACTGTGAAGTACAGATCTATAGCAGAATCGAGCAGGTGCATGCTTTCCATATAGCATGTTGCTACTTTATCTACATGGTTACATATAGATATTCACTCTTCAGGACCCATACATACTATTGCTAACTGTTTGATATCTTGCAGTTTATAGGTAACATTTCGAGCTGCCACCCAGTCCTTCACGTTAGCCCAGATCTTTTCAATAGGATTAAGATCTTGATGGTATGGTGGCAAACGGAGAACGCAATGCCCATGCTCGTGCAGCAATGTATCAAGTACATACCGTTTATGTAAAAGTTTATTTCTTTTGATTGTTTCATATAGTGCAGTTTTTGGAGATGAAGGGTCATGAGGAATATTTCTTTCAGCAAGCCATTTTACCATGTCAGATTTCAATGAGCCCTGTGTGGGTGCCTTCTCTATCGCCACATTATGGTAACTGGCATTATCAAGAATTAACACTGACCGCTCTGGTAAATTTGGTAGCAGTTGTGTCCTTATCCACTTCATAAAGTTGGTCGAATTCATGTCATCATGATAGTCCCCGGATTTTGCACCTGTACAATGGAGAATATTAAGAATTGGAAAACAAACGTGATAATTAATAACTGACCTGATGTGAATATTAATAAAGCGTTTGGTATAAAACCCATTATACCACCTGCATGCACCACTATTAAACGCCTACCTTTTCCAATGGGTGGTTTTGGGTCTTTAATATTGGATCCGGTATCTACCCACTCATGCGACATAACATGTCCACTGTGAATATATGTTCCGTCCATATATACACGAGGTCGTCCCTTTTTTTGTATTTCGTTAATTCTGTTAGATAAACATATCTCTTGTACTGAATATCATGCTTTTCCATCAAAAATTTCCTATTATCTGTACTTTTCCTCCAACTATAAGTAATAATACCCTGTGTAAATGTATTTCAAATAGCATTTTAATAACTTACCGAAATCCCATGCCTATAACCATTTTCCGAAGAGTACTGACACGACCAGTGAAAGAGATACCTGAATCCCATACTTTCTGTAAGATCTGCTTTAGCGTTGGTCTCCGTTCCTCAATAATATAAAAATTGTGAATTATAGAGCGAATATCTCCTTTTTCACCCTCACGTATATCCTGCTTCCTACTAGCTCGAGGTCTTTGTTTATGTAGAGTGGAAAATGAAGGTTTTTCTCCTACAGCTATGCTTTCTTTTTCTTTCACTATGCGATAGTATGTACTCCTAGAAATCTTCGTAGCTTGCAGTACTCGTACTTCAAGTTGCTCAAATGGTATTCGAATACCATGTTCTGCCTCCTCTTTCATGAATTGGTGCACCAGTGCAATCAACTCACGTGCTTGTCTGTGAATGACCCGCCCTTTCTTCCCAAATGTTCGTGATGGACCAGGTAGCGGATCCATATTAATCGATAATGCTATCAATTAAATATCTTATTAAACTACAGCGAATACAACGTACGATTGCAATCAACGAATTTTCAAATATATATAAAGTATTATTGGCAACAAATGATGATTATCATATAATTTAAGACATTATTTGCCAAGAATTTTATCGAAGACTTGCATCCAAACAATACTTAACCTAATTTTAATATTTATGTATATATTTTTTACTTCAATCGTAATAATTTTTCACTTACCAGTTAAATAAGGATAGAACTGATAAAATGGTTTTGAAAAAATAGTCTTTTATATAAATTATGAAGCTAACAAGTAAAAACAGCGAAAACAGCACACACTATAAACACACGAACAAAAGTGTACGCCACTGCAAACAGGGTCGCCCCTTCAGTGCATAATTGACTCGTCCTAAACCAAATTTCGTCCGAGCGCATCGACCTTGAAGTTTCTTCTCTAAAGAATTGAAGTTTAGTAAACTATATAAAGTAAACGTTTCTTACCTCCGGAAGTTGAAATAAGAGTATTCGAGCACAGAGAATCATTCACATTTGAGTATGTACCGACAAATGTTGATATAATTCCGAGTGGTAGTAAAAACAAAGGTTGTCTTTCTTTTTATGAACGCACCTCATATATTATTACTAATAATCCAGATTCTATTGTTAAAAATTAGATTATGTGCCAGATAGGTGTATTTTTTTAATGTGATCATATTTTTAAATTATTTTATTTAGTACATTCCATTATTTTTTTACTGGGCTGTTATGTGGTGTTATTTATTTTAAAAGGATATAAATATTATGTATGTAGATTATTTATATATGTCTGTAAAACCAATTGGTTATCACCAGTATGTTACACAAATTGAATTTTTAAAAGGAAAAGTGCAATTTAGAATAACAGAGTGTTAAAGTGGGAATTATTTTATTACTGTCTTTTCCTGTAAATAAGACAAATATGTGATTAAATGTAGCCCACTTACTTATAATATTCTTGTAACAAAACATTTAAATTATAAAGATTAATTACATATGGTAGGTAGAAACAGATTGGATACACATTTTGGCTTTATTTTGTTTTATATTTCTAAATAGATGTGATTTAAACAATTTAGTGATTTTTATTTCATAAATCCTTAATTTTATAACAACGAATGTAATAATAATTAACATATTTTGTTCCATAAATACAAAAGTATAAAACGAGTGCGGAAATGCTTGATAAGTTAAATATAAAACTTCTTAATAGTAAAAGCTTTGGTTTAACATCTCTCAATTTAATGTTTGAAATTCCATTCCAAAATTCTAAAACATTTTCGTTTTTATTTCATTTAAGAACTTCGTGATCAAAATTTCGTAATAGTCACCACTTTCTTAAACCAAACGTCGAGTTAAAGAGCTTAAATCGACGCTTATGGGATACTATGAGAAGCATTGATGATTTAATACACTTTATTTAATAAAAGTTATTTAGTCGACAATACATATGCTAAAATCCGGCGCGCCGCCTGGAGCAAGAGTGAAAAAGGATTAAAGACACCCCGACGGGTGTCCTTAACTCTTTTTTACTCTCGGAAATCTGACTTTCTAAATCTAAACTAAATCTTAATTAACTCTTAGTGCGAGCCTAGCTTGCGTTCTGCTTATCTATATACGTTTTATCTTCTACCTTGCGGAAGTAGCTCGCTCCTTAAAAAACTCATTCTGTATTGTTACACTCTCTATATATAATAATTTCTTATATCGTTTTTAAGATTAATTTATTTAATTTAAAATACAATTCGATCTCGAATTCCTAAATGATTATACTGTCATTATTTGTCCGGTCCTCGTATATATATTCAGATGCAGAGTCCTTTTGTGTTAGTCATGTACAAATGGTCAAGGCTGCAATAAACACCGAAATCAGGTACCAAAGACTGTACTTGAAGTTACCAACTTTTCACTGACTCATATTCGATATCAATTCAGTTATATTGATTTCTAAATGCAATTCGCGATTCAAATACCAATCCCGATTTTCTTTCTTTTACACAGAATACACGTCTCGTCTACTATTCTGTGTAGATAATTTGCTTAATGCTTATATTGAAATTAAAATCACAATTTTAATGTATGCTAATTTGTTTCCCACCAAGTGGTAGCGTGCCTATCCTTGTTTGCTATTGGTTAATTCAAACATGATCAATACCCCCTCAGTTATGGGGTCGGTTCCTTATAAAGCCATAGCCGTAAGGGAACAACTCTCTTCGCTTTTCTGTCGTCATCCAGACTACACGCATCCTTCACGTGTTTGTGCCGCGAACCGTTATTCGCGCTTTTTGTGACTTCGTGTTTAATTTCGCGCCCGCGGAATATACACAGCATTCTGATCCAGGATATATACATATACACAAACACGCAAGTACACGCATCGCCCGATGCACATTTTAATCTAACTCTTTATATTTTATTAAACAGCTAAATATCGTTAGACTTCCCAAGGAACAATTTTTAAATTTCGCGGGTGTTTTAAGTTACCCAAGGAAAAAATAACTACATCTAAAATTATATTTTATTTTATTACAGCATGAATATTAATAATTAAGGTGTATATTTCAAAATCAAAATTAAAACGAAAAGCGTACGCATTAAAAACATGTTATTTCCTAATTTCTTGAATGAATTGAAATCATAGCTAACCTTTATTTTTACTACTACCAACTCAAAAATTCCGCGAAATTTAAAAATTGTTCCTTGGGTTATCTTTTATTACAGCTTTGCTATTACGTTTATCATATTTTATTTGTTGCTCTCGTTCTTGTTAACTGTCTCTATTTAACACATTCAAGCTTTAAGAATTAATTTAACTTGTGAATAAAATTTTTTCCTATCGTTTTATTTCCACTAATAATCTTTTTTTCCGCTTGGCACTCGTCCTGGACTTTTGATGCTCATTGTACATAACTACTAATTATTAATTCCTCACATTACATTCAATTATATTACTTTCTTTTCTTTTTTTATTTGCATTTATTATAGTGCTTTAGCTAGCCGAACACGCGCTCGTAATAAATTGACTAACCAACACGTGCAAATAAATATTCTCTATTAAATAATATCCCTATTATTATTTATTAAAACAAAGGAGGTAATAAATCATCCACATCCACACATAACCAACCATATCATTCACCCATTTTATTTTCTTCAAAGGAGGAGGTAATAGTATAAGTGCCAAATATAAATATCAATTTGTTCGCTTTCGCGAATATGTCCTTGAGTGGTCCTTTCAGACCAAGAGGTTGTCGAATGGTTCTGCACCGTTATTATGTAACCATTTGCCTGGCCTTTTTTTTCTCCCGATGGTACCTGTCGTCCTTCCAGGATTTTGGGCTTCTGTAACGACAGATAACCCGGTAGCCACTCTCCCCCAATACATTTTATTCGAACTTAGTCCAATTTCGCAGGTCTACAATCACTCATCCTGTATATGCCGCGTGTCATATCGTAGTTGTGTTTTTGTTGCGTGTATGAGACATGTGTTGTGTATGAGTTGCGCATGTGTGGGTTTAATCTGTTTTCCATCCGCTCTCACTCATACTGTTTAAAGAAAAGGAAACTATAAATACTTTATCTTATTTCCATCTGTAGTTGTTTTTACCTTCTCCCAGGTTGTGGATTTGTGTGTATTGTCTGCATACCCGTCTGTGAGTGTAAGTGGGAACGCCCATTGTGCTAACCTTCCGTATACGCGCATTTGAAAAGGACATGCTCCGCCGTTTCCGTTGCACCATGACGGTTCGGATCGTCTCTCCTGCCAATTCTAGGCAAGTACGCTTTGAAGTTTCCGTGACCAGCAGCGCTGCCTTATATGGCAATTTGTCATCCATTTTTCTAAATTACTTTCTAACACAGTTTTCGCTAAACTGGACTTATCACTTCGATTAAATTTAATGTGCGAGATGTGTTCTTTATACGAGGTTCCTATTGAACGTTTCGTTAGATCTATTTTTTGTCACAATCTCGGCAATTTATTTCATATATTCCTGATTTCCGTTTGACTTCGACTTTATCTTTGACATTTCCTAAAAGAAATTTTATAGCTGGGCCGAAATGTAACTTGAAATTCGTGCTTCTTAAAAAAACCTTATTTAATTTTTTTTTAACAGAGTTAAACGGTAATCATATAAATTGACTGAGTCTTTTTTAAGTTTGCATTCCTAATTAATCTCATGATTATTAACGAATCACAATCAATGTATCTTGCGATTAGTAACATTTAATTTTTTTTTCGTATTTCACTTTTGTTAATGGAAAACAACAAAAGACTGATAAGAGAGTTGAAAGAAGTCATCTTTTGTTGCATACGATGATTTTAATCCATAGTTATATACCTGTTAACATAGGGTTTTTTTCGGAAAATATCAGTTTCTATTTTATTGTTACTTCTAATTACTAGGGCATCTAAATAAGGAAAGCTGTCATTGTTTTCTTTTCCTACCGTATATTTTGTCGTCGGTAATTTTGAATTCAATTACTTAACGAAATAGTTGCATCACGCGCACCTAGCGGCAGGAAAGCATATTAAGCGAGCCCCACCTACAACGCTGCCATTCCAGTTATTTTTTGGTCTCGCCCCCGTACATAGTCTGAACTGTATATTTGATTGCATACATGTAATCATGTGCAAGTTTTGCGGTTCAGCTACTTCCCGTAAGGTGGCGCTGTTGGGAATTATTTTTGTTGTATTCCCTGAGATTTGTTAGTCCAAATAACATTTACAAATTGCTAGCATGAGCTGTTGTCTCTTTATAATATTTTAAGTAAAGTGAGTTTTGTGAAAAAATGGTAATAATGCGCAAAAATGTTCGAGTCATGATTTTCTACGATTTTACAGATGGTCTCACTCGACAAGAGTGCTCGCAAAAAATTAAACCATTGTTTGTCGATAAAGCACCATCTTTGGCGACTGTTGAACAGTGGTACGAGTTCCAGCGTGGACGTGTTTGTCTCAAAGACGAGCATCGTAAGGGGCGGTCTGCCACTGCAGTCACTCCAGAAAACATCGACGCCGTGTACAACATGATAGAGACAGACAGCCATTGCGCATACAGAGATATTCGGGCATAGGTATGATACAAACTAGAACTATCCTGCATGATTATCTTGCCGTCAGAAAGCATTGCGCTCGATGGATACCACCCACGTATGGCTTGGTACAAAAAATGCTTAAAAATTCAACCGAGGTCGAACAAAATCAGTGTACGACAGATGAGGTGACGAAAGTTGGATTTATTGTTGCGAGCCAGAAAGCAAGCGACAATCGGCTCAACGAGTCTTCAAAGACGAGGAGAAACTCACAAAAGCGAAACGCGGACGAAGCTCTGACAAGAAAATAGTGGTTTTTTTCTCGGACGTACCGGTCATCTTGTTAGTATTCCGTTAGAGGATCGTCACATAGTCAATGCTTAATGGTATTCAACCATTTGTCTGCCAACTGTGTCCAAAAAAATGTGCGAGAAGTGATCAAGAGGACGAATAATTCTGCATCACACAACGCGTCTCAAACATCAGTTCTTAGCCGCTTCATGAAAGGAATTGATGACTCATTCGCCTTATAATCCCGATCTGGTACCTTGTGACTTCATTTTATTCCCAGACATAAAAGACAAATGCGTGGATTGAAATTTAACACCCCGGACACGACTGTCAAACCTACGTATCTGAGGTGACTGAAGAACAATTGGCACAAGGTTTTGAGAACTGGTTCCACCGAACGCAGAAGCGCATAGATCATAAAGGCGAATATTTTGAAAAACAATTAAAAAAATTGGTTAAAATTATTTTTTCTGTATCTGCAAAATTTTTAAAGCAACCTACGTATATATTTAAAAAATTGTACAATGCTTGTTATGTATTAATAGCCATTTCTTACAATATACGCGTTCAAGTCTTCCTCACACTACATTAGGCAAACTTGTCCAATTTGAAATTTGAGGTTATCTTCTCTGGCAATTCAGTAATTTTCAAAAGGAGAATCATCTTGCAGAAAATTTATATATGTTAACCGATTGATAGCCTGGTTTATGACGTCTTTTCAAGTTACACGACGAGCGTGGGCGAAATAATTTTTGGCCTACCAGTACTCCTGTAAATTAGCTTTAAGCTGTTGGGTGATGCAAGGACATGTATTATTACTATTATTATTATTATTATTATAAGACTTATTCTTAATATTAATCACCGTGATAAGTAAATATTTGCGACCAGTTGTACATGTCTAAAGGAAAATCCAGGAAATCAGTGTTAAATAAAACATATAATTTTATTAATTATTATTGTTTCTTTTTTTACATAAGTTACACATACTCAAGATGCCGATTTACTAACACACAAATAATATAAACAGATGTTAGGAATGTATGTACAATAAATTTTTCAACATTAAACCTAAACATAAGTATACGTTTCCCGTGATTAATAATCCTTTTATCTACTAAGGCACATTGTTTATGAAATATTTGCATTATTTTATTACAAATTTCTAATCGGTAATATAGTACGATGAAACAATACTCGGTATACTGAAACAATAATAAGATAAATACTTAATAACTCCATGAAAAAAAGGTAATTCTTTTTATTTAATAACAACCATTTTCCCAATCTGTACATTTAAGTTTTTCACGTTCCTTCTCAATATAAATAACAATTATTACTATATTTATTTTGATACTTCCTAAAAATAATCCCCAGCACCCAATAAATGAGCATTTTTTTATTGTATTTTACATAATAGTACATTATATGTGCATTTGTATTTTTATTACTGCTAAATAAAATATGTATATATGTATAATACGGATAAAAAGGAGTTAAAGATTTACTAAAATGACGACACAATTATATAAAAATAAAATATTTTCAAATCAAAAATCACTAAAAATATCGAGAGACCACTGTCTGATCAATATTTCTTAATTCTAATAGGATTAATACTGATATACGCTAGTATTTTCAGTTTTTTTAATGCAGCTTTTTTTTTATGTTTTATAAACATGATTATTGCGTACAACTGCCGAATAGAGTAGTGCGAAGGTACTCGATATTAGTAAATTTTCACTTTTACACGTCTTTGGAATAACTAAAGTATACCAACATAAATGATTAGTTAAACAAAAATCAGTACAATCATCTATTGAATCTTCAACTTTAATCATTTAAATGCTGGAAAAAATTGGCTATTTGTTTGCATTAGATTAGCGTTCAAGCCAGGAGTAAAACCTGGTTGATTGAAATTTACGTGGTTACCGAAGCCCGGATGTGAAGCACTGTTCGCTAGCATTGTTCGTGGTTGGTTGATCGGTGATGTAGGATTACTGGCTAGTTGGTTCATAGTCGGAGCTATACCCTGCTTGTTTTGCTTACTCATCAGCAAATTGTCCAAATCAATTTTTAAATTTCCGGAGTTTGTCCACGTGGCGCCGACATTGAGCTGTTTCTGTGGATGGGTTAGACTATCCGCGGCTTTTTCATTGGAAGACGGTTTTAAAACTTGAGCTGGTGAAGGACTCAACAAGTCACCTGTATATTAGAAAATGTTTAGTTAGTATTATTTACACATATTACTTTAACGGATGAAGATAACATATCAATACTCGAAAATTATTGAAAATGATTGATTAAACGAAGCGCTGTTATACATTTTTAGCTTTGTAATAAATACTACCGTATATTCAGATCACATTTTATATTTTGTTCGGTTGCGAACAAGTTACGACATCATTTGTGATTAAAAAGTTATTCACTTTTGATTTTAAAAATATGAAAATAAATAAAATAAAATAGAAAAGTAAATAATCACCATAAATTGCATTTATGCCTAAAAATATCAGTAATACAGTCCTATTATAAGTCATATAATAATAATTTGTTAAAAGCAAGAGTGTTTGATTAGGGCAAATAATTCATAGAAGACAGAGAGCCTGTTGAAGATGAATTGTTTGTGGAAGGCCATTAACATTAACATCTACTGATAGAGAATATTTTTCTGAAATAAATTGATGATCGATGTGGAACACTTGTTTTAACTGAAACCGGCTATTTTTGTTTGGTGCCAAAATAATGACCTTTCAAGAGATAATGTTAAATTGATATTGCTGTACTTGAGGAAATCAGAGACGATTCAGTATTTATTAGATGCCTTATTCGATCATGAGAATTTGTGAATCAAGATTGAGAGGAAAATTATTATTGCCAAATGCAAACTCATGCTTTGTTTTTGCTCTTGACATTTTTCTTTTCTCAAATTCTTACTCCCTGGTGTGGTTCAATTGGTGTTCAGTTCTGGTCGTAGGTTATTTTCTCTGTAGAGCAAATTACATCCATAGATGATTCTAAATTTATAAACACCATGATTTTTTTCGAAAATATTCTTTCTTCCCTTCAATAATATTGGAGCTAATTAAAGTATTGCACGTTATAACTAAAATTATGTTACATAGAGATGCCGTTCAATACTTGTATGATCAATTGCATAAAAAACCAATCGATATTTTCTAGGCATAGCAAATTCGTTAGTATGACTGCATAGCAGTTATTCGAAGGTGTTGAAGTGTGTCTTATATAGTTTCGATATTTTTTAAATATAATATTACAGGCCGATGTGAGCAAAATGTGGAGTATGAGAAATAATAACTTAGTATTAAGCTAGCGCTGCTCGTCCCATATTTTAATTATATCCTAACTGTTAGTCATGTTTAATTTACTTTTCAATTATAAAATAATACTGAAAAATACGAAGCTTTTACAGTTGACCCTCATTCATTTTTTTCCAAAAAAATGTAAAATCTTTAGCGGAAAACTGTTTGACGTCGAAAATTGTAAAGATTGGTTATACGCGGCTTGATAAAAACATTTATGAAAACTGTTTTAAAAGCAAACACAAATGAAAAATGGAGCTTATTTTGACAACAAACAAGTTATTATGTGCGTTATTTGTGTATTTTATAATCAAAAACAATAATTTTGAAAGACAGCATTTCATAATACAAAATTACGAGTTTATTGTATTAGTTGTCACGAGCAATCGACAATAATCATTGTTAGAATTAACACAATAAAACTTGAAAAAAAAGACTTTAATGTTTAATGAGACAAGCTATTAAGTCTGCGAAATATTAGTGACAGCTACAATCGCATTTTACAAAGAGTTAAGATCATCAACAGAATATATTGTGTTGATCATTCTTGTTTGTATTTCTATTTAAGATTAATTGCTCATATATCGATTGCGACTCATATGCATAGTCTATGGCGAAATTACGTAAAAGCGACTACTTGAGATATTTGTAATATTTAACTTTGAAAAGATGCTAATATCGAGCACTGATAGATACATATATATAAATATATTAGGTGCGCAACTAAGTTCTCGCTGTTTTTTTGATAAAAATGCAACTTTATTGTGAAAAAATGTTTACAAATGAATCATTCAAAATATTGCCCATCGCTAGCGACAACTTTTTCCCATCGTTCTGGCAGAGCTCGAATACCGTCACGGTAGAAGTCTTCGTCTTTTGAGGCTATCCACGAATTAAGCCATTTTGAGATGTCTTCATATGAGCGGAACTGCTAATTAGCCAGACCATGTGCCATCGAACGGAACAAGTAATAATCGGATGGCGTAATAACTGGGGAATATGGCGGGTGGGCTAGGACTTCCCATTTGAGCGTTTCTAAGTAGGTTTTAACGGGTTTGGCAACGTGAGGCCGAGCGTCGTCATGCTGTAGAATCACTTTTTTGTGCCTCTGCTGACCAGGCAGTCCCCATGATTTTGATTTCTTTGGGTTGCTGTAATGAATCCATTTTTCATCACCCGTAACGATGCGATGAAGAAAACCCTTCCTTTTTTGCCGCTGGAGCAGTTGTTCACAGGCGAAAAAACGACGTTCAACGTCTCTTGGCTTCAAATCATAAGGAACCCAAGTTCCTTGTTTTTGAATCATTCCCAACGCATGCAATCGCTGGGAAATGGCTTGGCGGGTAACTCCTAATGCTGAAGCAAGCTCTTTTTGCGTTTGGCACGGATCCTCATTGAGCAATGCCTCCAATTCAGCGTCTTCGAAGGTTTTTGTCTTCCTTCGCGCGAACGGTCGTCAACATCGAAATCACCGTCTTTGAAGCGACGGAACCAATCACGGCACGTTGTTTCACTTAGAGCAGCATCTCCGTAAACTTTTTGGAGTTCTCGATGCGCTTCAGCCGCCGTTTTCTTCGAATGAAAGAAGAAAAGCAACACTTCCCGCAAATGACGATTATTTGGCACAAAATCAGACATTTTCACACAACCAAAAGTATATGATGCAAAAACAAAATCACTAATGTGTCAAAGCGGTTTGTTTACCATATGTCTAAGCTTGGTTCATGACGTTTTGGTTATGTCACAATCGACCAGCACTCTCTTGAAAAACAGCGAGAACTTAGTTGCGCACCTAATAGTATGGGAGGGAAATTTTGCTGTAGAATTTAAACAACATAATAACAGAATAACTAAAATATTACTAATAAATATTCCCAAAATGATTAAGTGGTGCAGTAAATGATTTATTTCAGAATGACCGATGAATAAAGTTTCTATGTACATAAATAATAGAAATAACACGTGGAGTGTATGAACATGTAATATACAAGTAAATAGGCCTAAATCGGACATCGCATGCCCGTATTTTCTTGATTTCCATCCGTTTTCCAATGGTTCATAAATCTAATCATTCTAAAGTTTTTCTACACACACTTTTAGTAACAACTAAAACGAACTAAATATCACAGTATAGCAATTATTAGTATTTTTACGATTACAATAACGAAAATCATTAATGTAATGTTACTATTTACCATTCTGTCATTTTAGCGTCCATATACCCTTCTCTTTATTATTTGGCAACTTATTATCCTGAACAACTTATACTTTTGAGAACAGACCAACAATTAGTCAAGCATGGAAGAAAATCCGATGAAGGCAATTGGATAATTCGTTAATATATTTTCGATCAATTAAATAGATAACCGCTTTACATAAAAACATGTGAAAAAATTCGTTTCTAAATGATATAATTTAAATTAATTTTGTTTTTGCTTAATTTATTTCAACTAACGAATTGATTCTGAAATAAAAATTACGAATGAAAGATAATTTTATAAAAACTAACATATTTTTCACTGACAAATCATTAAGCGGTAGACATAATTCCTTTGTTGCATTTTGTTAGAATCGCTAGAATAACCGTCAAATGCTTTTTCCTATGGAAACATTAAAAGCCTCATAACTATTAGTTTGCAAGGGACAGGCCCAGTAATTTGAACGAGTTAAAATAATAATTCTTAACAGCACGTAAAATATTGGCTATGCAGAGTTAGTTAGGCAACTATTTATTATACATAATAGCTTAGAATTTTGCTAGGTATAGGAAGACAGATTATTTGAACAATCATTTCCAATTTTATATAAGGATATCTTTGCCTCAATTTGAGTTCTGAATCAGCTCACGATCTTCCTAATTCTATTAATATATTAAATACCATTTACTTTATTTAAAAATGTTGAGATGAAAGAAATTCCGTTATTTATGTATGATAGTGGAAATGTGCTATTTAATGAAAAAAGTAGGAATCAAAATGACGTGGCTGAATTTATTAATATTGATGATAATATACATATGGAACATGATGCTATAATAGATGGGGAGACTGTGATTGTGCGTGAAATTGGTAGCACTTTCTGCGATAACGATGAAAATTAGCAGGAGATATTAAATAATTTAAACAACAAATGCATTACTTCTTATTGTGATGGTCTGAAATTAATAATCTAAAGAGAGTCTGCTTAGAAATAGATGGCCAGCATTTAATGCGCTTAATGAACTAGGAAGATATTTTCGAAATAAAACGGTGAAAATTAATCAAAAGCAGAATTCCATTTTGGATTTTGTAAAGTATGTAAATGTATTATTAAAATTACCAAAGTTTGCCGGTGTATCAATAACGCTGAAAAACGCGAATATATACCGGTATTTGTCTAATTCATCGGTAGTCATATGTGTTGCGCGTGTTACGCGCTACGTCTTGTAAAAAAATGATGAAAAATATAAATAGACGTACGCAGAGCATGCGTATTATGCACACATGTGTCACGTACAATATAGATAAAATAGTGTTTGGACTTATGAAGTTTCTTGTCTACGGTTCCGATATTATTGCCTTGTATTTTACCGCTGTTATTTATTTCATCATCCTTGTAAGTTTACACTTAGGTAACATACGTAGGCAAGTTTTACATTTGTTATTTACAGGTTAAGTATATAGTACATCATCGCATCTGACAGCAATATAAATATAGTATTTAATTTGACATCCTCATTTCCTGTCGTCATCTTATTTCATACGACTGTAGTCACGTGATCGGAAAACATTCCTGATTTTTCCTTTATTATTTTGTTGTAACAATTTTATGATGTATTAAAGATAAAACTTTTTTCTATTTTATTCCACAATTGCTACAACAGGACAATATTTATGGAATGAAAGGTGTCCAACTGTTGGAAGTTTCACTGAATACCTCATTGTAATTCTCATAAAATTTGACAATGGTCAAACCTAAAGGCTGCATATTATATGGCTGCTAAGCCGGGAAAATACGTATTTATACTTTAATGATGTTTTTGTTTATTTGTTAAATATTTTTTTATATTGGATATTTTATATATCTTTTCATACACTGCAATTTTAAGAAATACGCCCAACTTATATTAAATTATTTTATTTATTATTTACTGAACATACATAGATTTGTAATTGAAAAAAACAGTAAAAAAAGTTAAGCATGTAGATCTTCTTTTAACACATTATCGATTGAACGCATTAACTGTCCGCCCTTTTGGACATTAAAATATTAAAAAAGTTAAACATCTAGGTCTTCTTTTAACACACTATCGATTAAACACATTAACTGTCCATCTAAAATTCTACAATCCGTATTGGATTCGCCCTTTTGGACGTTGGGTGAGAGCATGTCGATTAGCCACAATCGAACTTCTAACAATTCTTCTAGAAATTCAGCGAGCAAGATCTCTTTAGGAATGACAATGACAGCTGTACACAATAAATTTAGTACTTCAGCTCTTACTTTTGCTTCTTTATGGTATTTTAATATCCAAGATAAATTAAAGATATCCTTTCCCATTTTAGGTACCACGGGGCAATTTTGTGAACAGAACATTACAGTAGAAAGTGTATGTAATAATTGTACCAGCAGTATATTATCGGAATCATGTTTAACTACTTGACTGTATGCTGTAAAGTTCTTATTGAAACCGAACAAAAGTGGATAAAAAAATGATGCCGCCACATTCGCAAACTTATTTACCTGTTCGTTAATGAGGGGTTTGTGTCTTAAAAAGCGTTTTGTTTTGCTTTCTAGTCTCTTGCGGATGATATCGGAAGGCGTGCCTTCGTCATTTTCAATATTTGCGCTATCACCTTTTTGCTTATCCATCGGTTTTATTGCAGATAAACTCCTGGCAGACGCACACAATATGTCAAGTATAAGTAGTCTGTGAGCGATCGAATAGGTGCCACTTTCCGCATGAAACTGCGCACATAAATATTCCGCGTAATGAGCAGGATAAGTACAAGTGATCGCAACGCAACTTTGAAACACCAAAGAATCGAAATTCTCCAAATAGAATGACGGCGTTAAAGTAATTAGAATTTCTAATATTTCCAAGCCGATTTCGGCATCATCGTCATGCAATTGTTGTAAAATTAGTTTTTCACAATTTTCCAAACTCAAAATGAATACATCGGGATCTTGCGTTTCTAACAGGCCGTCTCTTAAATCTCTCAAGTAGGCAGGTGGATTCTTTTTTGATGTGGCTTGATCATTTAAAACGTCGTAAGGTTCCAAATCATCGTCAGAGTCTAATTGAAAATCGGTTTCGTCTATTATATTAATTAGATTATTCTTGGGTGTAAATGACTCGTACTTAACTTCGTTGGTAAAATCAACCTTATTATTTCTTTTACGAAACTTTCTTTCTGGAGGTATATAATTATGAATTTGAGTGTTATTCTGTTCCAAATTGTCTAGAAGCAAAAGAATATCTTCAGAATTATTTTCAATTGTTATAGGAAACCTCAAACATTTAATATTGTCAACTATAATTTTGCTATCATTCTTTATGTCACTATAATCAAATTCTATTTTAGCAGAATTTGCAATTTTATCATTCAAATTATTTAATATGATCTCGCTAGTTATCATCCCTATAGTGCGAATTGTATCCACAGTTGATTCTAAATGCACAAATACTCCTTCGTGAATTTTTTCTCTAATAAATTCTTTATCCTCTTCGTTGATATTAGAGTTAATTAAAGCTTTGCACGCTAAAACTAAAAATTTTGTTACATAGAGATGCTGTTCAATGCTCGTATGATTAATCGCAAATTTATTACACCATGCTGCCATTAATTCCTTCAACAATTTAAGCAGCAACAAATGATTGTTTTTGTACAAACATATCACAACATTGTATATAAGATTAGATTGTTGATGCTCAAAATAGGAAAATAGGGGTATCTTTGTGCAGAGTACATAATTCCAGTGTTTATTTTCAAGCAACTTGTCGGTAATCAGCAAATGAATATTGTAATTATTGGGACTCAAATTCTGCAATGCCATTATAGCAAATATTTCAATTGATGATCTTTCTAGGTTAAGTAGAATTAAATTTATTACATTTCGATATTCTTCTTCTTCTAAGAAACATATTTTAGATGCCAACTTAATGAAATTAATCACAACTTCTGATTTATAAGATTCATTATAATGGAGTAAAGTTCTGCTAAGCAACATGGATGCACGTTCATAATCGATATTCAAGTGTGTTATAAGCTTCTTATTTATATAAGTAATAACACATATAATTCTTACTAAGACGGATAAAAGAAATTTTGTAATTTGCTGGGGTAAGTAAAAAGTAGGAATTTCCTTATATAACACATTTGATATTCGGCTAGGAAGGGAAATTAATATTTGTAACGTATTCTCATAGTTTTGTTTAAAATCTTCCTGAAAGTGTTTAACCACCAATTCCTTCTTACTAACGATACAAAACAATAATGCTTCGAAAAAGGGGTCAGACGATATTAAAGACTGCAAGAGTTCTGCTACAATTAATATTTTAAAATCCTGCTTTGAAGATAGTGCTTCGGTTAAAATATTAAACGCCTCCATTGCAAAATATCTATCTGGTATGAGAAACATATTTCGTAAAGACTCGTAAATAATTCCATTTTTATCTAAAGGGAATTTAGAGTCAAATTTTGCTATCAAATTTTTCAAAATGAACGTGTAATCGTCACTCACAAACTGTTGATATCCAACTGTGGATTCTTCCAACAACATTTTACCGTAATCCATATGATACATGTACAAACTGGTTAATAATACATCGACTTTTTCTAAAATTAAATCGATATCATTGACACAAATTATCTTCTGAATTTTCATTAATGCAGTTTTCAATTCCGCGGCAGTGTTGAATAAAAGGTGGTCCTCTTTGATTATGCGTCCTTCCTTCATTTCGTTTAATGGGTTGTCCTTACTGGAGAGAACATCACTGTTTTTGTTGTTCACTAACGGCATGGGTTTGTTGGAAATTTCTGAAACCGGAATTCTCGAATGAGTTTCCCGGTTTATAACACATTAAGTGATATTTAAAAAAAAAGAATTCGTAATGTAATTATAAAAATCAATGTTCTAAAATAAGTTTAATTCATACGCATCGTTGAACCGACTTAAAATATAAGAAAATTATTCTAACACAAAGACGATATCCAAGACTTAATGTCTTGGATATACAACCATGCTCAGATGTATTAGACACCACAGGTAAAAGCCCTTATTCTCGGTATTATCCAAGTCTGACGGAAATTAACCGTAAAAATAGTTAATGGTATTTACAGAAATGCGTTTTTGAATATCCTAGTTAATCCCCTATTGAAAAGAATGGGTGGAAAGGGGAAATTGTGGATTTTAGAAATTTAGTGTCATTCTAGCAGTGTGTGAGCAACGTGCGTTTGTGAGTTTGTGGTAGATATCAATTAATTATTCTATTTTTTTCACGTTGTGTCAGTTATTTGTTGAAGAAAAATGCCTAAAACACGCGAGTTGTCGGTAGGGGAACGCGCCCAAATAGTGCTACTGCATTGTCAGAAGTTATCAATAGCTGCAATTGCAAAAAAAAAAAATGTTCGCGATGTGCAGTCCGTACAACCATTAGTCGCTATCAGGAGAGTGGGTCGTTTGTTAACAGACCAAAAAGTGGCAGAAAACCCTGTACCTCGATTAGAGAAGACAGAATTTTACAAAGACTGGCTCTCAGTGATAGGAAAAAATCGTCGAAACAGCTCGCCAGTGAGCTGAATCAGCGTACCTGTATTAGAGAAGAAGCGGAATTTATGGGCCAAACAACATGAAAATTGGACAATCGAGAAGTGGTCGAAGATTCTTTAGTCTGATGAATCGAATATCGAGGTATGTAAGTACATCTTCATGACTAATATTCTTATCGTTGTATGCAATTCAGTCTACATGTAACATTAAACAAAATTAATCCTGTCTAAGTGCTAACTTTCTTCTTTTGCCTGGCAGCTTTGGGGACTACCTGGGACTCTATACGTTCGGCGTAGGCAAGGGGAAGCTTATGAACCACAATGTATCATTCCCACAGTAAAATTTGGAGGTGGTATTATAATGGTTTGGGGTTGTATGTCTGCATACGGTGTTGGAGAAGTGTACCTGTGCGATGGACGGATGAATAGCCAACGCTATTTAGTCATGTTGGAGGAAGTATTAGAACCGTCTGTGCTAAAACTATTCGACCAGGATATTCCACAATACATTTTCCAGCAAGATAATGCGCCCTGCCACAAATCGGGAGCTGTAATGCGTTGGTTCGAGGAAAACACAGTGGAGGTATTGGATTGGCCGCCACAAAGTCCCGATTTGTCGCCCATTGAAAATTTGTGGCGTATCTTAAAAACTAAGATCACGGAACATAAATGCCTGTCAAAAGCAGAATTATCAACAAAAATTCGCGAAATATGGGCTGCAATACCACCGGCAAAGTGTTACAATTTAGTAGCAAGTATGCCTCGACGAGTGCGAGCTGTCATTAAGGCCAAGGGCGGAGCGACAAAATATTGATAAATTGTACTATATTACTAAATAACACTTTGTACATAATTTTCACAAAAGTTTTATTTTCCTCACCTCTCTTTTGACTAAACTATATAAACTATATATGTATGTATGTACATAAATTCGTAAGGTGACTAATACATTTGAGCATGGTTGTATATGGATTATGTTGAAAAGAAAATTAGGATAAATAAGTGTATAAAAAACTATATTGATGTCTCATCAAATATGTCAAAAGTAATAAAGGATTCAATTGAAGAATCAAAAGCTTGGGCAGCTTGAACTTTTTAGCTAGTATATAGGAATGACATTAACTAGGAGTTATAGATGAACAAAGAGCATGATAATGTTTTAAAATTTTCGTCTTATTTTTAAGATCGACATTTTTATAGAACATTAAGTTTCAATTATCGAGGTGTTATGGAGGAATACATGGCATAAATGTGCTCGTCTTCTTTTAAATTAACATTTAGAAAGAATCTTTTACTATCTGAATATTATTTAACCATGATCTACGTCAAATAGTATAATTAGTAGAATTGGCACTGCGAACGTTAAGTCAGTGTTCGGTAGAAACGTAAGGAGTTTAGTGGATAATACATTAAACAAATACTTATTCTTTTAAGCAGCCTTTTCAGTATACACTAATGGATAAGGTCGGTTAAATATTTACAGCATCAAATATGTTTCAATAATTTCATGTAATCGTGATCGCTGTGAGGAATAAATATTATATGCAGAGAACGACCGTGCGACATCTAATGATGAAATACTAATTAAATTACTAATAATTAAAATAATATTTGTTAATACTGCACGGATATGTAGACATACTATCACCAAAAATTTGTTTTAATCTGGTAAAGTCTGAATTGTTCTTTAAGACATTATCTACTTTAGCAATAAACTAATATTATCATCGTCGAACACTCGTTATCTGTATATAATAACATTTATGCGAATACAGTTACATGAAAAAACTGTTGAACATACCTGACGCTGCAAATATTTAACCGATCTTTGTATATCTGCATACTGAAAACGCTGCTTAAAAGGGTGTGTTTATTTACATTTATTATCTGCTAATTTCTTTTTACACATCTAGGAAGAGGGAATGCTAGCAGCGACAATTATAATAATTAGTCAATAAAACCAGCTGCAATCATGAAACTATGATAGTATATTTGCGTTTCAAAGGCAAAATTTCAAAATTGTTTGAACTGATATCCTTCATTGTGAATGAAAAGAAATTGCTGTTGCCGTTAATATTCTGTAGTATGCTTAAAAACGTCGACTGTTTTTTTCATGTTATTTTTAGTAACGAAAAATGACGACTTTAAATCAACATCAAGAAGTTAAACTGTAATGGAAGTCATTTTCCTAAAACTACTGCCATACCCTTGGTAAGATAAAATGGGTACTGTTGTAAATTGCTTGTGAAAAATGTAATAATCGCAGTTGAACATTACCGCAAGAAGCCATCGAGTAATAGTTATATTTATCTACAAATTGCCAGCATCAGAGAAGCTCAGAAGAGCTTATGTAGTTGAGAAATCTCCTCCGACAGAGAAACTGCTATAAAGCAGCTAAAATTAAAAGAACCAGTTTTTCATCTCCGCCTGTTTCTTTACATTTAAAATTAAAAAAATTGTTAAAATGATAAACAATAACTAATAATAAAATCATTAATGTATTAGGTTGGTGTAGATTTGATGAATAAAACTTAAGATTATTTAGTTTCTGTAAACGAATTTTTATTAATTAATGTCCATGATTAACGAAGATACAAATATCATTAAGAACCCCTGAAATTTTGGAACTGATAAAAGTTTCGACGATACCTTTATCATCTTCGTTGAGAAATTCTTTTTCCTTTAAGAAGGTGCTCAAATATTTGTGAATAATACACGTGCTGTTGTATTTTATAGCTAAAATCGTTAAGTTGCAAAACAATCGTCTTTTATGTGCGAGAGTGGATCTTGCATTATCGTATAACAGAATATATACCTGCTTGTTTATGAGCTACACGTTGTATGTTTAATTTAATGTGTTTATTGAACATACCATCAAATATGAACGATAATGTTCCTATAAGTTTATAGGATACGCGCCTATCAAAAGCTTTAACTTTGCCTTGGCGGGATGGTGTAGCACTATAGTATAATTGATATTTAATATGTCTATAAATTCATTTGTGTAAAGCAGCCTCACCAGAAATACTGTTTATGTTACCACCACTTCATATTTACAAGTTCAAATTCATTTACTCTTATAATGCTTATTTCGCTTTTACGTATTCCACGTTGCACAGAAGAGGAATAATATTGCGCAACGAGATTTATATTCATCGACCTGATATTATTTGTTCATCACATTTGTTTAAAGAATAAGTTTAAACTCAACAAAAATGCTGCGTTAATTATGTAATAACTTGCTAAAAAAATTTAAATTTTCGAAAAAAGCCATTGGCAATATACTAAAAGATATTCAACATGAACTCCGTTAAGCGAGCGTAGTACGTAATAGATAGGATCGTACATTCATAGATTATGTTAAATTATAAAACACTAAAAAAGGAGTAACATATTCATACTTAGCAAATCGACTTTAGAATTCAAGCTATCAAACATGTTTTATACATCGCGGTTCTCCTGTAGTTAGTTCATATTAAAAAAAATGTTGCAAAAAGTTTGTTTCTGAGTTCATGTACTTTGTATTTAACACGGGAGGTTAATCTTTTGTTACGTGGTACATTAATACTGCCTTCTAAGACAGATTTGTACATTTTCGTTTTCAAATCTGTAAACGTAACTTTGAAATCTGGGATAAAAGGATCTTCCCTAGAGGGTAGTAGTGATATTTAATCGTTACAAAGAGATTATACATTTTAAAGTACTTAATGGGTTTCTATACTGCCTGCCTGAACATACTTTTTTAATAGTAAAGTATTGCTTCGAATTTTTTTGTTGATACCAAAAGTTTCAATCATGTTGGTAAGGCAACACTTTCCACAGATTTAATAATTATTGCTATTAACATACTTTCGGGCTTCTTGTATAAGCTATGAGTGAAGGGCAAAGTTAAATATATTTATGCATCCTTATGGCCTGTCTGTCGTTGTAAGAAGGTCAGAAAGAGAATCTTAGAGAGTGTGTTCGTTCTCCAAAAAAGAAATTCCCAATTCGACAGACCTGTGTATATAAGTAGCAGGGGTTGTACGAAGACTAGCATCGATTAGAGCTTTAAAGTAATTAATGGTTAATAATAAAATTATTGGAATAGGTATTTCGTTAATTTGATGTTTTATCTCAGTGTCGCTAACGAGTCAACTTCAACAAGTAACAATACTTTCAGACTATAACGCACTTAACTTGATATATGTACGTCTGGACATTTAAATGAATGAATGTATGTAAATGTATGAATTTATAATTCATGACGATTTTTTTTATTACAAGTCTACATTGTGCTAATTATGTAAATGTATCTCATTATTAGCACAATTTAGACCATGTTAAGTGACAAGTTTAAGAGTACTAAAAGCTAAAAAGACGTTGAGAATATCAAGGTTAGAGATTAAATGTACGAAAATAAAATATTGGAGTATATTCTAATAGCGAAGAAATAAAAATCGTAAAAGTAGCGACAAAGAATTAGGTTTATTTTGTGCATTACCTGATAGTAAAATTTTAAAACCTTCGTAATGTCGTTATTTTAGTCTTGGATGCTTTACTACTAAACATTTTGTAGTCAACTTAAAATCTTATGTGATTCACTAATGCGTTTTTAAATAACGTTGAATCAATAGTCACAATCAATGAACCTTATCAATTATGAAACAAGTACATTCTTCTTAGTCTATATTACACAGGACAAACATCTGATAACTCAGTTGTAAGTTATTGGCTTATTACGCTGGATATTGAGATCCGATCGAATCCGAATGCCGCTATCCAGAAAGGTTTTTCGTAATTTCCCTTCTCGTTTAGTGTGAATGCGGACAGCCAACGGTTTTAAACTGCACTATGTGCGCGTATAATAGTGTATTGCCTGCTAATTTCCCTGTAATAACCCTAAGTTATTTGGGGAATGTAAGATTTCACGTCTTTTTCTCTTGTATGTTTTTGTTGTTGGTAATTGTTGTGTATTGTACTTTAATATATTCATAAAAGTTGTAGTAATGCGACATGACATTTGAAGACTTGTTCGTATGTTTCTTTTCTCTAACAGTATGCAAATAAAAAGGAGTGGGAGTAATGTTGATCAATTATCAATTATTTTAAGTATAAGAATTTCAACGAAATAACATTCTTCAGAAATTAATGGAAAAATTTCGACAATTAATAACAAAAAAATATATAAACCAATCTGCAACTGCAAAAGATTTTACATTGGACAAACAGCTGAAGAGCAGAAATATAAAAAAATAGAAATAATCTGAACTCCAATCTATAAGCAAGTGTAACAACACCTATACGAAGAGCATATTTTAAACTATGATCCCAGTTAATGCAGAAAAAAATTTCATGGCACTAAAGAAGTTATTTAGATAGAAAATATGTTTGATTTAAGATCCTGAGATTACCATAAAAGATTATACCGACAGAATAATACAATGATCTAGAACAATATTATCGTAAGTGATATTAAAATCCCTTTTTCCATATAGCCGAATTTCTATGTCTTGCCGCTTCAAATATACGCGTATAATTCACTATTGTCTTAGACATATAACATTTTCATTCATTGCTTGTTTTTGATACAGACTAAGATATTCTCATTTGTTAATCTTTATATTTACTTACCTGAATCAAACACGTCGAAAACATTATTGCTATTGGTTGCTGGATTTGCATTGCCGTTAGAATTGCTTGCATTAATATTTGATTGAATAGTTAACGAATTAAATCCAGAAAGGTCTCCTAACAAATCATTATTACTTTTAGCAGTATTGGCAGTAGGAAATATATTCAATTGTTGTACGTTATTCGCCGGTGTATTTGCCATCGGTTGGATAATTGGCTGAGTTAATGGTTGTGTTACCGGTAAATGAATTAACGCAGAGTTATTCTGAACTGGTCCGGAGAGTAAGTTGGCATTGTGTTGCGGGATCGAAGAGTACTGATTCGTAACTGGTTGATTTGCGAAACTACTATTAGCATTGCTGAATGCTGAACTAAAATCGGCGAAGTCATCCTCTTCCTTTTTTTTCTCGGCCTCTTTCGAACCAAAAGCAGTTTCGAAATCCCCAAATTCCGATGTTTGTTTGGAATCTGTGTTTTCTGAAGCACGAGGATCGAAGTCATCGTTTAACAAATTCGAACCTTGCGGTGATTTTTCAACTTTTTCATCGATTCCGAACGTTGCAGCTGCACCTAGATCGACCTTTTTTAGAGGCTTAACAGTTTTAACTGGAGACCGTGTTAATGAGGTGTTTATCGTCAAATTAACTTTTTTATCACCTTGTTTGGGACTTCCAATAGTGGTCTCACTATCTTTGTATTTTTTATAAGTATTGTTGGATTCCGTATCGCTTTCTTCAAATTCACCTTCGTAATCATCTTCATAGGATCTATCTTTATATTGTTTTGTGCTATTATTATCAATATCTCTATCCGCATAATCTCGATTCGAAGAAAAACGATCATCCCAACGTTCGGTGCCTATAAAAAAAATATGATAGTAAAAATCAATATAAAGTAGAACTTTTTAACTAGAAAATTAAAAACTACTAATAAACAAAGTCCGTGAAAACTTACGAGGATGATTTGACGAAAGGTGAGACCCACCTAGTATTTGTTTGTGTAAAAAATTAATATTTTCAAAAGTGTCAGGCGTTTACAGGAGGCTACTTAGATTACAATATCGGCTGACGTTTAGTTTTACAGATACAGTTGCTTAAAGCACCTCTTCTTTAATGAAAGTCGTAAAACGGATGAAATCGCTATTCGTGGTGCAAATTAGTACTGTTTGTTAAGAAGCTGAATCCAGTTGAGATTTTAGCGAATATGCAGTAAAAATTTGACAGCAATGCTTCTTCGAAAGCCATGATTTGCTTCTGGGCTACTCGCTTTAAATGCGGCGACATGAATCTCCCGATGATGAAGAATGTCCTGCACCACCGAAAAGTATTACCATTCCAGAAATGGTTGAAAAAGTTTACAATGTTGTATTACTGTGAGACATGTCTACTGAAAGAGTGCACATTTTGCATGTCGAATTATACATATCTAAGCTCTGTCAGATGAATGTCGCATTTACTGAATCCAGGTTAAAAATGTGAAAGAACGCGCATTTTAAACGCTCTTTCAAGCTCTTTAGTACCAATTCAGTAGGTATTTTGGGTTTCTTGAAACTTTGTTCATTACTGCGTGCCAGAATCAATCTCAGCTGTACGCCAAAGAAGACCAAAACGTTTCTTTCGACTGGAAATGTAATGGCCACGATATTTTGAGATTCAGAGGAGATACTTCTTATTGGGCCATACTATCGATGGGACATATTATGCCGTTCTTCGATATGACAATGCACCGTCACACACCACTCGCGTTGTTTGGAGTAAACTGGATGAATTACGATTCCAATCACCTTATTCACCTAGTCCCTTCGTACTTCCACTTACTTCCAAAATCAAACTGTTAGAAGGAAATTCGACAGACAAGGAAATTATTGCGGGCCTGGAGGAGTATTTTGATGACCTTGATGCTGGTGTAACTGTATCCAGCATCGCTGTTCTAAGCGTATTAATATTGAGGGGAAATATATATCGAAAAATAAAATAATTCGTTGCCGTAATTCAAGTTTCATTAAATCTCATCTTCGGTCAAATTATCCTCGTATATTCCATTTAATATGGTAGCACAGTACTGTCAATTGCATATTGAATAAAAAAAATAGAAACAAAATAAAAATATAAAAGTGGCTGCGTATGATAAATTCCTAGATATACGTAAGCTTTGTTCATAAAGAACTAATTAATGTTTGCCAATGGTTTGTGACAGTTAATCAGCAGTAAATTCAACACATTGTAAGTGCATATAAAATTTTTATTTTAAAATAGCTCAAATATGTCAAATACTTCCATGAACGAGACTACTGTACTATGATTCTGTCAATGAATTCGTTAAATTAATTTAAAATTGTCTGCATAGCGAACCTGGGTGCATTAGACTTAGAGTAATATAAAATAGAATTTTATGTTTTCATGTACTACATCAAACAGATAGCTATAATCTTGAATGCAAAAAATGTCTTATTAAACTATGCTCACTATCATGTTCCTCATAAATATTAATATAATTCCTAATAAATACTTCTTTAAAAGATATAAAAAATAAAAATGTAAGGACTCTTTAATTACATTACATTCACAACTAAGATTTCAAGTTCAATTTGAATAAATTATTGTGCATATGTGTGTGTAAAAAATAGTTATTTAGTGTAGCATCACAAATATTTAAAACATTTTCATATTTACTGTGATAAAATTGTTTGTATTATGAATTTCAAAGCAGTTAAAAATTTATCATTAATCACATTGAATAATAAAACTACAATGGAAAACCATGCCGTGAATCGATAAAAAAAATTGTGGCCTCACTTTCACTAAATGATAGACCATCAGCTAAGGCGATTCACTGAACCGTTTGAGATGTTGAAATATTAGAAATGATATACTGCAATCAATATAAAGGTGTTCGAAAAATTCGAAAACTGCAAACTAATTAACTAAAAATATGAGAAAAAGTTCCAATGGAGACGAAGTGAAAGTTTTACCGTGATCGTTAGCAACTAGATCTTTTTTACTATGCCAATGTCTAGGAAATCATTTATTATGTAATTTTTAAGTATGTATGTCCTGGTAAATTTGTGGTAAAATATGCTCTTTATCTGTGGATAAAGGCAGAAAAATATAAAGACAAGTGTGTCATAGAAACTTAAAAACAACTCAGCTATAATATAATGAAACTATACGTCAAAAAGTGAGTTGGATATTGTTTGAAATTTAATTGACCAAAATCGATATCTATAAATGCTGAGATTTTTTGTTGCTACAATTATAAAAAGTGAACGATATTTTTTGCCAAATTTTAAAAGTATAGTACTGAAAATATATCACATACATTTATGACCAATGCTGAAAATTTGTCAAAATTTAAATGATATGAATTCAATAAGAAAATTGTTGGATTTAAATTAAAAATACGAAAATATGACGACCCGAATATGAACATATTGAAACAAAAAAACGAGAAATTAGAGAGAATAGAGATATTAAAGACGTAATTAGTTTAGTCAATATGTCACAAGTCTAATAATTGGTGAAAATCAAAAGAAAAGGCAATACATCTGTTTCATTACTGCTGAGTAAACAATATGTAAAAATTAATGAACTGTGCTCTATTTCTGTCGCAACTGCTTCTATGCAATGTATATTTTATATATATATATATGAACAAGCACTTGTACGTTTAATTACTTTTAATTACTACTAAAGTAATTAATATTTGACAATTTCTATTATATAGAAAATGTACAATATGTCAAGGTCTATTAATATTTCATGGTCATATAATTCTTAACATTTTAAAACAGTATTTAAGTGACAAACTGCGTGAAATTGCAAATGATATGTAATGTAGTTTGGTTGTAAATATATAAAGTTAAATAAAATTATTTTACTAATTCAAATTGTTTTTTAGCCCCTGGATTAATTTTTGAGATTAATATTTTTGAAAATAGTATTACAATATGTGTTATTATGCATATCTTTCCTTATCTCTTTAAATAATCAACGATTTTTACATAGCATATTCTGTATATCATCTCAGCATATATTATGTTTACTTAAATTTAAAATTATAGTAAAACAAATTTAAACTGTACTTACTAAAACTTGAACCTATCATATCAGAGCTCATGCCAATATATTTGTCTTTATTTTTCTTAGCCTTTTTTCTCTCTTCTCTTAATTTATCATCATCTTGGATAAAGTCTATTAATTCTTTAACTTTGTGCCTAACATTCACACCTTGATCTTTCCCAAAATCATCGATAAATGTGTAATTTTCTAGTGACCTTAAGTCATAAATGTGTTCTCTTGCTGATGTAACTACTCTTTCTGATCCATTTTTTATAAGATAATTTAAAACAAGTAATGACTACAAAATAAATAATTATGAACATGTTATTACAAAACATATATAAAAAATATTTACTTTATATGTCCTCCTCCAATGTTGTTTATTATCTTGAAGCATTCTCTTCCATAACATAGACATTACCTCAGGAAAATGTTCATAAGTGAATGTAGCATGTGCTAAGTCTTGCATGATTTGCCCTGTAGGCCCCCATGCTTCATCATTTGTAGCTTCTCTTACTTTTGCCTCCACATCTGTATAATTCATTACTACATTTGTTCTACAAGTTAATTAAATCTGTGATAATAATCAGTATTGTAAGAAATGTCTAATCTACATAATCTAAGTGAAAATTTTAAATTTAATATTTATTATAAAGTTCTCTTAAAGATAAATGACAAAAATGCCATGTGCTATATGTAGAAAAAGAATATTACTTTTAAAAAGAGAATACATATAAAATTAAAAAACAAAAAGTACATCTGTTTCATTATTAACATGTACTTACTTACACTTTATCAGCTAATTCGCGTACTCTCCACAAACTAAAGAAATTTTCCATTTTTATATATTACTATTTCCAAAATATTTTCAATATATTAAATTCCTATTATTATTTTCCAATAATATTTACAAAATATTTTTGTGACACGGTGACTTGGCTGACTGCCATACTTCTTACATCACCACATTCACCAAATACCACCAACATATGCTATCCAATATTTCTAAGTTTTAAGTTCATACTTTTTTATAAATAATTAAATTTCCAATATATAAATTAATAATATTATCTTACAAGCGTATTCTTAGGCTTAAATTTTATAACTTTTACTAATTTTCTCCAATTCATCACAAATTGAATGTTTTTGACGTATCTACTGTTTGTCAGACTGACTATATTACGTGTTTTCACGTATTTTTGGTGGTCAGTTTTCTTATGAATTCATGTTTGATTGCCGATCAAAATTTTAAAATATATTTTTTATTAATAAATAATAATTACAGAATTCGTTAAAATATAATTACCTAAATACTTGTAGGTAATATTAATTTAATTGATTTATATTAAAAAATATTCTTTCAGATAAGTAAAAAGTATTATTAAAATATATGTATCTCGAAAATTAATTATACAATCGTAACAAATAAGCCACAATATGACTGGTAAAAAAGTAGTCCTTTTTGCTTGTGGTTCTTATAATCCGCCTACTATTATGCATTTGAGAATGTTTGGTAATAAAATACATTTTCTTTGCTTTACGGAAAACTTAAATGTGTATTTTTAGAGATTGCTCGTGATTATTTACAAAAGTTAGGTTTTGAAGTATTATTTGGTCTTATGTCACCAGTACACGATGGTTATGGCAAAAAAGATCTTCTCTCTTCAACACATCGTTCAGCAATGGTTAAGTTAGCTCTTTATGATTCTGATTGGATTAAATTGTCTGATTGGGAATGTTCTCAAGAAACATATAGTAGAACTGCTGTTGTTTTAAAATATCATCAGGTTTGTTATAAGAAGTTGGATCATACATTCAGAAAATACATTCCTTCAACTTCAATTATTTATTTTAGAATCAAATTAATAATGTCATAAGTAATAATTTGAATGATAATGTAAATGAACAAGATATATCCTGGTTTCCAAACATTTTGCGAGATGTATGCAAAAATATTTCAAATGTGCAAGTGAAACTATTATGTGGTGCTGATTTGTTGGAATCTTTTGGAACTCCTGGATTATGGGCTGATGAAGATGTAAGAATAATATATGTGTAATAAGATAATATTTTAAATGAATACGGCAGTTTGTTATGAACTTAAAATATATTTGTTAATAGTATCTATCTATCAATGTAATATTTTGGACTAGTAGTTAATTTTTTAGCATTGTAGCATTATGCAGAAAATGATTATCTTTACAATTAAATTATCAGTTTTAACATATTAAACCAAACAAGAAAATTGGAAAAAAGTATATTTTATAGGCATTTTTATAACTATAGTTTAGCTATATAGAATTTCTTTATTTAATATTGAACTCATATTTGATTGGTTGTTATAATCCTATATAATAGTTTATCAAAACTTTTTCTTTTCAAGATAGAAGACATTGTTGGCAATCATGGACTTGTTGTAATTACTCGAGAAAATTCCAATCCCAATCAGTTTATTTATATGTCTGATATTCTTACAAAATATATGGTGAGTAAATATGAGTAAAGGGTAAATATTATTTTTTAATTTAATAATGGGGAATGCCTGTTAATACTATTTAAAACACATCGTAATTAAATGAAATATGTTGAACATTATAATAACATATAAAGAGTTCAAAAGCAGGCTCTAAGGATCCTCCTTAGAATATTATATTTAATTATGACCAGGGGAAACATTACTTTTTCTACATATTTAAAGTACATACATAACTCATATTGCCATAATCTTAAAAACAAAGAACAATTATTTCATAAAATTATGTTAAATAGTTACTTTTATATAGTTTTCATGAGTCATCTCTGTTTACATGACTATTTCTTTTGTTCTTTGGACTAGATAAATAATAATAATAGATTTATTGCCCAACAGAACACACAATATTCCAATTATAGGAGAAAGAAATAGACATAATATAATATAATATATGAGTTGTAGAGTAATGTATCTCGGACTAATAATCTAAACAAATTATAATAATAATAAAGCAAAATAAACTAAAGTATTCCAAAAAATAAAAATAAAAACACAATGCATACAATAGAAAATTACAATGCAAAGTGAACAAAATAGTCCTCAATAGTCCTCTTGAAGGAATTGAAACTTGAAAAGTTAATGTCTGTACTTCGAGACATTTTATTGAAGTTATAACACATAACATATAATAGTGACTTAACAAGTATGTTGGTACATGGGAATGGAAGGTAAAAAGTGACAGAAGGACGGGATAGAAATTGTGGTACATAAAAATTTAATAAGCCTAAAATGGGAGAAGAATCAATACCATTGTGAAGAAGGTTATACAAGAAACACAGACTAATATAATCACGGTAGAGAGGATATATATGAAAACGAGACAATAGCGTAGCGTGGTCAAAGTTGCGAGAAGGATATAATAAATCAACTTGAAACCATAAGAAATTGATAAAATGACTATGGATTATTTCCGTTTCCCGCCTCTGCACCTCATAATATGATACCAAATGGTGCCAGCATATTCAAGTCGGGATCCCACCTGTGAATAATATACAGATTTCAAAGCTAGTATATTGGCAAATGACCTACAATTACGAATAATAAAACCCAGATTCTTCCTTGCACGCTTAGCGATATTTTGAATATGTAAAGAGAAAGTAACACGGGAATCAAAATACACATCTAAATCCTTTATACACTCAGTGCGCATTAAAAGAGTGACAAGTTGATAATTGAAATGAAGCGTATTGGATCTTCTAGAAAAGCTTATCGCTTTACGTTTGTCAGGATTTAGAGGCAGATTGGTAATTTTGCGGCAATTTGATATACTATGTCTGCTTGAAGCTGTTCACAAACTTCCAAAGTATACACCGGATGATAAACCTTTAGATCGTCAGCAAATAGCAAATTATCTAACAAAGCAAATATAACTGATACATTGTTTAAATTTAATTGTGATAATACATGTTGTTGTTCTTATGAGACTGTTGTTATAAATTCAATCACTTATAGACTTCTTGACTATCAAACTAGTTTTCTTAAAGATATACCAGTGTTTTAACTAGACGTTAAATTAAACATTTGCGGAGACTTATATAGAGCAACTTCATGATCATTATATGCTATATTAAATGGAAAATTTTAGGTGACGAACATTAAAATTCTATTTCTTTCGTCCTCTGAAACATTGTTTCCAAATCGCTTATTTTCTTACCGATTTCAGTAGAAATAGTTTAAATCGAATAAATTTAAAATAGTTGGTTTATGACTGTATTAAATCAGAACACCTACATTTACATACAAATGTAATGAACGCGATTAAGATGCTTCCTAAATTTGTTTAGTGACAGTTTTTTCCATTGTAGACGAATATTATCGTCGTCACAGAGTGGATTAGAAATGATGTAAGTTCGACAAAAATTAGAAGAGCGCTGAGAAGACGTGAATCTGTTAAATATTTAGTCTCAGATAAAGTTATTGACTATATAATGAAGTACGAATTATTTGGTTGGACAAGCAAGTAAGTGCTGTTATTATATTTATTATACAAAATGACTTAGACCGTTACTCATTTAGCAATAACGTGTATCTATATTATTTTTCGTTTCTTTACATTGCCACTTTATGGATTTGTTTAGTAAGTATTTGTTGTTTCCTCCAGTTCCTAAGCAAAGACACCTTTCGTTAACACCGTCGCCTGTGGATGTATCCATGGATTCCCCAAGTCCAACCAATTTAAACTGCATGAGTATTTGCAACAATAATTTGTTCGCAAGTCGTGCCACAGAAAGTTATTCAGAAATTGATAGTAGTGTCGGTCAACTAAATAAAACAATCATACTAAACACTTTCAAGCATCCCGGGCAAGCCGTTAAAATAATTACGGACTCGTTTGGGGAGCATACGATTGTCAAAAATCAAAATAATGTGAAAGATAATGAGGTATGTGAGGTTGTAGATCAGAGCAAGCCACTGAAAACGTCACAGAGTTGCACTAATTTCGAAAAACTAGATGCCAAATGGTCATTACAGGGTAGCAAATCAAATGATGATTTGAAGGGTTATAAGAGTTGCGACGAAAACTTGATTAAATTCATATTCACTAAACACGGTATTCAAGTCATAAGCGATATTGAAACTATCGTTTGAATAATTGTCAAGAAAGAAATGTTTCGTTTTTGTTTTAAAAAATTGGTTTATATTTCCATGAAATACCTAGTTCATTACTGTGATAGTAGGATACGCAAAGTATTTACAAGTTATTTAAATTACCATAAATTGACTGTTTTGCATGTTGTCCGCTATTCAAATTTATCATCTTCCATTTAACCTTCACAAGCTATATTTTTAGTATTATGCAGCTATGTGCAAATGTATTAAGATTCCTTCTCATTTGTAAGGAAATAAATAAAATGAAAAGGTAAAATAAAACACTCTGAACATAACTTCTGGTATATTTAATTAAACAGTTTATTAAATTAATTTAAAATTTTTACGTTTCAGTATACGCCAGTAAGCTTTAATCATCAATAGTTCAAAGTTTACTCTTATTCATAAGTCATTTTCCTATATCCGTTATCAAAACACTCACTAATTTTCTGTGTGTGGTAAAATAATGCAGAGCCTTTTATTATAGCTATAAATTACCAGTAATATACTTCCTTTTTAGGATGCTTAAGACATATTCACATAGTTCTAATAATAACAATAGTGTGAATATGTTATAGACCAATAAAGATAACGCATAATAAATTTACATTCACTGAAAAATGAAAACGTGAAAAATGTATTTGGTGTGAGTTTTTGTAATCTTGGTTAATTTTGTAATTCTTGTTGGAAATTGAATTTGGAATGAAATATACACTGACACAAACAATTGTCCGTACAGTGAGCAGTTAAGAACTTATTTGGTTATATTTTAAAAATATAAGTCTTATTCAAACAAATTTGTTTTTTTACCAGTGGTCGAAAAGTACTTAAAAACTTGCCTGTTACAGTCAATTCAAATAAACTTCGAAATTTTTAAAAGCCATGAGCCAAATGAAGAATTGCAAGAATTAAACTCAAAAATTTGTCCGTACAGCTGGAAAAGGGTAAAAGAAATAGCACTAAAATGTAACGAGTCTTTGAAATGTTGTTATCTTTTGAATTCTAACGTTGTCGGCACTGATCTAAACCGTTTCCTTAGGTTTTTGTTTTACAAACAATGAAAATGAGTGTGAATTACAAAGTTGGAACTAAATTTCCTATTAATATCAAAGAATTAATTATTAAATTGCACCAGGAGGGTAAAAGCTTGGGAGACATTTCTGAAATTACTTCTAGACCGCGGTCTTCAGTTCGGTACGTTGTAGAAAAGTACTAAAAAACTGGAACGTTAGAAATTTCTGCAGGCAGAGGCCATGAAAAAATTATTGACGCACGCTTGGGACGGAAAATCGAAAGATTGGTGAAACTGGATCCTAAAATTAGTGCAGTAGCAATAGCCAAAAATATTCAGGAAAGTGAAAAGCTTTCGATTAATGCACAAACCGTTAGACATTCTCTCCATTTAAAACAATATAAGGCATGTGTTCCACATAGGAAGCCGTTTATTTCAAAGAAGAATGTAAAGCTTCGTTTAGAGTACGCCAAAAATTACGTAAATAAGCCTGACGACTTTTGGAAAAGCGCAATATTTACGGATGAAAGTAAGTTTAATATTTTTGGGTCAGATGGAAGAAGATTTGTGTGGCGTGGAAAAAATATAGCTCTCGAATTAAAAAATCTGAAAGCAACGGTGAAGCACGGCGGTGGCAGTGTGATGGTGTGGGGTGCAATGTCGTCGGGGGAGGATCTTGTGTTTGTTGAAACGAAAATGGACAAACATCATTATTTAGCTATTTTAAAAGAAAATTTGGAAGCTAGTGCTGTGAATATACAAACAGATTTTCGCTTCATTCATGATAACGACCCAAAACACAACTCGAAAATTGTAAGTGACTAGTTGCGCGGCAACATAAAAGAAGTGCTTCCCCACCCTCCACAGAGCCCAGATCTTAACCCCATCGAACATCTATGGGGAGTTTTAGAGAAAAAAATTCGCAAACACAATTACTAACGAGCAGATGAAAAGTGTTATTCTTGAGGAATGGCACAATATTGATAAGGAAACCACTTCGAAATTAGCATCTTCTATGAAAAATCGCTTCAGAGATGTAATCAATGCCATGATGATGATATCATACTAGTTATTAAATATAGATTTAATGAATTTAAACTCAGTATTACTTTGTTGTACGGATAATTTTTTGAGTTTGTTTTTTGCGGTATTTTTCTGTTTTTGTATTTTAAATATAATAAATATTTATTTGAGCTCTTTAGTGTTTTTAATCTATTAACATGCCCGTTGCGCAATTCAAAATTACTTAACTTGTTAGAATATATATTTGTCAAACAGTTTTCAATAACATTCTCAACTTGTTAGTGTATGGACAATTGTTTGGTCAGTGTATGTAGTATTCTGAACAGAATAATTTAATCTCTTCATGTTTTGATTGATTGTATTTCCATCTGTTCTCCTTTCAAATAACAAATTTGTGCAAACCAGTGTGATAGATCTGGTACAGTTTCAAAAATTTGTAGTTAGATAACATTAACTATTAAAATTCTCGAATGTTAAATTGCATCTCTAATTTTTTTTATTTCTCATACCTAGAGCCTAGTCTTTGTATCAGTCGTCAGACTGAAACACAATTTATTTCTTATTGTAATTTCTTAAAACGATGCAACTATCTTCATTCTAAGAATATTATCCCGCTCTCTTTAGTAATGAACTCTATGTAAAGAAAAAACAGAATAATAAAATATAAATTTAAAGTAATCTGTACTGAAATTTTCGCAACTTTAAATTAAACTATATCATTAATAGAATTGATAATATTATTGCCTATATCTGTACGTAGATATACATATATCTCATGCTAATTAACAATAGTGTATTAAACCATAAGTTTCATAAGCATTATTGTGTCGCACGAGTTCAAGTTGATAAATCGAAGAGCTCGCGTTAAGTTCTAGTTTCGTGTTTAGGTTTGTAAAAAAAGGAGTGCGTTAAAAGTCCTTATAAAAAGAGTTTTTTTTATTTTGCATTTCTTTTTACCCGCAATAAAAATTATTGAATATTTCATTTAGGTTTTATATTTATATGAAGTAGTTGATCATGTTAACACTTGACAATTTGAAACTCAAAGATGTACTTCTATCCACTAATTATTGTAGTTTTAATCAACTATTTACTCTATTTTATTTATAAACATAAACATGAATGATGTAGAGACAAATATATGTCGCACTCCGCTTAACATATTGTTGACCGGTAATTTTAGGCTGAAGCTATCTCATGTCACCGACTATTATTTCGTAATTTAATGTGGAACTGAAACAATATAAATAAACTTCAATAAACTTTATTTATACATAATGAATTGAAATAAATTTTTGTACAAATCTTTTAGATAACTTTTAATATTTTATTTTAGTATGATATGCCGCATAGCAATCACCTACGTGTAATGGTACACAGTAGGTTTTGCAAATATATCTTGTTTCGTTCCGCTTTCCTTTTGAAGAGCATACTCTACATGTTCTAATTGGATTAATTTTTACACCGGTGACTATTTTTTCTAAAACGTGGTCTTCTAGTTGTGGCAGCCTAAAAGGTGGATCATTGTAGGGAGCCTTTTTAGAAGTATGCGAAGAAGTGCCAGGTACAAAGCTGCATTCATTTGAATCTACAGTTATCCATTCCCTAGCTACTTGAAATAGAAATTTTTTGAATCTAAGTATATTTTGTAAGTTAGAGTTACAGTAAATTTTAAATGCTTTAAACAAAGTACAATTAATGAGAAAGAATGCAACTTTTTTAGACCACTTCACACTTTTTCTAAAGGTGCTGCTGTTTGCCAAATACTGGTCTGCGACTTTTGCTGGTTTAATCTCAGATTCATAACTGTCTTCCGATAAACTATCACTTTCCGAATCACTACAATTTATTTCCAAATAACTCGGATAATCAGATAAGTCATCCACGTATAATTCATTGAAAAATTCTTCGCTGTCACGATCTGCCATGGTTGCAATTTTTACAGAACTAAAATTGTTATAAAAATCTGAATATCTAGAAAAATAATTTTTTTTTTAAATAAGAGAGACACGTCTAAACACGATGAACAAAGCTTTTGCAGTATTCTATACTGCCCCGGGTTTCATAAATTGAAATTGCTAGTGCAAGTGCAATCACGAGTTAACTCGTGATCGGTCAACGTTTGGGCATGAAAACACGAGTTAACTTGTGACCGGTCAGCAACGTGTTAAGTTATGTGAAGCAGCCGATAAAACGATTAAATGTGGTTAAATGTATTAAATGACATTTCATCTTAAAAGTCAAATTGGCAAAAAGTATAATTATACACTATTTTTAAAATGATTATGAATAAGTTATAATTCAAAATAGTTATTTTAACACTATTAACATAAAATCAAATTTAAAGTTTGGTTTATATCATGTATTAAGTAAATAATAACAAAACTACAACCATAAGTCAAAGTAAATGAGTTATCATGATGTTGAAGCTGTATATGCATACCGATAGTTATAAAAATATGTATTTTGTAGTTTCTAAAACTCATTGGTCTTGTTGGCATTGACAAAATGATTTTTCCAGAGATCTTGATCATCACTTACTATAGTTCCTACCAAGAAGTATATAATTCAATGAAAATAAAATTATGGATTGCTTATTTTTTCGGACAATAAGTTTCATAAGCATTATGTTTTAGCACTTATACAATCTTTTAATTAATAAATTCTTCTGGATGCCGTTAAACAGAATCCTGGAAAATTTTTTCTTGACATACAGCATCTTTCGTTGTTTTAAATGGATATTCTCTTAAATAATCTAATAAAATTCCATCTTGCTTAACATAATGGTCGCTTGAAATCTTTTCTTTTAACGCTTTCGTCTTCTCATCTTTTTTTATACTCGAAACCACGTGTATTTATATTCAAACCAATCACAATTTGATAATATCACTTTTGAATAATTTTTGATATTCTTAGCTTAATATAGGTAAAACTTTTTTTTGTAAGGGAGTGTGCCTATTTTTGTGTTCAATAAACATTGAAAATTTGGATAGTTTTGCATTTTATAATGATGTCATTATCATTGCAAAATAGACAAAAATATTAATCCAAATATTTTTATGGTTCGCTCAAATAAATAGTTTATATTGTTTTAAAATAAATTATACACTATTGCTCACGAAAGTTTGGTCAAGGGGAAAAATTAGGAAGATTAAGAAACACAAGTGAAATGAAATTATAAAGTAGGATATATTATTACAAATGTATATAAAAACATAACAATTTTTCTGACCCTCCTATTGTGTTCGTCCCACAACAACTTGATAGGATTCAAATTCGGCCTTTGAGGCTTGCATATTTTAGCACTCTATTTCGAATCATTGTCATACATAAATATAAAATTTTCTCCAATTAAGCGCAAACCAGATAGAATTGCAGTATTTGTTAAAATCGCAAGAATTTGCTTTGCACATTATTCCATCAATTTTCTCAAATTTCCGGTTCCATGGACTGAAAATCAACCCCAAATGAAACCATCGCCATGCTTTTGGTTGAAACAATGCAATCGCGGAATATTTTTTTCGGTTCTGTATAGAACTGTTACCTGTTTTCGAGATTTTATGGTTTTATTCAACTAAGGGATAAATTCTCGGATCAATAATTTAATTAGACATTTCCGGTAAATAGGGGTTTCATTTATAAGACGCAGGTGCCACAAAAGATTCAATAATATTGTATTTTATAATTAGTTTTAGATCTGCAGTATTATTTAAATATTAAATTCGAGTTTAATTTGTATTATATTTCCTTCGTCTATCTGTGTATCTCTGGTTGGACAAATTTTCGTTAGTCATAGTGTACATAGTTTGAATTAAAAGAAAATAAAAATAAGTAAGTAAAGTCGAGCTCAAATCCTGAGAGTATACTTGCTCTTTATAAAGACAAATTTTCATTTATTGTATTTTCAAATAAATACATATTCTGTGTACATTAATTCGAAAATGTGTAAATAAAGCAGATATACATAATACATACATGCTAGTAATTCATACGAGATTATATAAAATTATTATAATTATATAAAGTAAATATAATTTCGAAGATATCAAAGCAAGCAAGCATAATAGTTGCGAAAATTTTAGTCTTTTTTTCTCATTACATAAGTTACTGATAGAGTCATTTATAGATTCTATATTATGTAAGTGTTTACTCAGGATGCATTTGCAAATCAAACTTGATTAGATTTTACGTCTTTGGAATAATTGCCAAGCCGCCAAGTTACCAAAAAGAGTCCTAGTCCCTATTTTTCCCACGAATTGCCGCATATTTTCTATTGCACATTTTTCGAATGTATACCACACATTCTTTCAGGATATGTTATTTTCTTCAGTTCTATTTCTCACTACATATTTGTGGTTTACGACTCATCGATTTTTTAATAAACAAGAAATGTTTTATGTATTTATTATATTTATTCCTATTGTTTAAATGCAATGCTTTAAACACTAGACTGACCAATTGCCAAATAGTAACTTTAAGTGTAATCTAAAACATATTCACAGTTGTGTAAGTATATGCCAGTGCATGCTAACTTAGAGTATGTAAAATTTCATAAAACAAAAAGGTTTTCTAATTTGCGTGATATATATATATATATATATATATATATATATATATATATATATATATATATATATATATATATATATATGCATATAATGTAGGTAAAATCGATAATGTTGCTTGTAATTGTTCGCACAGATGTTTTCATAGATGTTGATACAGAAAGTCGTATCAGTTGAGTTTTTTTAAGTAGACTAATTTGCTGGTGCGCTCAGCAAAACAATAACAGCAAAATTTGTCTGGAACATTATTTCCATGAGAAACAGGTTGTTTCACAAAATCGCTCTCATAAACTTATTTGCAGTATCCCGCGCAAAATATATCACACTGAAAGTAAAAAGAGGATAAATGCAGCCAACTTCAAGTATTTAAATTTAGTTGTGCTATTTAAATAATATATTTTAAAAGTTTACCAAATACTTGCACGTTTTTGAACTGCCGCACATCGCCGATTTTTCTAACTTGCAATAAGATATAAACGAAATGCCATTCTAGTGAAATGGTCTTTTTCAATTCCCCAAAAAGTTTTCATTTGGGTTGAGATTGAACAGGCCAAGGCTTTACGTAGAATTTATTATTCAGATTGCGTTAGCATACAAGATAATGGACTTACAACGGCAAACCAAGAAAAATATTCCCATTCTATAATGTGCCACCTCAATGTTTCCGCGATATTTTCATTACTTTATTTAAATTAAAAATCAATTATTATATACTAAAAGTGGATCATAAAAATTTTCGCAATGTAAAGCAAATCCATTGAGTATTTCTTTTCATTCGTTATCCCTATGAATAAAAGTATTAGTAGCTGCAGGACTGTCTTCTACTTTTGATAAATAAGTAAAATATGATTAATCACTGAAGGTTGATATATAACCCCTTTCCACATTAATTTTCGTATTTTGTATAGGTATTTCGACAACTAAGTTGTCATCATCAGCAGATAATTAAAGAGTATCGCTCCTGGAAAACTACGGCAAAATACCCGTACGAAACAAATTCCACACACGACCTGTAACGTGGAAAGCCAAAACGCACACTGTATATTCGTTTCACATAATTTGTAAAAACAATTGTATTCTAGTCTTAAACTAAAAAAAAAAAATTAAATTTACAGTAGAAAAAGAAAACAATGACACGTCGCCCTTTTTTGGACACGCTAGTTATTAGGATTAATCTTAAAATAGAAATTGACATTTTCCGAAAAGAAACCAATGTCAATAGATTCATGACGGCGGACTCAAATCATAACATGCATCAAAAGATGGTTTCGTTCAGTTTTCTTATCAATCGTTTGCTTAATTTCGCACTAACAAAAGTAAGATATGAAAAAGAATTGAACTTTATTAAGGATGTCGCATATACAATGGTTTTGATTCGGAAATAATCAATGCATTAATTAGGAAGGCTAACATAAGAAAAACAATCCGGGATACCACATGTCGTCACCTCAAAGCAATCGGGACAAGCAGTTTGTATGTTGTGGTTTGTACCTTTTCACCGTACGACGAAAAATTTAAATAGTGTTTTTAAAGAGCGTACTGTTCAAGTTACATTATGGTCCATTAACTCCATAAAATGCCTTTTAGGAAATGCAAAAGACAAAATCGAGGACAACAAAAAATCGGGAATTTACGGAATTAAATGTCTAGATTGCAGTAAACAATACATCGACCAAACAAAACGATCGATAGAAACTCGGTACATATAACATATTACGCATATAAAATCGGCCAGTAAAATCCGGTTTATCAAAACATGTGTTGGAAAGTAATCATAGTGTAACCGCGGATTGTTTGCATTTGTGTGTAATTTTCGCGACTTAGATACGTATAAAAGCATGTACATTTTGAAGAATAAAGGCCATGTGTTGAACACTGACCTTGGCCTCAACTCATCTCTCTTTGATCTCTTAAACGACAGACAAGGGAGGGTACAATCAACGCAAGCTGGTACTTTTCTTTTCTTTCCTTTTTTCTTTTATCTTAGTTTAAGACTAGAATACAATTTAAAAAAGTGCGTTTTGGCTTTCAACGATACATGAGGAATTTGTTTCGCACCGGTATTTTGCCGTAGTTTTCCAAGTGCGGCATTGTTTAATTATCTGCTGATGATAACTTAGTTGTCGAAATACGTATACAGAATACGAAAATTAATGTGGAAAAGGGTTATATATCAACCTTCAGTGATTAAGTTAATCAACCACAGCTTCCATCAAAATTACCAACAACCTAAAATATGATTAAATTGTTTTGAATAAATGATTTTAGAAGACTAATTTTTAAAAGGATTATCAAATTTTTAAGTTAAAGCTTTTGTAAGGATCTTGAAAAATCAATGACAAAATTTAATTACATTTTAATAATTGTAGCGTATCAAGAACCTTAAATGGTCCTCAATCTATTAATTTTAAATTTGAGCATATGCTTGAAAATATTCCGAGCGCATAAGTTACTGATTAAATAAGTTTTTTATTTACCTATTATCAAAGAAATGTATAATGTATATATTTTTTTTATAATGTAAAATATTTTTTTCTAAAAATAGTACATAGATATACACTTATTCACGGTTAAAATGATTTTTCAGCACGTTTTACTAGATACGGACTTTTGTATTTATACTTTGTAGTTGTACTTCTATTTTTGTTTTTATACAGTTTCTATTTTCCATTTTCTGGTTTGTTAGTAGTCAATATTTGAACGCCAGAAAATATTTATTGTGCCAAAATTACTTTATTAATAATTATTTGTATACAAATGTTAAGTATACACATAGTAAAATATAATTATAGAATACATTTAATATATGTATTGAAAAATCAAATTAGAAACCTTTGCATAACTTTTTAACCTAAAAAATTCTGGATGCATGATAACATTTCTGTTGCAGGCAAACCTAGAACGACCTGCATGCCTTCTATAGCTGTCTTCTGTGTTAAGATGTTAAGATCATAAAGAATATCTATACAGTGTGGACTAAATATTGTGGCTAATATAATATTCTAGAAATGTTTTGTTAAAATATAACAAATTAGATACATTTACAATATGTAGTTCATTCTGTATAGTGCAAAATATAATTGCTTTATATCAATTAATGTTTGGCTCCAGTAGGTATACGTCAAGAAAACGAATATAAATATGTATAATATGTCGTCTCACATCTTATTGGCATGAGCTAACTGTATCTTAAAATTATGTTCCTATATTTTATTTTCATATTATATACATATTATTAAAATGATATTATCTATTTTGTTGATGCTATGCTACTGTATTTTTCAGCTGTATAGAAATATAGGTTTTCTAAAATTGCGGTATTTTTTTGTTTTATCTAAATGAGGAGAAAACTAATAGATTAATAGTTATTATTGAACGGAATTTAGTATTTTAAAATATAAAATATTATATGTCGTATGACATTGGTTTGTTGTGTAAGACATCAGACTTATCTGATGAAACAGATTCTGTTCCTGATGCAGTCTGTAGCCATCCAGTTCTTGGCTATTTATTAAAATTAGCTGCACATAGATAAATGGTAATGAAGATTATAGTGTATTTAAAGAATTGTCTGTCGAATAATTTTCTTTTTGAATTTTTTACCTCATTGATCGAACCGTGACGTACTTCAGCTTGGAAATATGGACGTCGGGAGCACGGGTGTAATAGTCCTAGATTTAATGAGATTATTAAAAGTACATACGAAAACGATCCATTGGGACTATGGGGTCTTTGGATATTATCGAAAATTAACTATGTGTAAATATATAGTGGTGGAAAGTGTAACATTAAAGACATTTTTCCGCTACAGGCTGATGAAAATAAGTACCTGGTGGTAACAATATTCATTTCGTAGCGCCACTTACGCTGCCAGTGTATCATAAGGCCCAAGTCGTAGCGTACTTATTATGTACTCCTATAAGACCCACTAGGGAGAACTTCGCTATGAGCCATATATGTGTAGTGGGTGGTATAAAAATCTCGAGATCGGAACATTTTTATTTTCGTACATGTGACATTTTTTCATGTTTATGTGCTTGTATCTGTCAATTTATTATTGTTGTCGATCGTTCATTCGTCGTTTTTAATTTTTTGTTTATGTTAAATATTTGTCTTAGTTAAGACAGAACAATGCCGTCTATAGTACAAGACACTTTTATGAAAGGTAAGTAGTAGAACTAATCTAGGTATTCTGTTGCTAACTGTCGACAGATGTCATTGCTCATCTCGTATATTTTTTTTTGATTGTACTGCAGTTCAGGGATTAAAGTTTGTGACAGTCAGCGAACTGATTTTCATTTCTCATTTTTATTTTATTTTAGTATATTTTCACTATGGAAAATTTTTCTTTATTATACAATAGCATATATTTTTAAATTGTAATCACCATAGAATGTATGTTATCAATAAAATACTTTTATATTTTTCAAACTGAATTGAAATCCTTGATCCTCAATGTTTGCGCTTCGTAACTGTTAATGAGTCCTGAATACGAGGATAGTTTGACAAATAGTAAGAATGACACAGGTGGCCCTCTAATTGGCAAAACAAATGCACTGTAATTTAGGTTGCCTATTTATATGTTTACATTCCGATATTTAGATAAATCGGTTGATGATAGTTTATTTTTGACAGCTGATTGAAAAAGAACGTCGTTTTGTTAAAATGGAAAAAGCAGAGTCTCGTGCGGTGATTAAATGCTTCGTAATTAAGGGTATGAAAGCTACCGAAATAAAAGATGAGTTACGGGAAACATTAGGTGAATCTGCTCCATCACCCGCCACAATAAGGAGCACCCAAAATCGTAACTTCTAAGGAAGTGATTATAAAAAACCATAATATTATTACCCAAAATCGACGACTCAAAGTGAGAGAGATAGCAGACATGGTAAACATTTCAACAGAACGCGTACACCACATTTTAACGAAAGAATTGGGCCTTTCCGAGCTTTCGGCAAGATGGGTGCCGCGATTGCTTACGACTGATCAAAAGTTCACTCGTTTGCGCATTTCCAATGAGTGTGTGGACCTTTATAAGCGGAATCCGGTTGATTTTTGTAGGCGATTTGTTACTTGCGATGAAACTTGGATACACTACAGTACACCCGAAACTAAACAACAGTCGAAACAATGGTTAGAATGTGGTTCTGCATCTCCAAAGAAAGCGAAACCCACTTTATCGGCAAACAAGGTGACGGTATCAATTTTTTGGGATTCGAAGGGCATTTTGCTCATTGATTACCTTCAGAAAGGTGCCACAATAAATGGACAATATTATGCAGAACTTCTACAAAAATTAAATGTTGAGATTCGTGCTAAACGGCCAGGAATGGCAAAGAAAAAGATTCTGTTTCACCAAGACAACGCTCCCTCGCATACCAGCACAGTTGCGATGTCGAAAATCCACGAGTTGCATTTCCAATTAGTACCGCATGCGCTTTATTCGCCAGATCTAGCCCCTTCCGACTTCCACCTTTTTCCAAAATTGAAAACGGCACTAGGTGGAAAGAAATTTTCGTCTAACGACGAGCTTATCATCTTCGTAAATGAGTATTTTGCAAGCCTTGCGGAATCGCATTTTAGAGATGGCATAAGGGTATTGGAGCACCGTTGGAATAAATGTATTACTCTTTTGGGAGAATATATTGAAAAATAAAAATTATTTTGTATTTAAAAAATTCATTTTTCTTTTCCATTCTCACTACTTGTCAAACTACCCTCGTATGATTTCTAAGTGTACAGTTTAGTCATAAATATTGTTGATATTGTCAAATTGTACGAAATTTAGTCGGAGAATTTTATGTATTGTTGGGTATATGTAATTCATCAGGACTTGTTTGATAGCTCTGTGGTCCCAATACCGATTAGCCGTTTGGTAATCTTCACCAAAATTTTCTCCACTACCGATTATAGAATATTCTCAAGGATGTGGTTTGTTGAAAACGTCATCTAAATTTTTAGACGTCTTTGAAGCCGTGATAAAAATATTAGAAACTATGCGTAAATCTACAGACCAGTGGTTCGATCATTTGCAATTTTGAGTGAACACAAAAAGCGAATACTTATTAATTACATTAATCGTTTACAAGCTTTCTTCTTTTCTTTTCGAATATTTGTATTTTAGTTTTGTATGATGAGTTATTCTCTTTTTACACGCCGGAGAATATATTGGAAAATAAAAATTATTTTGTATTTAAAAAAGTCGTTTTTCTTTTCCATTCTCACTACTTGTCAAACTACCCTCGTATATATATTAGAACAATCAATAGTACTTGTGTATCATCAAAATTGGAGCTTAACAATAAGGTATATAACACTGCTAACTCTACCAAATTTCTAGGTGTACATATCGATCCAAATTTAAACTGGCACAGTCACAGTGAATCTTTGGCTAAACAACTAAATACTTTTTGTTATGGCATTAGGAACTTAATACCTGTTTTAGATTCCGCTACTCTAATGAGCATTTATTATGCTCTTTTTTATGCCAGATTGAAGTATGGCATCGTGCTATGGGGCCGTAGCAGCGACAAAAATTGGATATTTATAGCACAAAAACGAACGATTAGGTTAATTCTTGGTCTTAATTTTAGTCAAAGTTGTCGAACTATATGTAGGAAAAATAATATACTTACTGTGCATGGTGTTTATTTCTATGAATATGTAATGTTTCTCATAAAAAACAAACAATATTTTCAAAATTCCGAGATTGCAGATCAGTATAACACGCGTTCAAGCAATATAAATTATTCGATTCCCATCCACAGACTCACTCTCACAGAAAAGGGTCTGCATTACTCTAGTTTGCAAGTATACAATAAACTTCCAATATTTATTAAATCCACACAGCTTATAAGTTTGCTGAAGCATAGATTACATTATTTCCTAGTTAATCTTGAACCATATTCTTTAAATGACTATTTAAACTTGTAACATTTTGTATAAACAATTCGTTGGTTATTATTAGTAATATGTTCTTTATATTTTTCTTTTAATTTACTTTGTTCTATTATTAATGTCGATTAATGCCTGACTTTTGTTTTTGTAAAAATTTACAGATACAATAAATATTATATTATTATTATCATTACTCACCAGACACAAAACAATAATTGCATGAATTGGGAATAGCTACTGTTTTAGAAATGCATATGGTGTAATACTTATTATCTTGATAAAGGGAAAATCGCAACAGGAATTTTATGACGCATTACTGGACAAGCTAAGCATTAAAAGTAAATAACTGTATTTGATAAAAAAAATGCATCAGCTCACTCATTAATGGCACTAGCAAGAATTCACATTATATCGTAAATTGCCTTCACTCTTACTCGCCGGACCCTTAATAACTCCTTCTTGTTCCCCAATATGCAAAAATAGCTGTCTGTAAAGAGGTTTAACTCGAACAGTATGCCAGTGTTAGAAACTGGTGCATGTTAAAACAAAAATGTGTACTTTGGTTTGTCCGTTAATTTGAAGAGTGCTAGTAGAAATAAGTACAATACCATACATATATAAGAAATGTCCACAATATAGGTGATGACTCTTTCGATTAATTTTCAACAAATTTTTCTAAGAAACAAAGCTTCTACTTGTACTAAACATAAAACATTTTCATTTTTGTAAATGAGGGTATACAAGCAAAAGTTATAATTTGAACAATAATCACGCACGATATTTTGGAATTTACTTACATTATACCCCTTTATATTGTTTATTCAGTAATATAAAGGAACTCGATAAACGATGGTCGTGTGCTTCTCGGCTGCAGATGATGGCAAATTAAATGAAAAGGATAAAATGCGAGAACTTCAATAACTCACCTTTAGTATTGCACTTTCATTGTAACTTACGTGGAAAAAAGTAATAGCCAATATAAGTTTCTAATATATAATTTAATCTTCAAGTCACAATTATCGTCAAGTTTTATTACTTTTGTTGTTTGTCTTTTTATCTGAACAATCGCACCATGGTGTTAATTCAAAATTACAAGATAAACGTATATTAAGAATTTTGATTGTTGCATTTTCTATGGACATAGTCGTTACACTAACAATTGTATAATTAACATTATGTAGACCGGTTTGCCGATCGCGTTTTCTAGTTACTTCTCTTTGATTGTAGCATTTCGTTGTATCCCGTTTTCTGTGGCTGCCGTGTATGTGCCTACAAAAATACTATATTAAGTATTGTTTCACATTCATACTGATACACTACACATGTATTAATGCATAAATCCAGAGCGTTTTTATTAGATTTAAAATTCATTTTTTGAAAAACGCAAATAGTTGCATAGTTTATGATGGCCTCTCACAGTTTAGAAAGTTTTTGGGTTTATAAACAAAAAACCTGAAAGATTTGGAAGATTTCTTTCTTTGTTAGTACATGTTATTGTTTTTTATATTATCATGATTAACAGCACTTGAAAATATCTTCGTAGTCGCTTTTTTTGAATCGCAATGTGAATATTAAGTTTTTTTTCAATCATTATTAGTAGATATAGCTATACGAGGGCTCTTGTCTTTTTTATTGAGTTTATTAAAGTAATACACATTTTTTGACCAAAACACATTTATAGCTTTCCAAAGTATTTTTATCTACTGTCAATGCCTTTTCACATCTATGGAAAACAATCTTAAAACCATTTTTTCTAATTTTTTCGTCATTGGTTCATTTTATTTTTCAATGCGTCGTCTTCTTCGGCCTATGTAAAACGTCAATTCCGTAACTTATACTTTAAACATGAAAACAGAAAAATTAGACGCCGTTCATCCCAAACAAACTCGAGCTGAACGATGAATTAATTTAATACAATCAAATACTATATTGTTCGAGCAATAGTGTGAACCCGAGAGTTACTATGATGCAGGACGATACTTTGTAAAACTTGAAGCAAACAAATTGTTGAATATCATTATGCATTAACAGTATGACAGACACCCCAGCGCTATACTGGAAACATATCCTTAATGCAAAAAAATGAAGCGCTCATTTCTTTGTGTCGAAGAATTTTTGTTGGAGCCTACTCATTTTGAAAAATCAAAAATAGTGATTGATTGCTTTTTCGGGACCATAGTGATATATCCAAATTTCTTCACCTGTAAATATGTTACATATTAGATGATACGGTCTTCTTTTTGAACGGCATTGAAATTATAGAAAATCCAACGGGAACAAAGTTTCAAATATTTCTATAAGATTGTATTTATTGCCTTCACATGAATTTTTAGGTTTTTTTTAAATACTCCTTATAGTAGAAAAGATGTTCTTCTTTTCCGAAAAAGCCAAGTTTGGAAACTCGGAACGTGTCCCTTAAGAAAAGTCGACCATGTTGAAATACATTTGTACCGTCGCTTTGCGGTAGATAAGGAATATGATTTGCCACCAATACCCAATTGGTTTCCTTAAAATATTCTTTACCGCTTAAAGTTTGAAATTTTAAAAAATTGCAGCTTGGTAATGCTTTTTGTCACATTGCAATGATTTTTTTGTGCAAATGATTATTTTAAACCTTTTTAGTTTTAAAATATTCAAGTATATCTTTTAACTGTCACCTTTAAATAACTACGTCAACATGTTAAACAAAATTTATAGCAAAATATTAGAGGGACTCAGCGGAAAGAGTCTTCATATAATAATTACTTGCTCACATTTTATTTTATTGACCAATCTTCCAGTTATATGACCTAAATAATTGCCGTTTAAAGATAAATTATGAATGGCATTTCTTAAACATGGAACATCATTCGTTGTTCCACTTCTAAGTATTATAATAATAATCATGGTTGGACTATGTACATGTACTTTCTGCCAATTGAAAAATTCAGGAGATTTCAATGATTGTTTTAAATTTTTATCTAGAGACAAAAACACTCTAGAATTATGCATTATGGTCTACCCATTACTTACTTGAACGTATTAGTTCTATCTGTTAAAATATTGGTCGGTCGAGTAACATTTAAATTTGCTTCTCGTAGTCTAACGTAAAATTCATCGTCTTCTAGTCCCCAACCCCAGTATTTATTTGACATTCCATTTACTATCTTAAAGTGTTCTCTGTAATTACAAAACTAATTTAATAGACAATATCGATTATACCAAAAAGTTAAGATTAATCATAATGGGTTTAAATAAATCCAGCTACAGAATATATGCCGAACACACATTAAGTGTGACAAACACACACACTGAGTGTGTGTTTGGCGTTCGACGGTATAAGTCTAGTACGGACTTTGTCTTTGTACGGATTTTGCCGTAGGTCCAGGTGCGACACTGTGATTAATTATCTGCTGATAATGACAACTTAGCTGTCGAAATATGTATACAGAATACGAAAATTATTGTGGAAAAGAGTTATATTAACCTTAATTGATTAATTTAATTAACCACAGTCTTCATTAAAATTTACCTTAAAAATGGTAACTCAGTTAAATGTCAAAAAAATAATTGCGACATTCTGAACAAAGGAAAAGAATGAATAGCTGCTGCTACACTTGTGGAAAATGTACATAAATTAAATATTAAAAGATTGAATTCGAATATAGTTTCTTGTGCAATGTTGACAGTGAACAACTTGATATGGCATCGAAGATTAGGGCAAATAAATAAACATCTAGATGCAATGAAAAAAATGGTATAATGTGTATAAATAATATTAATATTTCAAAAGGCAATTTGCATTGTATGCTGTGAAAGAAAACAGATGAGGCTGATTTTTCCTAGAAAAGAAAATAGGGCTTCTAGGTATATGTCGTCCGATGAAAACAACTTGTATAGATGGCTCAAAATATTTTCTAATTTTAGAAAACGAATTTTGCAAAATGACGTTTATCTAAAACAACAGATGAAACACTTGATAATTTTATTAAATTCAAGATACTGGTTTAAAATGAGTCTAAAATTTATGTTCTAAGAACACATAATGGAAGTGGATTTTGCAATATTTCTATAAATTATCTTAAGAAATGGAGCAATACACCAGATCACAAACGTATATAATCCAGGACAAAATGGTCATGCCTTTTATGTTCGATGTCAGGTTGAAAAACATATTTTGGGCAGATGCAATTCACACAGCAGTGTATATGGAAAACAGAAGCTGTGTTGGTGTTTTGAATAACAAAACACTTTTTGAGATTTGGTACAATAACATTATCTTATCAAATAATATGTGTTAAAATTATAAATAATAATGATGTTATGGCTGTGTATAGGTGCCACATACGAGGATAGCTGTTTATATTTCAGGAATAGCAAACAAAAAAAAAATTTATTATTGAAATTAGTTTTATTACTTTTCAAAATATTCTCCTTGAAAATCAATGTACTTCTGCATTCGTTTAAACCTATCCGAAAAGCATTGCTGTCACTGTGAAGGCGATATCTCCAAAATATGAGTTTTGAATGCCTCGACTGCCTCTTCCGGCGTAGAAAACCGTTGACCACGAAGTTTATTCTTCACGTGTGAGAACAAAAAAAAATCACAGGGCTGTACGGCGGATGATTCATCAATTCAATGTTTTGCCCGGTCGAATATTCAATTGTTTGAACCGACCTGTGAGAGCTCGCATTTCCATGGTGGAGAATGATCTGTCGTTTACGGTTTGTTTTCCTTATTTATTCAAAAACTTTTAGCGAACAAATAGTTGTGAACCACTCGGAATTGACCGTTCTACAACTATCTGAAGACACGGTTACAACGTGACCGGTTTTTCTGAAAAAACAGGCGACCATTTGTTTTGTTGTGATTCGAGCGCGAACAATTTTTGTTTGTTTTGGCTCATTTTGGAATACCGACACAGTCGACTGCTGTTTACTATTGGGCTCATACGTACAGATCCAAGATTCATCACCTGTGACGACTTTATAAATATTCTTTGAAGCACCGCCATTGTATTTTTTGTGCATTTCTTGGCACCAATCAACGCGAGTCCTTTTTTGAGCGGTTGTCAAATTATGTGGTACCCAACGTGAACATAGCTTCTTAACGGCTAAATGTTCATGAAGGATCTTATGCACGCTGGTGTTACTAATACCTAGAGATGCCTCGATCTCACGGTATGTCACATGACGGGCTTGCATTATCAATTCAGACACTGCATTAATATTTTCCGACACAACATTTGTGAGGCGACCTTCACTAAATTTATCGTCCAAAGAATGCCGTCCAAGTTTGAATTCACTATACCAACGATATACTGTAGTTTTCGATGGTGCTTCATCACCATATAAAGAATTCATCTCGTTGATGCATTCTTGTTGAGATAATCCACACCGAAAGTTATGAAAAATAATTGCACGAAAATGTTCGTGAGTTATTTCCATTTTCTCGGTCGAAATAGCGACCGGATAATAAAATTGTCAAGGTAAATATATTGTCAAAAATGATAAACTTCACGATGCAATCATCAGATCGGAGGCAACACTAACAGTGTTGCCAGTTCCCGAAATATAAACGGCTACCCTCGTATAGTATTGTTAGCAAAACTGCATTTTCATCCATACAGAATATTTGTTGTGCAAGAGCTGTTATCCCTAGACTTAGGAAAGAAATTATGCTATTGCAACTCGTATAATAATCATGCAAAAATGATGAAATACTAGATATTCCTTTTTTTTCTAATGAATGATTACATCAGTCACTGCCTTCAATAAAAATGTGTGTATGAGCAGCTATGTCAAGAAGATGAATAATGGGTCTTATATTTTTTGAAGGTACCCTAAATACAAATGTTTATATAAGTTCATTAGATCAATTGATTAATGAACCCCATGATGATAAAGTTAGTAATAGTTAGAGATAACACAAGTGCTCATGCTACTTAAGTAACTCAAAATTATTTACAAGAATTTTATGGTGACAGAAAAAGTAGTGCTAGACTTTAGCCTTCCACATCTTCAGATGTGGGAGGATGATGACTACTTTATCTTTTGAAATTTTAAGAACATAGCCGAGTTCATACAATAGACGAATTAAAAATGCAATTGTAGGAATTACGCCAAAACAACTAATTTATGTACTTGATAATATAAAAAGAAGTGTTAATATGATCGTCCACTCTTTGAACATATTCTTTAAAAAATAAGGCATTCACATTTTAGATGTCTAAAATCCAATTAGATACGCATTTTTTATAAATACAGTATAACTAATTTATATGAATACTATATAGATGCATGTTTAT
>JAVIWB010006451.1:600000-950902 GCA_031893035.1 Dermolepida albohirtum
CTAATGCAGAGATACTTTGAGTGTGTGTGAAGATGTACGCATCTACAGGAATGTAAACAGAGGAACAAAGACAAGAGTAGAACTGATGTTGATGTATGTGCGGGGCATTTCGGTTTATTTGCAGTCAGCTTGAAGGCGCCTTTACCGGCGCCGGCGTCCGGGACGTCGTCCCCATGGTAACGACTACTCATGAACCAGTCGAAATCTGATTTATCTGCTTTTTATGTGGACATAAAGTTTTCAGAATCCATTCCGAAGTGCGTCGATAGAGTTATTGAATTCAACTCACATCGATTTTCTATATTGTAAAAAGAAATTAGTGTAACACTTTCGTCAAAAATTCTGTTTCTCACACAGAAAAATCGAATTTTTCCCATGTTACTATAGAAATTAAGTATATTCACATTTATTGCATATCGTTAACTTAAAATACATAGTAACATAACACAGTAATTTATTCATTTGCTGGCTTATTTCGTATTAACTTATATTCACAAGACGAAATTCAGTTAAATACGCATTAGAGGACATGGAATTAAATTGAAAAATAATACCTAGGTGCAATCTGACCAAAAACTGAGCTTATGTGAAATTATAGTAGACCAGCAATATTAATAATTCGAGATATTGGAAAGTTGTCACTTGAAAAAAAAACTTAAATGGAAGATGGTTTAACTCAAACCTTAAGAAAATATACTAGAGTATTGCGGTCATTGTCTGATAGGCAAAGCTAAACAATTTTAATCTAACTAATAAATATTAAAATCAATTTTTTTAGTTCAGTTTAACCATTTGTATTCATTCACTCTTTTTGCACTTGTACTATTGACATAACTAGCTGAAAGGACTTAGTCTTCTTGAGCCGGTACTTTATTCACAGGTGGAGCTTTTCTTAATGACTTGGCAAATTTTCCAACCATTCTAATCACAGGATGTGTTCCTAAGTCTTTGTGAAGATGACTGTTTTTTATCTACCAGAGCACATCCGCAGAATTTTTTCATTTTATTTAGAAACATTTCGTTATATCTCATATCGAACGCCTACTTTTTTGCTTTTACGTGAGCTTTTCTTCATAGTTTTACATCTAATGTCATGTCAAAATATTTGAAGGTAATTTTGATGGAGCCTATGGTTGATTAAGTTAATCACTTAAGGTTGATATACAATCCCTTTCCACATTAATTTTTGTATTCTGTACACTTATTTCGACAACTAAGTTGTCATCATCAGCAAATAATTAAGCAGAGTCGCACCTATAAAACTATAGCAAAACCCGTACGGAACAAATTCCGTATATGATCTGTATCGTCGAAAGCCAAAACGCACATTCTTTGTGCTACGAAAATTTATGGTGAAAGGGGTTATATATCAACCTTAAGTGATTAAATCAAAATATTTGATTTTATAAAAGTAGGATACTGCGTTACTGTCATATATACTGGTATGTTCTGAATTTTGATGTTCCTCAAATCGACGTGCACTGATTTTGTATCATTCAACTCGATTCTCTACCTCCCGTCCATTTGCAAATTGCTTGTTGATTCTTCATTTACTCTCGTATTACTGTATCACAATTGAAGTTAGCTAAGACATTGGTCTTTAACCTAAGAATATCAAAAATGCAGACTAAGTTGTCATCATCAACAAATAATTAAGCAGAGTCGCACCTATAAAACTATAGTAAAACCCGTACGAAACAAATTCCGTATATGATCTGTATCGTCGAAAGCCAAAACGCACATTCTTTGTGTTACGAAAATTTATGGTGAAAGGGGTTATATATCAACCTTAAGTGATTAAATCAAAATATTTGATTTTATAAAAGTAGGATACTGCGTTACTGTCATATATACTGGTATGTTCTGAATTTTGTTGTTCCTCAAATCGACGTGCACTGATTTTGTATCATTCAACTCGATTCTCTACCTCCCGTCCATTTGCAAATTGCTTGTTGATTCTTCATTTACTCTCGTATTACTGTATCACAATTGAAGTTAGCTAAGACATTGGTCTTTAACCTAAGAATATCAAAAATGTATAAGAGGTTCAGAAACGGATTTAGTACACTTTTTTTAACATACGATTTTGATTTTTCTTAACTCTTATCAGTGAGTATTAAGTTAGTAAAATATCATTTCGTGAATTAGAATATATTTTTTCAATATTGTCAACAATTCTATGAACTTGGCCGATCGTAGTATGCTTGCTTCGGAAGTGGTAATGGGACCTATTCTGTCTAATAAAAATTTATTTCCTAGAGACATTTCAAGTGAACCAACCTAATATTATTTAACATAGCTATTCAATTCTGTAGACTTTAAGATTAGAATAATACTTTTCTGTAGTAATACGAGGGTAGCCGTTTATATTTCGGGAATAACAAACAAAAAAAAATTTTTATTATCGAAAATAGCTTTATTGTTATTCAAAATATTCTCCATGAAAATCAATGCACTTTTGCATACGTTTAAACCAATCCGAAAAGCATTGCTGTCACTGTGAAGGCCGTATCCCCAAAATATAAGTTTTGAATGCCTCAACTGCCTCTTCCGGCGTAGAAAACCGTTAACCACGAAGTTCACCAAGTTCACGTGTGGGAACAAAAGGAAATTACAAGGTACTAGATCAGGGCTGTATGACGGATGGCTCATCAATTCAATGTTTAGCCCGATCAAATATTCAATTGTTTGAACCGACTTGTGAGAGTTCGCATTGTCATGGTGGAGAATGATCTGTCGTTTTCGGATTGTTTTCCTTGTTTCTTCAAAAACATTTGGCATACAAATAGTTGTGTACCATTCGGAATTGACCGTTCTACAACTCTCTAAAGGCACGGTTGCGACATGATCGGTTTTTCCGAAAAAACAAGCTACCATTTGTTCTGATGTTCTTCGAACGCGAACAACTTTTGTTGGTTTTGACTCATCTTGGAGTAATCACACAGTCGACTGCTGTTTACTATCGGGCTCATACGTATAGATCCAAGATTCATCACCTGTGACGACTTTATAAATAATCTTTGAAGCACCGCCATTGTACTTTTTGTGCATTTCCTGACAACAATCGAAGCGAGTCCTTCTTTGAGCGGTTGTCAAATTATGTGGTACCCAATGTGAACATAGCTTCTTAACAGTTAAATGTTCATGCAGGATCTTATGCACGCTAGTGTTACTAATACCTGGAGATGTCTCGATCTCACGATATATCACATGACGGTCTTGCATTATCAATTCAGACACTGCATTAATGTATTCCGACACAACAATATTTATGGGACGACCTTCGCGAAATTCATCTTCCAAAGAACGCCGTCCAAATTTGAATTCACTATACCAACAATATACTGTAGTTTTCGATGGTGCTTCGTCATCATATAAATACATAAAATTTTCAAGTTACTGTCAACACTAGAAGAAATAGCGACCGCATAATAAAACTGTCGAGGTAAATATATTGTCAAAAATAACAAACTTCACGATACAATCATCAGATCAGAGGCAACACTAACAATGTTGCCAGTGCCCGAAATATAAACGGCAGCTCTCGTGTATTTTTTTCCCTAATTTTTATATTTGAATATCTTGTATTTTAAACATTGATAACTTTACATCCTGCCGTTTGCTGAATTTCTTCGTTTCTTCGTTTAAGTCTTTCATATTCCACAATCATTCTCAGTAATTTATTTTTGATTCCTGAAAATTCCTGAACATATTAAATTAATCAATCAAGTGCATACTCGAAATACAACAAAAGAGAGAACTGATGATAAAATAAATAGAATTAATCAAGAGAAAACTAAATATATGATTTTAAATGAAGGAGAAGAAAGAAGTCAAGAACAAAATATTCCAAAGCTTAAAACTAACGATAATATTTCCTTTGAAATTGAAGGCCATTTTAGACATCTACGCGTTAGTTTGACTAAGAAACTAAAGAAGTACTGAAGATAAACGCAATGACAATGGATTTAGAGCATCAGCTAGCTTGGGATAAATACTGAAGTCACAGAATATGTTCCACGCAGCAAAACTAAGAACATACTTTTATGTGTTGCAACGATTTGAAAAAAGATTGAAAAAGATACTTTACTAGAATAATGTATAACGATATTAAGAAAATGTATAAGTCAACAATCAATCAGATTGTTGGCTTATTGTTACATGTCTTAATCATCTGATCTAGAAGGTTAGATGGTCAGGACATGTGATAAAGATGAAGAAGAATCGAGCCAAGGCAATAGATCGCGACCCAATATTGGTTTGTGCCGAAACTTTTATAGATCGCGAAATGTTGGATATATTATATCAAACAATAAAGATAAAAATAAGTAAATATAATTGTGAGATTTTTAGCGAATCTTATTTTTTGAGATAGTTTTGATTAACGTAATAATTTCATTCGAACAAATATTAATACAGAGGCAAACAGCACTCTTTTATTATACTTAGTTCCATTTTATTAAATCGCGAAACATATGTCCCCATCACGGTACCAGTATTTATACTAAATGTATATATTAGATTTATTGTGCAATCCAAATACCATAACTGACCGCTTCTCTATCATTGCGAAAACGTGCGAGTGTACAAAAAATATTGGAAGCTAAGACAAAGCCTCTGACATACTTCTTGTTTAGAGAAACCATACAACAAGATTCGCCTTACAAACTGAAGGCGACTAGAAAATGGCTGAGAAATAATCTTTCTAAGTTCAAGGCTTCTAATTTGCTGTTTGGTAGTCCTGACTCAAATACTTTTGACTGTTAAATATGGAAAGACATAGATTATAAGAAACGGTGCTCAAATTTGGAATCTTCGAAGCAATGTATTATTGAGGCCGCAGCAAAAATATCGCTGTTTAAATCACAGACGAATAACCTCATAGTTTGAATGTAGAAGGCAAATCAAATAAATTATACATTTTTTGAAAGCTTATTTTTTGTACCTTTCGAATATATATATATATATATTAATTTTGTACATAGTAATAATTACTGACGGTATTCATTTCTAGTCTTTGTATATTAGCTAATTTTTATTATTCATTTCAAAATGTTCGAATAAAAATCATTAAGAGAGTAGTTTATAATATTACGAGTATAGGTAGAATACCGTCCATATTAGTTCGGACACAAATAAATTTAAAAAAATGGAAATCTTTTAAACTAATTTATGCCAAAACTTAAAATCTGTATTGTATTATTGTATATAGAAGTTTAAAAAGTATAATAATAAAAATTAAAGTAATACTAACATTAAATAAACAAAGATATTTTAAACATTCCGCTCATCAAAGAAACCCATTTTGTTCGTCAAGGTTTCTATTGTTTGTCAAGTTTGTCAAAGATTCTATTTGGTATACTATTCCATTATTGTTGCAATATGTTCTACAAGTGATTTGTTGGGGTAGGACACACTTTTCGGACCTTTCTGTCCAATTCATCCCATAACAATTCTATGGGATTTAAGTCGGCGATTTGCGGTGGTCATTACATTATTTGTAAGGTGTTATTAGTTTGTTCGTTATTTAAGAAATTGCTACATATTACTGCTGAGTGTTTGGGGCCGTTTTCCTGCAGAAACACAAAATTTTCGCCGATTAAACGATGATATTGCATATTCTTGCAATATTTATAAATAACTCTCCTTTCGCAAAATACCCTTGATTCGCTTCAAGTCCCCTGTGCGGGCGTAGCAAAAACAACCCCAAGCAAACACAGAACTTACTTTCTTGTTTGGCGGTTGGCACTATACAATCCAAACACTTCGAACTTTGATTCATCAATCTATAAGACCGTTTTCCAGTCATCCAGTGTCCAATCTCTGCGTGTTTCTGCCTATTGTTGTCCTTTTTTCCTGTTTCCCGTCGAAGTAAGAGTTTTCTTACAGCAGTGCGGCCGTGAAGATTTGCAGCTTTTAATCTTCTTTTCACCGTACTAACAAAAATTTTTCTTGTCAGTCTCCTATTTCGTTTAGTCTGAGATGTTATTCGCTTACGACCTAAACTTGCCAGATCTCTCAAATTGCCCGTACGTTGATGTCGCCGAATGATGTCACTAACAGTCGATATATTAACATGTGTCTTTTCGGAAATTTGACGCACTGAATAACCTTCTTGATTAAAAGTATTACAAAACGTTTTTCTAAACCTATTGGGCTTCTTCTCGGCTTTTTAAGATGTTCACATAAAAAATACGGTCATATCACTGATGCGCACGCTAGCAAGTTTATTTGCAAGCGTGCATGTTTTTTGGTCGCAATATATCTAAAAATAATAGTTTTTATGGCGGTATGAATAATTTCAGGAATTACCGCAGTGAGTCATAAAATATAATAGTTGTATGTGCTCTAATACATATATTTGCCTGCAATTGGTTATAAATCTCGTAAAGGACTTAATGTAAATATATTATTTATATGTAAACATAATTATATTATTTTTTAGAAGAGTTTACTAAACTTTTCTAGCTGTCCGAACTAATATGGACGGTAGTGGTCATGTATATGTAATATTTGAAATCCTGGAACTATTATAATAAATAGAACACTTGCGAGAAATTAAATAAATACCAACTTTATAAATGATTTTGAGCCAATACAATGAAAAGTAGATGAAATTCTAAATTGAATACCTCGTTCAACAAAATATAGCTAAATTTCTAAAATAAATGTATTTTCTATGTTTGAATACATATTTGTCTATAGTAAATCAATATATGTATGTTTGCACTACATATAATACCTTAAAATTTATTTCTGACTAGCTAAATCGACAAAATGTTAGGGAATTTTATATTCTATTTTCCATATAGCTTTGCCTCTGGCATCTAAAACACTGCTAATCCCGACCGTGGCCTTCTTTTCGTTCTAGGAATTACTGCAGCACTTCATTTGCATCTTGTATACAAGCACTTTCAGTAAATTAAAGATTTATCTGCACGTTTTATGGCCCTAGGAATAACTACGATTCACGATATTGATTAAAAGGTTTCCGTTAATGAAATTGATTAGAAATCTTCAATATAACGCGTTTTAGAAAAATTACATAAAATGTGTATCTTTAACGAAGAAATTTTTAAATTTACTGTTTTATAATTTAATATTAGCAAGGTCATTCGATATCATAATGTATATTTTTAATTGGTCGACAGTTTGCTGCCAATGTGATTTGATTCAACAGTTAATAACACTAAAAATTATTAGAGGAGTAAGAAATTAAAATAGAAATAATGAGAGCTAATAAATAAGATAAATTTAGAAGAGGTGAGTTATTTAAATCTAACTGATTATTACAAAAGGTAACGAAATTATGTATATTACCCTTATTAATCCCCATGCACTCTAAAGAGTTTAGTTTCCGACTTTGTTACATATAAGAGTTCTCTATGATTGACCAATAATCATACACACTATTACATTCTGGTCATTGAAGTTTATGAACTCCGCATTTCCCCAAATGATCCGTTTTGTCTTTTGCACTAAATATTTTGCCTAAAGTAATATATGTTTTAAAAATTACTTATATTGCTACTCAGATTTTTATTAAGGAACATTGCTATTCTTTCAGATGGAGGCCCAAAATAAGGAAATGTTTTGAAAGTTTTTCGGTTTTGTTATTAATATGCGGATAAATTAGGTTAAGATACAATTTTAACCTAATTTATACGCACATTAATAATAAAAACAAAAAAAGTTTCATAATCTTACTTTATTTTGGGTCTCTGTTTGAAAAAGTATCAATGTTCTTTAATAAAAAGCTGAGTAGTATTATAGTTTTTAAAACAGACATTAATTTAACATACTATTTAACGAAAAAGATAAAACTGATCCTATAGAGAAATGCGACCTTTATAAACTTCAATACCGAATACGTACATTGGCCAGTCAAATAGAAAGAATATTAAAAGGAATCATTCTATTATTAATAACCCTATCTACTACATATGTTTCACTGATATCACGGATCTTCAGGCAGATTTGTGTTATTAATGAACGATTCCTTGATAGCGACTATCATGTCATTTCGATACAGAAAAATAATGTATAACAAGCGCCTCCCTCTGCCGTCCACTATATATCTCGCTTGTCGATAATTAAGTTATTAGAGCGTATAAGACAGACGCATTGCGTAACAGCTATTTGCCATTTAAAAGAATGTTAAAAGGAATCGTTCTATTATTAATAACACCCTGTCTACTACACTACTATATTTCACCGATATCACGGATCGTCAGGCAGATTTGTTTGTATTTACATACATACACCTAATATTTAAGCCTAGGCACCCCACTTAAGAGTTGCTACTCAATAAATAAATAATAATATAATATAATAATAAATAAATCGCTTTCTCCCCTAACACAAATTATATTAATGCAATAATTATGAAGGCGTTTAATAACAGAATCTTTCAATCCAATGTAAGAGAGAAACAGCAATATATATTAATTGTAGCTCTGCTAAAATCTAGAATGACCAGTTCTTTGTTAACTAAATAATGCTGTGTAATCTAGTAACATATTTAGTAATATATTGCCTTAATTTCATAGCCATTACCTTCTTCGAATCCTTACAAAAAGTCAATGAAAGATTTTTGGTAACGTCATTATAAAAATTCTTAATTTAATCCGCATTTAATCTTTGTATTATTGTTAACAAAACGATAAATAATATCTTCTAAACTATCAAGATGAAAACATTTTTTAAAAAATTTGATGTACGCAAACCTATCTTCCAATTTTTTTATCGACCAAAGCTGCTCTGCATGCTGATATTTTTCAATACGCACAGATATTTAATTGTAACTAAGAAGCTATTGTTTCCCAGTGGAAAATTATCGTTAATTTGTTGACTTTAATAGTGTTTAAAAACAGCACCTTTATACATAACCCAGCTATAAGAAGATAATGCTATATTATTTACATATATCGCAAATAATAATAAATTAAATATTAATGTATAAATAGCCCCAGAATGCTATTTAAGCAAGAAATCATATTTTGAAGGTTTATCACATAACACTATGAATCGTTATCATAATTATTTATAAGATCCTTTTAACACCAATAGTAATATGAATTCATATTATAGAAAATACAGTTAAACTAAATTTATATTACGTTATGTATAAATTCTTAGCGTTCTTATTTAATGTTATGTTGTAGGTGATTGGGTACACATTCATTATAATGGCCAATTCTTGAGTTGCTTAGGGTGGACCATGAAAGTCAGAACGTTCAAAATCATTTGTCAAAATAGTCGCGTTTAAGTCGAGAAAACCATTTCGGTGTTATACTCTCCCCAATTACGTCTTTTTCATACATGCATTAATTCCTCCGTATAACTCAAACACAGAGATATGTTGAGAACGTTGGTCTTTTCTACATGACATTCGATTTTTTTGTCAATAAATAAAACAATCTCTGCACAAATCTCAAAATTATTCAATTAATTAATAATATAATATGACATTAACATAGTTTTTGACATATGCTCGATAACTTTTTTTCAACGTCATTCTAGGAAGAAATGAATTTCTGTATAAACCTGATACGTTAAAACGTATAAAAAACATGTTTATATATTTCAGGCATGTGCCGCCTTTTTCTAATGATGTTACAAACTTATTCAGTGGTGGCACATAAATTATTAAAATATCGTATTTTATCGTGGGCATTAATCTGTTTATGTTTTTTAGTACTATTTCTGCTTATTTTACAATATATCTACTAAAATTAAAAATAAATACAAATAATTATCTTTTATGGAAATGAATAAAACTCAACATTTGCTAAACTAAAGTTACTGCAAAATACATTACTATAAATTACCATCTAAAGGCTACCTAAAGGCTAATAAACTCGTTATTATACAAGTTATTTTCAAAATATAGTACTTTATTAGACAGAATTTAAATTTTTCAAGACATCATATATACATATACATATATATATATATATATATATATATATATATTGGGTCTGGGAAAAAGTTCGTGGCGTTTTTTCAGTAAAATTCAACTGGTCCCCGCATGGCGCGTGGACAAATTCATTTAAACCGAATATGCTCCATTATTATCGACAATGTTTCGCCATTTTTTTGGTAGATCCATGATCCCATCGGTGAAAAACTTCTGTGGTTTCTGGTCGAAAAACTGAATCAAGTAGTTTTCACAGGCTTCTTTTGAAACCAACTTAATTCCATTGAGAGAGTTCTGCAGAGATCGAAACAGATGATAGTCAGAGGGTGCTATATCCGGACTATAAGGTGGGTGCATCAAAACTTCCCAACCAAACTCTCTCAATTTTTGACGGGTCATCAAAGAAGTGTGTGGTCGGGCGTTGTCATGATGGAAGACAACACCTTTCCTATTAATCAATTCGGGCCGTTTTCTTTCAATCGCCTGGCGTAATCTCTCTAGTTGTGCACAGTAGAGTTGAGAATCAATCGTCTGACCAGTTGGAAGTAGCTCGTAGTGGACGATTCCCCTCCAGTCCCACCATACACACAGCATCACTTTTTTTGGCGTCAATGTTGGCTTAGCGAACGCTTGTGACGGCTCACCATCCTTTATCCACGATCTTTTACGCTTCCGATTATCGTACGTAATCCATTTTTCATCTCCGGTTATTAAACGTTTCAGAAACGGCTCGATTTCATTCCGTTTCAGCAGCGCATCGCAGATGTTAATTCGGTCCATCATGTTTTTCACGCTCAACTCATGAGGAACCCATACGTCAAGCTTTTTTTTGTAACCAGCTTTGTGTAAATGGTTCAAAACAGTTTTGTGGTCAATGCCTAGCTCCATGCCAATATCGACACTGCTGATATGCTTATCTTGTTGGACTTTTTCAAGAATTTCATCAGATTTTTCAGTGATTGGACGACCGGAACGTGACTCATCTTTCACATTGAAATTTCCAGAACGAAAGCGAGCGAACCATTTCCGCGCAACAGATTTCGATAAAGTACCTTCACCGTACACAGCACAAATTTTATCACAAGCCTGCGCAGCGTTCTTCCCCTTATCATAATAATATTGCAGAATATAGCGAAATTTCTCATTATTCTTCTCCATTTTCAAGTGCGAATAACTTTCCAACCACTGCACCGATTACAATGTTTCTACGCTCAAACTAACGTTCGGAAGGCATTGTGCCGGCCACGAATATGGGCAATCATCTAAAAAACGAGCCCTCGGTGGTGTCGCTGTGACTTGTTGTTCTTTAGTTATCGGCAACCAATGCCATCTATCGGGAAAAACGCCACGAACTTTTTCCCAGACCCAATATATATATATATATATATATATATATATATTGTCTGTGTGTGTATTTCATTCACCTTCTAACTGCAAACACTGCGGCTTATCATCAAGAACTACAAATTGCTTTATTATCTATATATATATATATTACTTTATATTATATATCATATATAATTTCTACCAAATCAATGTTGTTTCTGTATGAAGTCGAACAATATTAGAACAATAAATATTCTGGAGAGATATCCGATAACGTGGAGAGAATACGAATGACCTTGTACGATGCCAAAATAAAAGAAAAACATTTCTATAAACTCGTTCTATCTAATACGTCGTCGCATTTTTATAGTGAAAGTTTCAGTTTGAGGGAACAGAAAAATCTTTTTTATGGTTCCAACCGAATTGTTCCACAAATGATTCAATATCAGACGTGAGAAGAGATCTTAACAAGATCAAGACAATGTACAAAATATCATATTTTGCTTGTGGTGTAAGCTTTTATTGCGACAGAATCCAATATATATGGAAATTTTAGGATGCGTACACACATTGATGTATAAATTTCAATTTCACTCGTATGCTTATACAAAAATGTGTAATTGTGTTTTGTTTTTGTTGCAGGTACGTACACAATGCATGGAGCGATACAAAAACCTGTAAGTTCCTAGCTTGTAGATATTAATGTTGTTTGTTATTTAACCCGTACATGTAACGGGTTAAAAAACTTTGAAAATATCCTCATAAAAGGCGTACATACTCTGACATATACCGTAGGCCTTTGGTAATAAACAATTCATTTTGTTATTCTTGTTAAACACTTACTCACGAGACAAGTATTAAGAATATGAATTAGCTAGATTAAACATTTGCAAAATACGGCACTATAATATAGAGTAGGATTTTTTTACAATCTGTAGTGTCATCACCGCAGGTTCATTACTGACCCATTTTCTTCGTGCAGATGGCAAGTAATTTCTTATTTGATATGCTTGGCAATTCATAGTAAAGACTAGATTTTGTTCAAAGCTTATAGGACCTCTTCACTATCTGAAATGGTACACTACAAGCCGTTTACGTAAAAATGTAATCTAACACAAAATTCATAAACTTGGTGCTCAGGTTTTTGGCCACATCTTCTATATTTGTATTTTTGACAATTTACATGTCTGAAACAGTCGTTTTTATTTCAATAGATGAATGGTGTATTGCACACTAAACAAACTTCTTTAGCATATTGCATTTTAGGCCTAGGAATTTTCCGATAAACTTATTTAAATAGTCCACGTACAGCAGTCTATTATTATTCCATTTTGCACTCATAATTACTCTACAATTCAATACCAAATACAGATCGTTACCAATACAATAAACAGCTATGCGAATCTAAACCTAGAAAAAATTGCTGAATTCATCGCATCGAACGAAATACTTGTGAGATGACACAGAAAGAAGTGATATTCGTTAGCTCGCCTGTTTCAACTGCAAAGTTGTCTCAAATTTGTGCAGTCCGAAAAACATAATTCATAAATATATGAACATATGTTCTAATTTTAATAATTCTAAAATAATGTTGATAATGCTTCATATTTAATACAACAACCATTAATAAAAACTACAGTTTGAGATAAGAACATGCTTGTTTCATTAGTTTTTATTCATTAACATTAGCAGCGCCTCAGAATCACATTCTGTTTACATAATACAATGTTATTAGTTTTATATTTGTCCTTTCCTGCAACAGCGTAACGCTCTCTTTAGTCAGTGATTCTTCCCCATTTTAGTTGTATCAGCACGTCGTTAGGGCTCTTCAATTTCGTTCAGTCTTCTGTCTACTTTTTCTGCTTTATTGAGTACAAAGTAGTTAGCGGTAAATTAGTATTATATTTGCAAACCTTCCTTTTTCGTTTTTTCTTAGTTACCAGATTTCATAAGAGTGTTCTAAATAATTAATTTAAAAATAAACAGTTACTTTATAATTTTTGACGTATAATGCTGATATCAAAAAATGTAAATTTTATGTTTGTATATAATTCATAAATTGTGTTGTGTGAGTAAATAAGCCTCTAGTTAGAAACTATTTGATCCCTGCTAGGACTTCGATCATGGCGTTTTTCTGTCCGATCTACATTCAGATTGAAGAAACTATTTAGAGAGAAAACCGGAGTAATAATGTGTGACCGGAGGCAAGCGAAAGCAAAGTTGCAATCCTTGTTAGAAAAAAACCGCGGTGTTACATGGATCATTAGAAAGCACATTATAGAGTTATTATTTATTGCAATTTTTAATTTTATTTGATTTTATAAATACTAACTGATAAATTTATATTCTGTAATATCTCTATTGCAACAGACATTGATTGTCCTCTTCTATGTATGACCTTTGCTATTAATTTTTCCCATGTTTGTTTTGGTTTTCCTGGTCATCGTTTTGTTTTTATTCTAGCTTCAAAAATCTTCATTGCTGGTATCTTATCTTCCATACGCTGTAAATGGCCGCACCAACTCAGTTGCTTTTCCTCAATATATTCCATTATAAAACCTATATGTAACTCCTCTCTTACGTCTGTGTTTCTCTTTCTATTTTTCCGTGTTATCCCTTTACTGCCTCTGAGGTATTTCATTTCTAATGCTTGCACTTTGCTGTTCAAGCTATTCGTGGGTACCCATGTTTCACTTCCGTAAGTAATAACTAGCCTGTAGATCGTTTTGTAAATAGTCATCTTAGTTTTCGTGCTAACTTCTTTCTTCCAAATTACTGTAGTTCTCAATGAATGGTAGAGTTTAGATGCCTTGTCAATTCTCTCTGTTATGTCCATGTCTTGATTACCATTCCTATCGATTGTTACCCCCAGATACTTAAATTGTGAAACTTACTCTATTCTTTTGTTTTCAATATATATGTTTAGTGTCTCTTCAGTTTCTTGCGGTGTTACCATTACTCTCATTTTCTGTGTGTTTAGTTTCATTCTATACTTCTTCCATGAGTTGTTCCATATATCAAGATTGTTTTGGAGGCTTTGTTTACTATTTACCATAACTACCAAGTCATCCGCATATACGCATTCAGAGATGTCTATCGGCTCCATGTACCTGTATCCTATATTTAGTTTTTTAATGTGCTTTTGCAATTTTTCAAAACTTCATCAATGAATATGTTGAGCAGTACCGGGCTCAGCACTCCTCCCTGTCTTAATCCGTCTATAATTACAAAACTTCCTGAGGTTCTGTTATAATTAATTACACAGTTGATATTTTCTGCGTACATACCTTAAAGAATAATTCAAATGTTAATAACACCCTATATACTGCGCGTTGCAAGGAATTCACCTCTCATCGGATAAACATAGAAAATTTGAATTTTTCTCTTTGCATTGTAAAAACGCCTAATTACATATATGCAATTAGAAACCTACCGTGGGTTTCGTTTAATATCTGCTTCCAAAATGCAATTTATGGAACGTTAAAAGACTCGAATTCACCGTTCTCCGTAGTTTCGGGGTGAAGTTTCGTGGATGGTTAGCATGAGATTGTGGGTCAGAGGCTCGCGTGGAGAGTAGAAACTTTTTCAAAAAATTCTGCTCTATATGTACAATGTAAAAAATTTTTTCAACACATGGCCAACCATTAGAAAAATATTAAAAAAGGAACTTTAGCTTAGAAAAACTGCAATTACAATGGCATTTAATGTTTTTGGCATTAACCTTAAGTACATATTTTCACATCTACGAAAACAGTATGCAAGGGATGAAACTAATATTAATAAATAGTAACACAAACGGCATGTTACTGTGTTACTAATATATAGCTACGTCAATAACAAAATGCATATTTATATATAATTTGAATGATATTACATACCAAAATAATATAATATTAACAGCATTAAAAAAATTCAGAATTCGAAAAGAATTTCAATGACATCTACCGAAATGCATAGACTTTCAATGAATTTACATGTAAAGTGGACTGCGTTGACAACATATCCAAAATCCGATGCATAAAGAAACGCGTTCGATTTTCAAATTGTTCTGAAATGAACTCCCTATCACATATCCCACTATCATAAATTTCGCATGTATAACATCATAAATTTTTGTACTTTGCAGAGCGCAGGTGGCACCTATGATGTACTTGGTGAAAATATGTGCTCGTAAATCTTGTAAATGTAGTTTCTGCAACAATTGCACATATATAACATATTACAAGAAATATAGATATTGTATCTTTACAGAAATCTTAATACAACTTTCTATAAGGTACACAAGAACTAATTAATAAATAAAGAATATTTAGTTAATTATATAACTTCTATCATTCTCATTAACTTTTCTCAAACAACTGATAGCATTCGAATATCTTTATCATAGCAATTGACATTTATTTAAAATCTTTAAATGTTGTTTACTACTGTAAAGTTTTGTTTTTCAAATAAACTATGACATTTTGTAACGAAGGAGAGATAAATACACGACGATCGGGAGAAAAAGTAGGGTGAATAAGAATATTGTAGGTTCGTTCAGCTTGCTTTAAATCTGCATTGAGATATATGCAGTTTCGCATTATCGTAGTGAAATACCTTTTCGATTAACCAACGATTTGGTTTGCCTAGTTTAACTAATTCAATTAACAGTTAAGCAGCTTTTGAGATAGTTTGAGATGTTTCCAACTCCGCTCGCCTTAAAACCTTCAATTTTGTATTCATCTTTTGTCATCTATGACTAGATGATGTAAAAAAGTATTACCGTTATAATAAACAATTATGCACACCGACATTTCGTCACCACCTGCATAGAGTTAAGGTCTGAAGATGTCCCATACAAGTTGTGACGAAACGTCGGTCTCAGTATTGTCGAAGATGCGGTTCCAGCTTGGAAGCCAAGATGAAGAAAGTATGGACAACATCCGCGGAAGTCTACGAGCCAGATTATGTAGCTAAATATTTACTTCTGGAAAATGATAAACAACAAAATAGATTTTGTATGCAGTGATTTCTTCTCGGTTATAAATGCAACGTAATAAGTTTTGGTAACATAAATATATTTATTTAAACTCAAAGCTTTTATTAATCATATTTGCAGTCATAATCAAAATATGTATACACAAACGTCATTGAAAACAAATTTCTAAAAATATTTCTATACTAGTAATAAATGAATGCAAAACAAACGTTTATCGAGATATCATAATAGATTAACTATGGATTTTTATTTATTTAAAACAACAAATATTTATGTAGTATGTTTAATTATATTATCCACACGTTTAAATGGGATGCTTTATTTAGAGATTCTACAGAACATTCGGGGGATTTTCTAGAAAATGTTCCATGACACAGCATATGGTGGATTGATTGTGAAGAAGCTATTGCTTGGCCGATTTAAAACCATTAGATTTTCATCTATGGGGACATTTTGAAGGTACAGTAAATACCAGAAAGGAACTACAAGAAAGAATAAGGCTTTGCCGCGAGGAAGTATGAAATAACGCTGAAATATTGCGATGGGTTTAACAGTTATCAGTTTGCCGTACCCAAGCGTGTATTAAAATCCGAGGAGCTTATGTGGATCTTTGTTACAATTTTGTCTTTACTAAATGATATAAGAACGAAATAAAAATTGCATTTTAATCCTATAATTTATCATTTCTTGATAATAATTCATCATATCGATATCAATATGAATAATGAAATGAGTATATATATTCTATTTTTACATAAACTTTGCATTATCGAGAGGTTGCTCATATCGAAAACATCTGAATATACAAAATGTTTTTCTGTTATTCGAAAAACTTTTTACACATCAAGTAACTATTTATTTTATAGGCTATGTATAGAGAAATTCTTTTCTTAGCCTTTGCGATCTCAATATATAATATAATGTCAATTCAGTACATCCATCGGTTGTGGAATACTTCAAATTAATATATAAGCTTGAAGCGAAAAAAATCAAGGTATATCTCACTGTTCACCGGACCATCAAAGAAATATGGTTCTAAAATATGATTTCTTGTGAAAACAACCCAAACACTCAATTTCTGTGGATATTGTGCATGGCTCTGGTGCATCCAGTGATAATTTTAAGCAGCCTAAACGTATATTTTCAATTATAGCAAAATTGAAAGTTGCGGTTGCAGTAATCCTTGTCGAGTTCATGTACGCAAATAACTTTGTAAGGATGATATTTTTCTTTGTTTATTACATATTATTTATTATTCAAAAGATTCAGGACTTCGTTTTGAGGTCTGATATTTTCATACTGCAAAAACTCTCATTCTTTGCTTGTCAGATAAATGGGGAACCATTTTGTAATGGAAATATTCGATGACGAAATAAAAATATCGCATTGTCTAACGGTCCTTAGAAAAGCACATTATAACTATCTAGCTAACATACTCGTACATATGTATATAGATAAGTGAGGGATAATTTTATACGTAAATTGAATTTTACTGTTTCATATATGTTTTTAATCAATTTCATGTGTAATTAAATTAAATTAAATGTGTTACAATTTCACTGTCTTACAAGTTCACTGTATTATTAAAGTTTGAGCAATGTAAATTAATACTCACGTTAACTTATACATATTTATAAGTAAATATTTAAAACTATCTGTAACTTCCTTGTAGAATGTATAAATGAATACTTACTCTTTTCTTATTTTTAGCTTATTTTTTTTTTAACTCTGTCTCAAAATCATAGGATTCTGCACCGCATTGATGAGATATGGTCCTGATAAACATATAAAGAGTATCAAAGTATTTTTCGGCTGCAGTATAAAAATATCATACTTATATAGAAAATTCAAAATAAATTTCTTACATGTTGCAATTCTATCTTGAAACTTCGTATGAGGTCTTTTGAATGCACAGTATCTGTGCACCAATTAATGATATTTACTTAAAAAAATACTAAGTTACTATTCAAAAGAAAATGTATTTAGTAGTTCAATCTCTCTGTGGCTCTCTAGGGCCACGAGTTACATGGTCCATTCGATCAGTCCATTTTTTGACAACTTTTTCCAATAAATCTGGCCGTATGGCGTCAATGGTGGCTTCCAATACTTCAAGAGTTGCTGGTTTGTCGGCATAAACCAATGACTTAACATAGCCAAGGGGGCCAGTGAACAGGACCACTTCTGGAAATGAAGTTGTCATCAAATTGATTTTGCAATAAATCGATTGTTAAGCGCGCTGTATGGCAAGTTGCGCCGTCTGGTTAGAACCAAATGTCGTCAATGTTTATCTGATTAATTTTTGGAAACAAAAATTCTGTCAGCATAGCTCGATAGCACTCGCCATTCACCGTAATGGCAGTTCCTCCCACATTTCGAAAGAAATAAGGACCGATAATGTCGCCAACGTGTAAGCCGCATCAAACAGTCAATTTTAATGGATATAATGATGATTCGTTAACGGCTTGAGGATTGTCTTCACTCCAAATACGGCAATTTTGCTTACTGACGTAGCCATTTAACCAGAAATGAACTTCATCACTAAACACAATTCTTTGATAAAAAAATGGTCATCTTCGACCAGTTACAAATGAGCCCAATCAGCAAAAATGCGACGCAAACAATGGTCGTTTATTTTATAGGCACGTAAGCCAAGATCCTTACGTAAAATTTTCTACGTAGTCGAAGGAGAAAGGCCAACAAGTTGTGAACGACGACGAATCGACATTTCGGCGTCTTCTTCAATACTTCGCGCTGCAGCAGCAATATTCTCTTCGGTAAGCAACTTTCTTTGTCTTGTTAATGGTTTTGAATCGAGAAAAGTAAAATTAGTGTAAAAACGATCAATAACTGCACGAATTGCTTGCTCACTAGGCCGATTATGTTGACCGTAAAATGGACGAAGTGCTCTATGAACTTCGCGAACAGATATATTTTTTTCAAAGTAACTTTTCACAATTTGGGAGCGTTGTTCTGATGCTAAACGATTCATGATGACTTGCCAAACCTTACTGAACCGAAATGTCAATACAGATTGACATTATCAGCTGTCAAACCATAGTTATCGATAACGATAGTTCTCATTCAGCTTGAAAAACACTCATTACAACGGTTTCAAATACTATCCAATACTATAAGATTTTGCTTCCCATCGGCACAAAGAAATATATTTTGGTAATATCTATTTAAGATTCTATGTATCCTTAGCTGTATTATCGCAAGTAAGTGTTTAGAATTAAATATAATAATAATTGGCATATTTATTCAACATATATGAAACTCAGGTCTGTTCAAAAATTCAAGTATATACAGTGGTCTTAAATTTCGTGACCTATTATTTTCTATGATTTGGTTGCCTGTTATATTAACTTTTCTTATAATTAATTTTATTTAATTATATATTATAATGTCGTATTATTATTAAAATAATATAAACATAACTTACTACCAGTATTTGCTAGTTCACTTAACCCTATCCAGAATAAAGCGTATGCAATCTAACTAGCTTTATATCCCTCTATGAATAAACTTGAATCACTTTCACATTTTAAAACCACATTGATTGTATTTTACACGATTTCTTTTAATTTTGAGGTTGTATGAATGTGCTATTTTTAATTAACAGAAAAATACATGTTTTGCTTTTTAATATATGCAGTAGTACTTATCCTTAAATGAACAATATTTATTAAATAATTATCTACGAAGTTATCATATAGTAATACAAATGAAGAATTTGCATTACCAGAATATTTTAATAATTCTCTGACTCATTCAAAGTGTTTTAAATGAATACATCAAATTATTTCGACGCCAAAAAGATATAATAGAAGCTTAATGTGTATTTGGTTTGATTTCGTCAAGTAATGTTAAAAATAAAACATTAGACGGTGTACATGCACACACAGTAATTCATAATCTGAACAGTATATACATTAATTTTAATTTAAACATAAAATAAAACAATTTTGAAGCATAAGTCATAGAAATTTATTTTCGAAGTTCATTCACAGAATTTTTATCAGGTAAATTCCAAACTTTATCAACACAGTTGTTATTCATTTTGTATATAAATAGGCATTATCTATGCCAGTTTTTTAATGTCTATCAAACCATAAATGTCGAAAATTCTAAAAATTTTCAAAAATAATGTTTCTTCTTGAGATTTGTTGAGACAAAATGAAAATATATCCTACTCCTCTACTAAATCCCTAAATAACATAATCTGATCGATATGGAAGCGTTAATAGTAACAAGGTAGTCGTGTCTCAGTCGTGTAACTAGATTTAAACTTTACCGTTGCAATTTTATATTTACTGATGGAACCTGTTTAGCAGCATTATGCCCTCTTGAACCGTATGTGTACAGACAACATGCGCACACACTCACATTTATAGTACTCACACAAACATCAACGCAACACCGGATTCTTGACAGTGGACCTCATTTACACGAATACAAATTACGTTAATTATTCATCGTTCACTAACATCAGAGTTAGGGTTATGTCGTTATTATTACAGCGCGAATTGCGGGCACCCTTTTGCATAAAATATAGCTAATGTCTGGAATTAACACCTAAATTAATTCTTATTTTAGTATACTGACATTTAGAGATGACGAATAGTTCACTATTTATTCATGAGTATTTATTTACTAAATTATTTACTTATTTGAGGTGCAGAACTGCCTTTTTATTAAAATATGGTCATTTTAATGTCAACTTACTACATGAAAATTTATATATTACAATCCAAGAGCTTCACGAGAGAGCTAAAAATAATTTCGCCTTCTATCTTAGTCGGTTCAAGGCATGAGGAATTGAGTTTTCCTCTGGGTCTCTTTTCCAGAATTTTCTCTATTTCTTCCGGTCGGTCCTTTGATTGTGGTAGGGGTACATATTCTGTAATTTCTTTTCGCTCTTCTCCAATGCTTTGTTGACTTCATATAGCCATATTTTACTTAGCCTCTTCCTATTTTTCTTCTTTATTGTTCTTGCTTGGAATACTCTTTTTATTATCCTTCTGTCATCCATCCTTTTTATATGACCGAACCATTTTAATTGATTTTCTTCTATTCATTTTTCTATTAGTTTCGTAGTTAGCGTTTGTCGATACATATTATTTCGGATATAGTCAAACTGTCTTTTATTTTCAATTTTTCTTAGGAATCTAATTTTCGTTGCTGGAATTTTCTTGTACATTTCCGCTGTTATTGACAAGTGTAGGAATGGCCACCTTGAATATTTATGTGTTTATACTGTTGAAGAGCTTTCCAATGATTAATGTTCTTTCCGTGATTTCGTTGTCCATTTTTCCGTCTCTCGACTTGATTGTTTCTAGGTATTTAAGCTTTCCTATCTGCCCTGTTTAAATATCACCATATCATACGTATCTACGTAACATATTTCGGCGATCTTCCAGTAACCTACTTCGTATTCTTTGACTTCATTTTTAACTTCTTTTATTGCAGATTTTATTATGGCTGGGAATAGTAATTGTTTTCTCTGTCTTAATCCCTTATTTGTTATTTTGTTCAAACACAATTTTTCGTGTTCTTATATAAACGGCTGATACTTCTAATTGCGCTTATATACCTTTCCTATATCTACCTTTCCTAGGATGTTCAATACATCACTTTTCTATTTATTGTTTTAAAGGTGTTTTCTAAATTTATAGAACGCATGTGTTATTTTCTCCATTCTCTCAGTATTTTGTCTGATAGTTATTGTACAATAAATATTGTATATTGGACTTCTGCGTTGAGTCTAAAGTCGAAATTATTCTCTCTTCTAATTTTTCCTGGAATCGTTTTTCTATAATTCTGGCAAAGATATTAGCAACATTCCTTAATAACATAATGATATGTATTGCATTCTTGGCTATTTCCTTTCGTAAATATCGGCGATATAATTTCTCTTTGCCAGTCTTCGAGAGTTCGCCCTGTTTCCATGATTTTATTAATTAGTTTTCTTAAGGTAAGTTATTGCTTCATCCGCTAATGCTTTTAAAACTTCATAATCGTATCTGGTCCATGTGCTTTATCTTTTTCATTTAATTATTTCTCCTTTTTATTTGTGTTAGTGTGATCTCTTCTCGACCTGCTCCGTTGGCACATTCTGTTCTTTGATTATTCCGTCTGTTAATTCTTTATAATATTCTGCCCATCTCTCCAGGATCTCTTTTATAATTACTTTACCATATTAATCTTTTATGTTTCGTAATGTTACACTTCTCTTTTGTTTCATTCACTTCATCTTTCTCAAGACTAGTTTTTGATTATTCCTATAAGCATTACTTATTTTTTCATCCAAAATCAAAGTTTTGGAATAATTTTAATTCGAGACACATGTTTCTAGTAAAATTATGCGCACACCTTGTTTACAGAAAGTATATAAGAAAAATATTTGCTTATCCAATTTAACTCCTTACAACTATTTTATACATTTTACAAATCAATGAAAGATCCTTATTAATGTTTTATATGGAAGAAAATGTTTAGTTTTTCAAGAATTTCATTTGAGCTAGAACCGCATCTCTCTCATTACTGCTACACTTGCCAACGTTTCGTCCGCTCTTGCAAGAAACATCTTCAGAACTGTTCTTGATTCTCTCATTGCTGCACTAAAACTGAAGGTCCTGTAGATCGCTGGAGCGTTGTGTCTACGATTAAGTGATTTTGAAAAAAAGGCTTGCCACGTGTTATGTTAGGGCAACCATTATCACGGTTAAGGTTGGGTAGGATGTTTTTGAATTTCTATGGATTCACAAACTTTGCAAAAATTTCACGTAACCCTCGAATTTTTACTACGTTACGCTATAGAAATTTCATACAAATTTAAACATTCTAATCATTATACAAATTATTAAGAAAGTATTTTGAAGCTGTACGCCTTCGAAATTTCAGTGAAAAGGTGGTTTATAAAATTTAAACGAAGCGAATTCGTTTTATATAATTAATCAAAATCCAGTCGCCCAAACGATACTTTAGATGAACATATTGACAACATGCTAAACACGAGCATCTGATAAAAAAATAGCTGAAATTCTTTTCAAAACTTTATTAGTATATCGCGTACGGCCATCCAATTCTTTATTGCAGCTGATAAACTTTACACATCAAGAAATGATATGCCCCCTAGAAAAGTATAATTCTTAGTGTGGTAGGACTGCTAGGAAGGTTTTTTGATATCGATTACGTAACTTCATTAAGTTATAATTAAACCTAAATCAGAAAATTTATGAAAAATGTCAAGTCTCTTCAACATCATAGAGGCTCTGTCAAGTAGATGCTACGACTACTAAAAATCTTTAACAGAACTGTGTAAACCATTTCCTACTGATGATTGTTGAGTTGGGTTTAAGAAAATATCGCCGAATGCGAATTTATTATTTTTTAGAAAAAGTGCATTCTACATGAAATTCTTTATTCATTTACTAAATGTCAATTAACACAATAGAACTAATTTCAAACTTTTCACATAAAGTTATTCATGCACCTCTTGGTTTCTAGTACTAGAGCTTTCTAAAAAGAAAAAGAATCCGTTCCGATGTATTAATTGCGTATAAGACATTCCTCAAGGATAATCTTAGTATTCTCTAAAAATGTAAGCTTACCAAAACAACTTTGAAATCGTGACTGAAGCTGAGATGCTATTATCAATAATTACAAATAGTATGTCGAAATAAAATTATTAGCCATAATCTCACATCTATAGTAATTGTAAATCTTGAAAATAATATGAATATTTTGAAGTGCTCAGGGAATAAAGCTTTAGAAAAGATTTATTTTATACTTATAGTATGGCAAATTTTGGATAATTCCAAAATGGATTACGACGTAATGTACAATCTATTGTATTGTATTGTCACTAGTGTTTACCTAACATTAGTGACGGCTGGTATATAAGGACTACAGTACTGTAACACCGGCTAAATTTGACAAAAGCTATTAATAGGATTGCACTATATTTTAACCAAGATATTAGTTAAATAGTTTCCGAAAAATACCGCGAATAATTAGAATTATTTAAAGCATGAGTTTCAAATTTTTTTTTAATAAATTTTTAATCCGGTTGGCGTTACATGCAGAAATACCTGGTTATAGCTGGTGGTTGCTTTGTTTGTTTATTGTTGTAAAATTACTTAAAGTCAACACAAATTCCATTGAAGAACTTTTAAAAATCAAATGAAATTAAATCGTTGCGACGACCTTTGTACGCCTATATTAACTTTAAATCAAATTGGGAGAAGCAAGAGCAAATGTTATCAAAGATGATTTAAAGATGATAATAGCAAAATGTTCGAAGATATTTAGCGTATACGTGGTTGTGGAATAGGAAATACATTATTTTGCTTTCCATACTTATCGTTTAAGGATAAACCTTTATGAAGCTCTCAGATATATTATGTATATATATATATATATATATATATATATATATATATATACCCTTCTGTATTCTTTAAATACTGATAAGACGTCGAAAACTTCTCATCCAGATGATAAAGTTGATCGAGATTGGACAGTCGAATAGTGAAAACTCGCTTGATGAACCGGCGAATTTAATTCGAAGTGTCAGACCAAACCAGGAGAACTTCGTTCAAAAAGCGAAGCATTAAAAAATGTCCTCTGATTGTGTTGTGCCCACTGTAAAACAAGGAGGAAATACTGCGCTCGTGTGATATTGTTTTTTCTTTACGGACACTGGACATCTACGCAAAATTAAAGAAGCAATCAAAAAAGAAAATTGTCTACAAATAATAGAAGACGATGAAATAACATCAGGTATGCGATTAACAGGCGACAACTTTATATTTATTAAAGACAATTGTCCAAAACGAACGGCATTGGTTTGCAAAAATTATTTAAGTGAAAATCTAACGAGCAATGTATTGCAAATAATGACATGGCTACCACAGAGTTCAGATTTCAACCCCACAAAGTTATTATGAGATGAGCTAAAGAGACAGATAAGAAAAACATGTCCAATACTCTCCAGGAAGAATAAAATTACATTCCGAACGCTGTCCTAGAAAAACTAGTCCCGTGAAGCCATCCTCAATGGCAATTATGAATGTTTTGACGAAAAAAACTTAACATGTAATTATATTTAATGTTATTAAAACTCGTATCTTTTTTTCACTTTTTATATTTATAGATCTAAGTATATGTTACGACATTAAATATAATTTTCCAAAGCAAATATAACAGTTCTTACTGACTTCGTACAATTAAATCAATATCCGAATCCTGAAAGGCAAAGTGCATTATAAAGGATGTTTCAAATTTCGCGATTTTTTTAAAAAATAAATAAAACACATAATTTGCATTCACTTTCAAAAACTTTTTATTGGTAATTGAAGTATCAGTTATGACATTTATATGCGAAAAATAATATCTGCCAAATGGCCTCCTCTTGCAGCTCCACAAACGTCCACTCTTTTGGACATTTTGACATAATTGAGGCTCTATCTCACCAATGACACGAATAATTTCATCTTTCAAAGCAGGAATTGATTGTGTATTGTTTTTATAAACCTGATGTTTGACATAACCCCAAATAAAATAGTCTAACGGTGTCAAATCACAAGATCTTGGTGGCCAATTAACATCACCGTTTCTTGAGATTACACGTCCAGGAAATTTTTCTCTCAATAAATCAATTAATTCGTGTGCAAAGTGAGGTGTAGTGCCATCCTGTTGAAACCACATATCTTCTAGATCAATATTCATTAATTCAGGCCACGAAAATTCGGTTATCATCCGACGATATCGATCACCATTGACAGTTATAGCTTCACCAGCAGCATTTTCAAAATGTAAGGTCCAATTACACCACCTGACTATAATGCACACCAAACAGTAACTCGCTTAGGATGCATAGGCTTCTCATGAATAATTCGTGGATTTTCCTCAACCCAGGTACGGAAATTTTGTTTATTAACATAGCCACCAAGATCAAAATGTGCCTCATCGGAGAGCATTATTTTTTGAAAAAAATGAGCTGGTTGTTCATTGATGAAATTGACAAATGAACGACGTTTTAAATGATCTAATGGCTTCAGTTCCTGTGTTATTTGAACCTTATATGCCTTCAGAGCTAAATTCTTGTGTAAAAGACGCCATGTTGTTGATCCACTAAGTCCAACTTATTTTGAAAGTCGTCTAATGGATATTTCAGGATCTTCAGCAACAGTTTCACCAACCAAACCAATATTTTCTTGTGAACAACCACTACGACTGTATTTTTAACTTTTTTTATCTTCTACGGAACCGGTCTTTTGAAATTTTTTAATAATTCGACCAATAGTGCTTTCGGATGGACGATTACGTAAACCATAAAATTCATGTGATTTTCTAAAATGTCTTTTCACAGAACGCTGATTTTCATAAAATAATTCAACAATTTGAACGCGTTGTTGTACCGTGTACAAAGCCATGCTTATTAATGTTATACATCACACTTTTTAAATGCCCACATACTCAGACAAATTCATCTATGCCATCTATATTTTATTTATTTTTAAAAAAACGCGCAAATCGAAACATCCTTTATTATTGTAGTATTAATGCAGACAAAATAATACAATACACCTATCTCTCCCATTATGTATTTTTATCATTTTTGTCTTAAGTTCATCATCATCATCCTTATTAGAGCGTATAAAAGCGAAAATTTTACGAATACATAGTATATTCTAACAATTCAAAAACTAAGATAAATGAAGACACATTTGTCTGGTAGAATGACATTAACATCGTTATATGACCCCTGTTTTTTTTTTGTTTCGGTCTCAACACGGAAAGATTAAATTAGTTGCCTGTGGTGGGCATAATAATGGTCTCTGTATGAAGCAGACTAATTTGGTTTTCTAACAAACAAGGGTCCTGCAAAACCGAATAAATAGGTCCTTTGAAAAAGGCAGATTTAGTTTATTCCATTTCATATTTTAAACAGAAACGTGCTCGTTAAATTATGTACATTAAATTTAAATATCTAATAAATAATGTTCCGTTGCAATACATATACATACATATGTACATGCACATGATTCGCCAAATAATTTAAACTTATAGGCACGTTTATACATGTTCAATAATAGAAAAACAAACGAACCGTTTGATTTCAAATAGAATGTTTTAAGGAAAGGTATAGAATTTAGTCACATATATGAGATATATTATATTTTCAGTCATATTTATTAATAAAAATTTAGATGAACTACGATTATCAAATAAAAGCTATTAAAGTAATTTTTAACTAACATTAAATCTTTGCTTTAGTTCTATTTCAGATAATATTGATATATGTAGATATTCGTTTAATGAATTCCCTCTTATTTACCAAAAAAAGCATCCTCTAAAAAGCATCTTTTCTCATTCATATTCGACATTGCAACATCCTGCTTGATGCGTAATATTTCCTAAATTTGTACAATTATTGGCCAATATATGATTTCTAACAGCATTATTCTATAAGCAGGCCTATAGCAAAATAACTGTTTTATTTTGTTCTCTGTTAGTGACCATTTTACTCTTTTTTTGTTTCTTTGTTATTTGAATTCCAATTTTTCTATTCTTGATATGATTGCAGGTCTTATCCAGGCATTCATTTCAATAGCTTCCTCTTTTACCGATTTTAGACTCCCACTTTTCCTACGGATATTATAGAACAGACTAGAAAATCTCCTATCAAATGCTTCACCGAAATATCTTCATTCTTCATTTCTGTCCTCTTTACATTTTCATAATCTTATATTCTGGATCTTCTTTGTTATAAGCAGTAGTTATTAGTAGTCGTTAATCTAAATTCTCATGATATTTTTTCTGCATAAGTTAAGAGTAAGTTTGTTTGCACCATAAACTCTAAATAAGGTAAGCAATGAACAACTTCCTTATTTCAAGCCTTGGCTAATATTAATCCTTTTTGTATAACGCAACTGCCTCCACAAGAGTACGGATTATTCATATATGTTTGCTTAAGAATTTTTTTGCCATTTTGTTTCTATTACTTATTCTATTCAAAACATATCGGCATAAAATTTTCGAGTTACTTTTCTCCTTCATATTATTCAATTTTTAATATATCATAAAATTATTTGACAAGATTCATATCCAAATAGTACTATATAATCTAATATTAGCAGCTAATTTTGTGCTTGAAACTGCGCTCATTTATTGTAACTCATTAGAAAGAAAATAATATAAAGCCCATATGAAAAGGACGTTCAAATTTAAATCATATTTATATTATTATTCGTAGAGAAAGTAATATAGATCGTTTATAATAACCCTGAATAATTGGAATACATGTGAAGTACTTACTTAGGTTACTTAGGTTTAAAACACTAGCACCAGCGAGCGGAGCATATCAAGTTCTCATTTGTGCGGAAGTTGGAAAAGGCCTTCGCACACGTAATTTGTAAAATTTTTTAACGAGCAACATTTTATTAATAAATAATACATTTACTTGGATACTACTTATTGCTCGAGTATTGCTTAAAATAAACGAAGACCGTGTGAGGACAATTAAATATGTTCTTAAATTAATCAATTGTGAATATTAACAAGCAGTTTTACAAAAGATTTATGTATAATTCCAGAGTAATTTGGCAAAGTTATACACAGTATGTCAAGAAAATTTTAAGACGGTCGGTAAAATGAAAAAGAAATAAAAAATTACTTTTTGTTTTGGTTTTTTTGTTCAAAATAAACTTTTTAGGCTTCAATATACTTGCGACAGTGATTTAATTAAAAATATTTTGAATGTTTGTTCCGGTTCACTTCGCGAAATCGCCTTCAAATCATAGGTCAAATTTTATTTTTATTTTAAGTTTTGGGAATAAAAGAAAATCACAGTGTTAAATTAGACAAATAAGATGACCAGTTTTTTTGCAAAAAATCTAAGTGAGTTGTGATTAAGCGTATTATCCTGTAACAAATGCCTACTATTCTCATCTCGATATTCAGATTGAATGCGACGAATTCTAGACATCAAAACATTTAATTAATACTCACCACTCATTGTTTGTCTACAACAGGTTCTTTGTGAATAAATACCCTTACTATCGATGATTGTAATAAGGAGTGTTTTGATTTTGAATGGTACTTTTTATCCTTTTTTGGCTTTGGTAAGTTTTTTACTCTCATTCTGCATTCTGTCACTTTGTTTTAGAAGCATATTGACAACACCTCGTTTCGTCACAATTTATTTGATATCCCTGCAATGTGCGCTTCTCATTTATTTTTGTTCATTGGTTAAATGTGGAACGATTTTCCAGTAAAATTGTGTGATAGTGTGCCATCAAGGTTACAGGAAGTAATTGACAAGAATGGGAGACGAACACATTATTAAATGTTATATTTAATATTATTCAAATTTCCCATAGCATGTTGTGTTATTACTGTTTCCTATTGAATATTTTTAATTCCGAGATTTAATATTTTAATTAAAAGCTTCGACGACATACCTCTTGATGTTTTTAAGTTAACAACAATCTAGAATGCCTCATAAAGATTAACTTATTAAATTTATATTAGTTACAGTCGAAACATTACTAAAAACATATAATAATGCAACATTATCCCGCACTTTTATAAGTTTTGTATCAAATCACCACAGAACTGCACTTGGTTAGTAATAATAATTATTAAAATACCATATGCGCAGTTTGGTGACAAAGTTGCTTTCTTCTAGCAATAGAACATAATTAGTTCAAAAAATTAGTTATGTGATTTAGTGCAAAAGTTTTTATAAAGGTGTGAACTTTACACCCAAGAAAAGAATTATTAGTATATTGTACGCATTACTACATCTACTTAAATACAAATCTTAGCAACTTCCTTCGGAAAATAATGTAGCTTTTGTACTATTACATAAGCATAAGGATATGTTACGAATCATAGATACGCTCCGACTGCCAAGGTTTGTTTACATGCTAAGTTGTACACAGTTACATGAACACGGCAGATACATTTTTATGTATATTATTAAGATGTACGCAAAAAAATAATTTATGTGGTAGTAACTGTACATCCTTTCGACTGTAAAAAAATCAAGTGACTTATCTTACTGCTACTTAATTACTGCTATCATAATGTTCTCTGAATACAAAGAGGAATTGAATTATCAATCCTATTCTTCCTCTTTTTTTTTTGGTATACAATGAAATTTAAATTTTATTCATTTGTTCCATCTTTACAGCTTATCACTAATGGTAAAAGTTATGTACGAGGTATGGCAATTAAATAACGAGACAGGTGTGAGAAATGTTATTTATTACAAATAAACTTATATTTAACTTTTATCCCCTTCAACATACTCTCCTCCCCTATCTATACACCGCTGTATGTCTTCCATTGTTTACAACAATGCTGTAGTTCATCAGTTGTCAGCCTCTTCAACAACTCTGCCATTTTTGCTTTTACATGTTCAACAGACTAAAAATGTGTTCCCTTTAATACACTTTTCACGTTTGGGAACAGATAAAAGTCACATGGTGCGATATCTGTGGAGGAAGGACAAGCACAGCAATGCGCTTGTCCGCTGAAAACTGCTTCACGGATAGACCATTATGAGCTAATACGTTGTCCTGGTGCAGAACTCATAAGTCGTTCTTCCACCAATCCGGTCTCTTTTTCCTTACTCTTTTCCTCAGCTTCATTAGGACTTCTTTATAAATAGTATTTCTGATTAGCAGTCACGATAACACCCTTGATATCGAAAAAAAAGATCAGTATTGCCTTCAATTTCGACTTGCTCATTCGGGTTTTTTTCTCGCGCACGCGACGTAACATTATCACCTAACATCTCCATTAACATTTGTAAACATTCTGTTGGCGATTTTTTTAATTTGTCAAAGAATTTCAGGTTAATTTACTGCTCGATTTTTATGTCAACCATTATAACGGCAGTACTAAGTAACAGTGTCCTCTACAATTAAAGCTCGAAAGTAAACTAGAGCAGACAAAGAGACGAAACTAAGAGTTGTTGCTTGAGAAGTCTCAAGGTCAATGACACTCCAATTACAGCGCAGTCTCGTTATTTAATTGCCATATCTCGTACATACATACATATATGCACTTTTGTATAGCGTCCGCCCAGTGTTCTTTTTATTTTTTGCACGCAATTAAAATGTTATTGCAATTTAAATGCAGCAAGATTTAGATTTTTTGAGAAAGATTGAACAAAATTTTGTTACTACTTTACCACACGAACGTTTTTGATAGCAAAATTCCAGGTCACGATCTTCTTCTGGGCTTGTGGGCTGGAACCGCGTCGCTGGTATAACTGCCGACGTTTCGTACCCACTTGTATGGGACATCTTCAGGGCTCAACTACTGCTACTCTCTGTGGCACTGAAACTGGTCCAGGTCACTATTTTCATGGGATCAGTGCAAAATTAAAAACGATGCTTGAATAACACTAAAAGAGAGTATTAGGCGTTCACTCGTCAAGCTTAACACCGTAAAAATTACATATTAAAGCAAATATGAAGTTTCGATTAATTCGCGACATGTGCTTGAGCAAAGAGTAAAAAGTGTATTCCATAAACTTAATACGGCTAAATATACAGAAATAAAGGAGAATACTACAAAACCACTCCGAACACCTTCCCTAATATAATATTAAGACTAAAATTAAGATTTTTGATTATTTTCTTTCTTTACTTATTTACTTCTATTTTTGTATCTTTGTTATTAATTGTGTTACATATTTAAATCAATTAAATAATAAAAATTGTTTGCTAAACTTTAACACATATCATACCCCTTTTTTAGCATTTCGTATTAATCCTGTATTCTTTTATTTTCCTTTTCGAAATAACTCACAAATAATAAGGCTATTAAAGTAAAGGAAGTGATATATTTATGTCTCGTTTTTTAAGCAGGATAAACATAGAACATAGAAACTAGAAATATCTAAAAAGTGGCACCACGAGCACGGGCGTAATATTAATTCATAGTTTGCCAAGACCCCCTGCAATTGGCGGTAAGCTGTTAGGAGATGTCAAAACATGGATTACTATTATTATTAAAAGAGTTTAAATGCAAATCGTACAAATTTAGCAATCAGATAGTTTACGATGCCGACAAAATTAAGCGAATATATTTTTATGAAATTTTATTTAATTTCTGAACGACAATGAAGATATTTTAAGAAAAATAGTACTCACTGATGAAGCATCATTTTCTCGAAATGGTTAAGTGAACTCAGAATTATCGATTTCTTTATATTCATTAAAATTCTGTTCTATCTAACTCCCGGTCAATATAATAATAATAATAATAATAAGTCTTTATTGTCCAACAAATCATTACAATCCAATAACAGGACAACAAAATATAAAAAAAATACAAATCATCAGATAATCAAACAATAGTAACCTAATTAATGTTCACAGTGCATTAAAAAAAAAGAAAAACGAAAATAAAAATTTAAATGAATACAAATATAGTCATACACACACACCCATAATTAAGAAAATTAAGAAAAACGCGCCCTAGCGACAGCCAGTATGCGCCCCAGGGAATCAAAATTTATATTGCAATTTTGCAATATTGGTCCGACAAACCGTTGAAGGCCCGACATGCAACTGCTAATGGGGAATTGAAACCAATATTGGTACTAAACTACTCGCGGTACCATAAAATTAAGCTGAGACAACAAATGAGGACAATCTATATTTCCTCTAACCAAGTTAAATACAAACTTTATACTGTTTAGTTGACGTCTGACTTCCAAGGACTCCACTCCAAACTTATTTAGAAGAAAAGAGTTCTCGACTCCTCGCGGAGGACACACACCCCCAACCCTAAAACACAAAAACTTCAAAAACCTTCTCTGAACTCTTTCAATTGACAATTTGTGAATCTCATAATAAGGATGCCAGACTAAAGATTCATACTCCAGCCTTGAACCTATATACGTCATGTACAGCTGCTTAATCGTAGAAATATGAAAACAATGAGAATTCCTTATCACGAAACCCAGCACCCTCAGAGCCGCCGCGGTTATGTGATTGATGTGCTTAACAAAGGTAAGCTTGGAATCAAAGTAAACACCCAAGTCTTTTATTTCAGTGCATCTAATAAGAGAAAGACCATTAAATGTATAATTATAGATTACTGTGTTAACCATCCTCGTATATATTACAACTCTGCATTTATCCACATTCATCTGCAAATTGTTCAGCGCACACCAATCAGCAATCCCATCCAACTCCAACTGCAAGCGGTTACAGCCATCTGCATCGTCTACACCTCCGAAAATTTTCAAGTCATCCGGAAAAATGCACCTATTGCAATCCACTGTCTCAAGCAAATCGTTAATGAAAAACAGAAATAATAAAGGACCCAAATTGGAGCCCTGCGGCACCCCTGACGTGGCCGAGAACAGGCGCGACCTGTAACCGGCATGACAAACATATTGGCGTCGGCCATGCAAATATGAATAGAAAAAAGAAATGAGTGAATCGTTAAATCCAAAAGAGCTCAGCTTCCTAATCAAAATTGCGTGATCCATGCGATCAAACGCCTTAGAAATATCCGTATAAATAACATCAGCCTGGCCCCGGGCATCAAGGATACTAGAAGTCAATTGTGTAAAATAGGCCAGATTGGTAGTAGTTGACCTTCCCTCCAATGAACCATGCTGGAAAGGTGATATATAATTTCTAACGAGAGGATAAACACGAAGATATATCACTGTCTCAAATACCTTAGCGTCAATGGACGGGCAAACATGACCCCGCAATCCCGGAGAACGAAACTTGGTATTCCATTGGGTCCAGATGTCATTTTGTTCTTCAGCTTCCCCATCGCAGAACGAACCTCAGCCTCCGGCACCGAGGCAATGCCAACGAATGGAACATTGGAGCAACAGTACCGAAAATTATTAGGCCCAGAAGGCACATAAATACTAGAAAAGTAATCAGCAAAACCATTGACAATGCTCTGCGGATCGCCAAATACGAGATCACCATGGCAAACAGATCCAGGGATTCGTGAATGACCTTTTTTGTTTTGAATAAAACACCAAAGTTTTCGGAGCTCAACGGTAATGGACGCCTCAATGCCAGATACATAATCTCTGTAAGCACTTTTAATTTGCTTCTTAACGGCAGCTCTCAGAGATCTGAAACAATTCAATGAATCAAGATTTCCCGTTCTTTTGTAGTGTCTATAATAATAACTCTTCAATTTAATATTCCCAATTATAGCACTGTTGTACCAAAACGGATACCTCCCCAATCTAGCAACGTGCAGGGGAACATGCAAATCAAATATAGAATACAGTTTATCGTAAAATAAACCACATGCCAAATCCACATCCGCCGCGACAGATAGAAAGGACCAATCAACGGCCGCTAGCGCGCCATACAGATCAACAAAATTCGCCCTTCTAAAGTTATAAGCCTTACACATACGATTAGAAGGCATACCAACATAAGCCTCATTGCACAAAACATTGATATTCAATGCAGGATGATGCGCATCTACTTCCAGCAAAGGAACCTCGTCTTTACTAACTTCTAAAACCATACTAGATATAACCAATCTAACAATCGCTGGTTGACATTAACTATATCATTAAATTGATGTAAATTGTTAAATGCAATAAAGTTGTTCATTATGTTACTACGCGAGTCCTCCATGGCAGTGTTATTAAAATATGTAACATTAAAATCTCCCATAATCACAATATTCTCTCCACTAACATTCACATTGAACAATTCAAAAGCCTCCAAAAATTGTTCAAAATCTTGAACAGTTGTAGACGGAGGAACATAAATAACATAAATGTATACTTAGATCCAACAATGTCAATAGCACAAAAAGTGTTAACAATAGTAGATAAATCCAATGGTTGTGCCGATATAAGGTCCCTTAGCGCAATCAACACACCCCCTCCGCGAGAAAAACCAGTCTCTTCAAACCTTCTATCGCATCTGAAAGTGGCATCTGACGTTGGAAAATACTCTGATGAAGATATATCATCAGACAACCAGGTCTCAGCTAATCCAACAATATCGTAGTCCTCGGAGATCAAAGAAGTGAAAAAGTCAATACTTTTAGTACGCATACCTCTAACATTCTGATAATAACATCGATAGTGAGACAATCCATTGAACACGTTCAGTTTCCCGAAACAATCCTCGGCAGCCCACGCACATACTTAATGCTTAGACCCCTTTCACGCCTATCCGTTCGGCCCCGTTCTTATTTAAGAGACTTGTAGTACTGAATTTGTTTTGGTGTTCCATCCAAGGAGATATTAATACTCTTGTACACTTCACTATCTCTCAATTCTTTAGCCCTTTTAATCAACTTGAACACACTGGCCTCATCAGGTAAAGAAACCTTTATCGGTCTCGCGGCCATTCTAGCGGCGTCGTATTTACCCATTCGCATTGGACTAATATTATTCGAATCAACATCAGGGCAAAGAAAAGGGACCATGTCCGCCACAAACCCTCTCTAACCCAATGCGTTCATTTCTAGTAGGCGCAGTGGTCTCAGGAACACCATACAGCATAAGATTACACTTCCTAGCCTGGCGCTCCTGCATCTCCAAAATAATTTCCTCAAAACCAGACCCACCCACCGAAACAGGATCGGGCAACGACCTAAGCGACTTAAGCTCCGCTATCTCCTTCGCCAATGCAGCAATCGCCGACTTCAGTTCCCCCAGCACATCACCAAAGGCTCCCCTACAACGGGTACATGACCATGATAACCCGGCGATGGTCTTCGTGGCAATGGTCCTAACAAGAGAGTCCCACACAGGAATGATTATACGTGAGCTTACAAATAAAGCAGTAATAGCAATATAACAAAGAAGTTAACGTTTGGACTGAAGCAGTTGACAATGTCTTTATAGCTCCATATTGCGAATAATTTAAAAGCAAATCAATTTCTAGAACGCAGAATATGGAGCTCGTTTTCTAAACTAATTACTTCAAAATGGTTGAATAACTTCGCCACTTTGTTTGTGCGATAACGATATATCTCTTTCCAGTTACAAAAGGTACTAGGAAAGTTTTGCAATATGACGCAACAATGAATAGTAGGAAGCTGCTTGTTGCTGCATGTTGAGACATGTTCATACGTGCATAGTAGCCGCCGCGCCATGTCAATGGGATGGAGAGGTGTATTGAGTGTAGAGGAAATTACTTTGAAAAAATTAAATAAACAAAGCTCTATTGCATAACTTTCCTAGTACCCTTTGTATCTTAAATCTAAAATTTATAATAATGTTTCAGGACAAAATGTAACAGAGTTAGGAAAACGTATATCTACAGCCTGCAACGAATTAAATCATCATTTCTTAGAAAATAGTGTACAATTGTTCAGTACTTTGTTTAGAATTCGAAGGAGCACATTTAGAATAAATAATTTCGCATCCATTACGTGTTATTACCATAGGTAATCTAACACAAATCTAGGTATATATCATTACAAATCTGTAACTGACTTATAGTATAAGTTTGGTTGAATACTCTACAATGTATAAATATGTTTTTTTTAATTGAATATAGGAGTACGTTCAGAGATTTGTGTATGTGTGTATATTAATAGCAAAAGCAAGATTCACACGTTTTAAATCGACAACAGTTATACGCATACCTAAACTGCTAACAAAAGGAAGTAACAATATTTTTCCATTACCGTTTTGATCTGCAGCTTTTAACATATAAACTTTACACCCCATACGAGTAATAAATAATTTTATACTCCCCAAAAAATACTAGAAGAAATTAAGACCGTCCGTCCCTAAACTATAATCGCGTCATTCGGCCTGATACGATGGTCATAAAAGACCTTCAATCCTGTCAATGGAAACATTCATCGATCAGATGGGGCTCTTTACGACGGTAAGCTAGTAAACGGCCTTCTGTGCCAATAAAACCTTTCTTTATTTCAGTTTGAAATATTCTCACATAGATTTTCTTTAAATGCCTTCACAAATACATATTTTACAAATATAAAAAACAAGTATATTATACTGTAATTATAGAGATAAAAATTAATGGGGACTAGCAGGTTGCTGAGATGTGATATAACTCCCCAAATAAGATCCAGAAAGAAAGTGTCTGATAAAATTACGAAGATACAATTTCCCAGGAGCGAATTCGAACTATATCATGTAAGTCATTTTTCTTATATATTGGTAGAGACAAGTTAGATATATTACTCTAATAAAGGTGTTCAGCACGTTCTCCAATAAATTCCTAAAGAAACAAATGAAACTTAATGGTCAAATTTTATTTGTTTTTTAACAATTTGAAAATTACAATCTCTTCTAACGTGACACATTAGTAATTTTTAACGTAGAAGAATTAATAACTTACTCTCTTGCCCAGTTAATTGAATTTATTCAGCAGTTCGTTAGTCGTAAAACGTTTTGAATGACGAATTTTGCCACTACAGTTGAGAAAGTTCTTGGTAAGGATATTTAAAGTAGATATTCTGACATTGTAACTGAAGAAACACGTTAATCTTATGTGATAGAATTATGTAATCGCATTAGTGTGTGTAAATACACCCTAGTGCATTATTATAAAATTGTTTTCATTTCCAAATTACGTTAAATTAATTTTACCCATAATTGAAAGCTCTAAGTTCTTACCCACTTCTTGCTTCTGTCATGCAAACTAGGGTGTAATCTAAGTGTATAGGTTTTGTTTAACTGTTGACGTTAATTTGATGTGGCTGTATACGTCTTGTTAAAAATTAAATCTAGACTGACGTAAGCGTGATTTGCTTTAAAAAGATTAAATTTATTGCACGATATTATCCAATTTCTTAACGGCACGAGATAAGAACTAAATTGTAATACTAATAGCATGCGAATAACATTAGAATGGTACCACAATGTTTGTTGACGAATCACGTTACAGGTGACCATTTGAAACACTCGGACCAGTTCTTTCTTAAAGACTTGGTAGCAATGTTGAATTTTTTGAATTTAATAATTCACCCCATAGCTACTTAGAAGTAAATAAAATCAGTTTCAAATGAGTGAGTGAAGTGAAACTTCTGTCAGTCATACAAAACCATTATCGAATTAATATATGTACACATATATATTTGACAGAATTATGGACCGTACTAAATTTGAAAAACGTTGAATTGATATCGTATAAGCAGTTTGTCAATTAAAAATAATAAAGAACGCCTTTGTTTAGATATCAGTTTTTCGCATTTCTTTTCATTGCTTCCTGAGAATATAGAAGCTAGAGAAGTCAATTAGCACTTGTTGATGAAACAGAGCATTTTTTCAAACGCACTGCTTTTACGCCATACCCAGAAACATAAGTATGGGTAGAATGTATATTAAAAAGAATAAAATTCTACTGTAATCCCCGTGAACAAAACCAAAATATAATAATGTTGCATTAGCGAATATTAATTGATAACTGTGGAGAGTTGAGATTTTTGAGACTTAAGTAAAGGAGTTTTTTTAATTATTAATTGACAGAACTCAATATCAAACAATATAAATTTTGATGAAGACTGTGGATAATTAAATTAATCAATTAAGCTTAATATAGCCCCTTTCCACAATAATTTTTGTATCCTGTATACGTGTTCCGATAACTAAGTTGTCATCATTAGTATATAATTAATCATAGTGTCGCACCTGATATCAAGCAAAATCCGCCCAAACGCGAAGTCCGTACAAGACTTACAACGTCGAGAGCCAAACACATATACTAAAATTAGGGATTATATAAACCTTAATTGATTAAATCAGTATCAATCAACTATTTTCAAACGTATATGTAATAATCTATGTCTTTAGATATCCCATCAACTTAACACCAATTACAGGGGGCTTTGGCAGACTATGAGCTGTTATTACATCCGCGTTCGTAGTGCGACTTAAGATCTTGGTCTGACAACATTAGCTTAAACGGGAAAGAGTAATCACAAAAAACCTCGGACAAAAAGTCGTTGGACTCAATACCGGGACCCCGGCGTGATAAGCCCATGACTTACCACTAATCTATCAGCTAGCCAACGTAATAGAAAAAGTTATTTTTACATATCCATTTTAAGTATAGAAAATTTAGTTATAGGAACATGAATATCAAAATGTAAAATTTATAGAGAGCGATGTTAACATTATTAAAATGGTCTAGAGGAAACCAATCAATTAGCACTGACTTATGTATAAGTTAGTAAAATTAACTCTACCAAAATTGTAAGCAATATACGAAGCTGCTGGAAAATTATTAAGTTTCGATAGCTGGAGGAATTTCAGCCCGATATTTACCGTTGGATGATAGACGCCTTCAAGAACCGATGAAAAACTTATTAACACTAGTCGATATAACTCTAACGCGTTATCAGAAACATTAGGAGGTACATATATAAACGGCAGCAATATAAAACAAAATGTAATATATATGGCACTTCTATATATTCAACAATTAATCAAGGGATTAATAGTAGAAACAAGTATTGACATTTTAAAAATGCGTGGCACCTATCAAAGCTAGCGGCACCTCGTCGCCAATAGATCTGATCATTGAATTTTCTGCCGGAGCGAATTACATTATAAATACTGTACCATTATTAGTTCTTCGAACTGATGATATATTAACTGTAATTCTTATATATATTAGAGCTTTCCATTGTATCGCAATTTGTTTTACTTCATTTATCAATAGATTTTAGTTTTTATATAATAATATATATTAAAATAAACAAAATAGAAGATTCGTCATGAAGTTGTACTTTAAATGACTTTGAGAAAATATTATTTTCCACCCGCAGCAGGCTAATGAAAAAAGGATTTTGTCTTTCGAAGATTTCACAGGTACGGACAAGTCAACAATAACAAACATTTCGCGAACACACACATTATCAAGTTCCATTTGATCGTCGTTCGTTTTACCCGATCTTCATAATCCTAAAGTATTAAGTTAGACACATTTTTCCTATTCGGACACCTTCTGAACAATCTTTTTGACATTTTCCACGTTCAGAAACCTCTTGGACACGATGTCCAAGAAACGAAATTTCTCCAACATAAGAAACCTACACCGCTGCAGATTTTTTGAAACTTTTAATTTCATCTTGCAATGTTAAGAACTATTTAAATCGTTTCCCAGTTGGAAACATAACATATTAAATCACAAAAATCTAAGATTATCACGAATTGTATGTGTTTCAGAATTTGATATATCAGTGCAATTGATTTTAACATAATTAGCAGTTTTATACGAGGGTTGCCGTTTATATTTCGAGAACTGACAACACTGTTAGTGTTGCCTCCGATCTGAAGATTGAATCGTGAAGTTTGTCATTTTAGACAATATATTTATCTGGACAGTTTTATTATCCGGTCGCTATTTCTATTGTCGACAGTAACTTGAAAATCTTACCTCAGCGAAAACATGGAATTAACTCGCGAACATTTTCATGCAATTATCGGTGTGGATTATCTCAATAAGAATTCATCGACGACCCGAATTCTTTATATGGTGATGAAACACCATCGAAAACTACAGTATATCGTTGGTACAGTGAATTCAAACTGGGACGGCGTTCTTTGGACGATGAATTTCGTGAATGTCGTCGTGTTGTTGTGTCGGAAAATATTAATGCAGTGTCTGAATTGATAATGCAAGACCGTCATGTGACATACCGTGAGATCGAGGCATCTTTAGGTATTAGTAACACCAGCATGCATAAGATCCTGCATGAACATTTAGCCGTTAAGAAGCTTTGTTCACGGTGGGTACCACATAATTTGACAACCGCTCAAGAAAGGACTCGTGTCGATTGATGCCAAGAAATGCACAAACAATACAATGGCGGTGATTCAAAGAACATTTATAAAATCGGCACAGGTGATGAATCTTAGATGTATACGTATGAGCCTGATAGTAAACAGCAGTCGACTGTGTGGATATTCCAAGATGAGCCAAAACCAACAAAAGTTGTTCGCGCTAGAAGCACATCACAACAAATGGCCACCTCTTGTTTCGGAAAAAACCGGTTACGTTGCAACCGTGCCTTTAGAAAGTTGTAGAACGGTCAATTCCGAATGGTATACAACTATTTGTTTACCAACAGTTTTTGAAGGAATAAGGAGAACAAACCAAAAACGACAGATCATTCTCCACCATGACAACGCGAGCTCTTACAGGTCAGTTCAAACAATTAAATATTTGACCAGGCAAAACATTGAATTGATGAGCCGTACAGCCTTGATCTGGAACCCTATGATTTCTTTTTGTTCCCACACGTGAAGAATAAAGTTCGTGGTCAACGGTTTTCTACGCCGGAAGAGGCAGTTGAGGCATTCAAAGCTCATATTTTAGAGATACCGCCTTTACAGTGGCAGCAATGCTTTTCGGATTGGCTTAAACGAATGCAAAAGTGCATTGATTTTCAAGGAAAATATTTTGAAAAGCAACGAAGCTATTTTCGATAATAATTTTTTTTTTATTTGCTATTCCCGAAATGTAAACGGTTAGCCTCGTATAATAATTTATAATATTTAGTATTTTGACATCAAGAAAATAATAAATAGTAGGTAATCGACAGAAATTAAGACATTATAGAAGCATTTTACTACCAATCTTAGACACTTGTCATAAATCACTCAGTACATACATACATGCATATATTTACAGTAAATGAAATAATACATATTTAATAAACGAAAATTTTTATTGAAGTGTACATTAAAGCACACAGTATGCTTTTAAAAACTTGTACATACATAAATAATCACCACCATGTTTTCATACATTGAAAAACTTTATTTCGTTCTATAAATACTACAGTGACCATATGTCTTCTTTTATTGGATAATGTTGCGCGAATAGAAGACAAATGTCAATTAGATTCGATATTTTTAATTGGAAAGTTATTGTACATTGCGCTCCGGTTAGTTTATAGTTTTTTACGTTTCAATCAATAAATGTCTACTCTAACAGCGCTGTCGATAAGCAAGTACAAATCAAATTTCACTCTTTTTGTTCGTTATCAGAACTAAGTTTTGATATTGCTTTGGCTTTAATATCTTAACATTAAAATTTCAATATACCTTACAATAAATATTAAATACTGACTGATATAAATAATGTTAGCATTACATATGCCTAGAATATTTTTTCTGAGGAGTTGAATATAAAAGTACATACATTTTGTGAAAAGCGGAATAACGTTTTATCCGCATGCTTTGAAGTAACTATTTTATGGTAAATAATAATTATAGTAAATAATCTGTACCATTAAAATATATAATCAATTTCTGTGATTATAATCAACGATAGCATGTCTGAAAATACTAATTTTCATTAATTTTCCATCGTGAGGCGTGTAATTATATATTTATATATAATTATTAACATAAAAAATCTGATTAATAGATCTGTTTCCATAACATAATTTATGGCATATTAAGATTTAGTACGGCAGCCGTCTAGCAAACAGCAGATGCAGTTTCGTGTCCTGCTCCAATGCAAAAATTTTTGATCAATTTCTGTGATTATAAGTAACAATGGTATAGCAGAAGATATTAATTTTCATTAATGCGTACTATTTAAAAAATGCCCTCAAAATGTATATCGTACAATTTAGAAATGCGTTCTATTAGAAGGACACAAAAGTAACTTATTAATTAATATAATTAAGTAAGTATAATAAGCATGATAAAGTTAATTTATTTTTTTTACATTATTATGAAGAAGGCAAACTAGAAATTTTATGCTTAAAATTACAGACCTCTTTCAGAATAAATAATGCATATTCTAATTTTGCTCAGCGAATGCTAAACGCAATACCGACAAACTAAAGGTGTCCCAAAATTAACGCAAGATTTGAATTAAATTGAAAACACAGTATTTAGTCTTTTGATTGATATTTTTTTATTGAATCATAAAGTACATGGGATAGGGTTATTTATGGAATAACACATCGGGCAAATGGCCTCCACGGCTTTGCATGCACATTCGCACTCGTTTGTCGAAATTTTCCATGACCAGCGTTGAATCTCCTCCTTTAATGCACGGGTGGTTGTGAGCTTGTTGACATAGACCTGTGATTTCAAATAACTCCATAAAAGGAAATCTAATGGTGTTAAATCACACAATCTAGGTGAGCAATACTGATCACCGAAACGAGAGAGTACACGACCTGGAAATGTCTCATGCAGTAATTGAATCGTTTAACGGACTGTATGGCATGTGGCACCGTCTTGTTGAAACCACATATCGGCCACATCAATTTCATCCAATTTCGGTAGAAAGAACTGTGTTATCATGTCGCGATATCGAGCACCAGTAACAGTCACTGCTTGACCAGTCTCATTTTCAAAAAGTATGGTCCAATTATGCCTCCAACCCAAAATCCATACCAAACAGTGACACGTTGTGGATGCATTTGCTTTTCAACAGTCACATGTGGGTTCTCAGAACCCCAAAAGCGGCAAATTTGGCGATTAATAAAGCCATCAAGGTGAAAATGTGCTTCATCGCTTAGGATGATTTTGCTCGAAAAATCTGCATCCATTTGTTGATGTTCAATAATCTATTCAACGAACTCTCTTCGCTGTGCATGGTCATTAATTAGGCTTCAGTTGTTGTGTTATTTGAATTTTGTAAGCATGGAGGCACAGATCTTTAGTGAGTATACGCTGAAGAGAGCGTCTTGAAATTTGCGATTCTTGTCCACGACGTCGAATTGAGGTTTCTGGATGGTCACCGATACTCTCACGCACTGTTTCGATATTGACATTTGAACGGCTTGTTTTTGGACGACCAGTCTCCAACGGATCCAGTCTCCCTGAATTTTTCAATTAATCTCTTCGCAGTTGACGAAGTTAAAACACTATTCCGACCATATTTTGTATAAAGTCTTCGAACTGCGACCGCGAAGCCTTCATTATTTTTGAAATATTGTTCAATAATGAAGACACGTTGTTTTATCGTGTAACGCTCCATTTTTACAAACCCTAAACTGTCAGCTGTCGAATTGTCTTTTTCTAGTGTTGCCAACACTTTACTGCACAAATGGCGACAAATTCAAATCTTGTATGTAACTTTAAAATCACGATGGCTTCTATAAATAAAGCTACATATTTTTTTCGTTTTTGCAATCGTTATGGTCACATGTTCTATAAAATTAAGTCTGGTGTCGAGAATAATACTAAAATTTTTAACGGTAGAGGAACGCTGAAAGGACGTGTTATGTGTGGTATAGTTAAAATCTACAGTTAATTGCCTAGCAAATATTAATAATATTGCACCAGCCTTTAGCAGTGAACGATTGAGCTTGAAATATTAACCAATTAAGATATTTAAACCATCAACAAATAGTAATTTTTCACATTTAATATTTGTAAATGATTGTAACTATCTTGAAAAATAACGTGCCAAGATTAGATCCTTGTGGAACACCCAAACTTTGACAAAATGCACGGCATCTATTCTTCATGTATTAGACGTATTGCTTTCTACCAGAAAACACTTCAAAAAGAATTATTAGATCAAAGGTTTTGATTTTTTGGAAAAGAATTTTACGAAAAACCCGAAAATCAGTGTATGTTACTTTCATTTATTCATCCAGAGTCTTGGAAACATACTGAGTAAAGCAGCTTTAATTTGCTACTATGGAATGCCTTTCCATGTATATTCAGTTGGTAAAATCAAATTAATAATAGTGTCATAAAGTCGATTACACACTACTTCATTGAATACTTTAGTGAAGTTACAAATACATAGTACAAAACTTATTTCTTCAAACACATGATTATTTCCTCTCGAGAAATAATTCTGATCACATTTACTAAATTTAAATTATTTATTGAAATAACGTTTTTCTTCTAGTAGAGGCTGTCACTTTTGCTTTAGTGCTATGCCCATGCACCAAACTTTCAACATAATCGCTCTTTCAATTTTTGTCTTTTATTTTAAAAAAGTTGTGTGTTCTATGCACTAGATTTAAGAATTGAAAATGCATTATTAAATAACAGAGAAAGCAGTTTCTGTGAAAATATTCTTAGTCCTACTCGGGTAATCTATCTCTTATCGTTGGTTATTTCGTTACCTGCTTAAGAACAGTTTGTACCTAATGCGGGTTATTATATTACTGAATTTCGAAGCGTTTAGTTGAATTATTGTATTTTCAACCATAAAGAACTTTTTTACTTTAGTACAATTGCCTCTGAGTATTTTGCTGGTATTGTAAAGTGATACTGTAAGTAACAATTCAATTTATTCTATCACCCGTATTCTGATTAGGTTTATTTTTTTAAAGGGTAATGAAATACGCCTAGAATATCTGATAAAAATCGCCACCGAATGTTTTCTCACAAAGTTTAAGTCAGCGAAAAATTGCAGAAATAAGTCCTCCATTTCTAAAATCGACTTGGTAGGTAAAAAAACAAGAAAACCAAGAAAAGTAAAAGGAGGTCATAATTATAGTAATATTTGCGATTATCATTCTCGCATAGCTAATTCCAATCAACTTTTTGATATCCTTTTGGAAGAATGGAATAACATTCCATAAGAATTACTGACTTCTATAGTTTACCCAAACACGTGAGAAGAGTAATATTAAAGTATTATCTTTATTATTAATATTGTTCAGTTAGATGCATTTACTTTTGTTAAAAAAAATTTAGAACAAAATCTTATTTTTTTAAAAATGATGCAGAGCAGTAAATTTTCTATGGTGGTCATATACTTATACACACTACTGTATATAACTTTCAATTCTATCATTCTAGTTCACTTTCCAAATTACTTTGGGTCCTATTTTATTGCAGAATATGCATGTGGAAGAGTGAATCACGTCTGAACATAACAAATGTTCATGTTGACTTCCTTATTTCAAATAAAACAGACCATTTCCTTTCTGAATTATACATGTTTAGATTCGTGTCTTTTTACAAAACAATTGTAGCTTTAAAATCATTCTATTTCGAAGTTTGTTGTATAATTTTCCCTCTTGCAAAGCATCTTTTAAGTATATATTCTTCAGACGTCGTTTAAGAATCATTTCCTAAATACATATAAATAGAAACTGCGTAAGCCCAAAGACTTCTATATGCAACACAAATAGAATTGAATGGTGTACAAGTTAAAAATAAGCATATTTAAACCGAAAAAGAAAATCGTTGCAACATCAAAATTTCAGAGTATTTATTAATTTCTAGCTTTAAATTTATTATTTCCGCAAACAACCATAGAACATGCAAATTATTAATCGTCGTAAATTCGTGTTTAATTGGCTAACAAATTTCTAGCATATAAAAAATAAGTGTTATTTACTCTTTGTTATTCACTGTATATATGAATACTTAACACTAAATTTAGTTTTTTGAAATTAAATAATTATTAATATCAAAAAGAGGTAACACATCTCTAAAAACAAAAAAAGAAATTTTTATATCTCATATTCAATTTTACAACACACAAAATAGTAACTTTATCTTCGTAGTACATAAACCTTGTCAGACACATCTCGATTCTTTGATCGATTTGATACAGGCTTCAAATTCAACTCACTCAAGCGCAAGACCGATAACAGCAACGAACGTTCCTATTCTTCTCATAAATAAAGACGTTTCAGACATGTCTCTTTGTTAAAGTAGTAGAGTCGAAAACTTATTAAGATTAGCGTCGGCCTTTCTCGATTTTGTTAGACACGGAAAACGTGTAAAAAATAATTACAATTTTGATGTAATTCTAGATTTTAGAAATTAGATCTACTAACTTAATATAACAACGTAACATCTGACATCGCATCTTAAATACTAAATTAAACGATAATGTAAGTAGACAATGAAAAACTCTTGCTGCCTTACTTGGAAAATCTAGAGAGTGTTTTGTAACATCCTCGCCTCGAATGAGTCGATCTCAACTTATTAGCGACGTCGTTCGCAGTGCCCCCGTTCATTAAATTTCGTTTCAGCCCATGAATATTTGAGTGCCTGTCGAGCAACTTCCATTTTCTTGAGAGATGTTAGTTCATTTTTCAAGTCAACCCGGGTCTTTTCATTTGCATGCACCGCACCTCAACTATTTTTCTCATTTATTTTGCTTAAACACACCTCTGTCTGATTTAATCAGTTTCCTACATATTTTCAACAAACAGGAAGCCATTTTTACTTTTTTATTTGGACGGAAAATAATTATAGACGAATGTTTCAAATAATAACAAAAAAGTTTTCATTCCAGTTAAAAAAATACAAAAATAATAAATGTTTTGGAAAAACAAAAAGAATATTTGTTCTTATGAAAACTTACAAGATTAATAATATCATATCATATATGACACTAAGTATGATTTATTTTTCTTGTTTCCTAAAGTATAATCAGTTTTATGATAATGACATATAATAGCGGGTGGGCCATTTAAAAGTTTAAATTTAAAAATGTAATAAAACAAAAACGGTTTGAAATTTTGCCAAATTTATTTTTTTGTTGTGAAGTACAATTATTCCGGTTAGAGATGGAATATTATTTCATTCATATGGCTGCCGCGGCTGGCCTCTCAGTACCCCATTCGATCGGACCAACTTTCGAGCACTTTTTCGAGTGTATGGGGTCGTATCTCGGCAATGGCATCACGAATGTTGGCCATCAAATGCTGAATTGTCTCTGGTTTGTCGGCATAACACTTGTCTTTAACGGCGTCCCACAGAAAATAGTCAAAGGGTGTCAAATCGCAGCTTCTTGGCGGTCGATTGATATCACCATTTCGGCTAATTAAACGGCCATCAAACGTTTGACGCAATAAATCGATTGTGGCATGAGATGTGTGGCAAGTTGCGCCATCCTATTGAAACCAAATATCGTTCACATCAATACCATCAAGAGCGAGCACAAGAAAATCGGGTATCATGGTGCGATAAGTATCTCCATTGACCGTAATGGTTGCGCCGTCTTCATTTTCAAAGAAATATGGGCTAATGATGCCTCCGCTCCACAAGCCGCACCAAACAGTCACTCGTAATGGGTGCATTGGCTTCTGTAAGACAACGTGTGGGTTTTCTGAGCCCCAAATACGGCAATTTTGCTTGTTGACGTACCCACCAAGATGAAAATGAGCTTCGTCCGAAAAGATGATTTTTTTGGCAAAATCGACATCATCGTGCAGTTTCTCGTTGGCCCATCTAGCGAAGCGAAAACGAAGCGGATGGTCATGCGGCTTCAACTCTTGAACCAATTGAACTTCGTAAGGCGTCATACCGAGATCTTTTCGCAAAATTCGACGTAAACTGGTGCATGAAATGTTCAATTCTTGAGAACGATGACGAGTTGATGTTAATGAATTCTTACGCACACTGCCAGCCACAGCTTCGATATTTTCGTGTGTACGCACTGTACGAGCACGCTCACGTCTTGGCGCATCAACAATGAAACCAATTTCACGAACTTTAGCTATAAACTTGCGTATACCGGGCACTGTTGGTCCTTCTCTGCGACCAAATTTTGTACAACATTTTCATGCAATTGTCTTTGTTTTGGAAAGAAATTTCCAATAAATCCCAAGGTTGGTCAAGCATAAATCGATTCATTTCGTTCAGTGGAGATAATATACTGAATTTTGTGATAGAATGGAGTGACATAAGTATTGCTAGATTCAAAATAACCGGTGGTTCAAATTTAAACCGATAGATGGCCCACCCGTTACTTATAAAGAAGTTTAAGAAACACGTGCATACATTATGCTTGTAATTTTATTGATAATAGTCAAATTAGAAAAACTAAGTAACGGCTGGTCAATTGTAAACAAGCAGTTTTTGTTAAACTCAACCTTAGGCCAGATCACTTTTCCAAGAGTCCGAAACAAACGTTAAACTTTCAAGAATTTGTATGTATGAATGATTTTTAAAAATATTGTAATATTTATTTGTTTAAACTATTAAATGATTTAGTAAAATGCATTAGTATATTAGTGAATAGCAGTGATATCATCGTGTATAATCAATTAAAATATTACCAAAAAAGTATTACAATTTTAACCAAACCAGAACTCTTGAATGTTAAATTGTTGCCACAGAATTGCTCTACAAAGATATTAAAGAAGGTCTAGGTGTAATATTTTCGTAGAACAATTCTAGACTTTTATTTTTGCTTAAACAAATGTATATAAAAATAGTCTAAAATTTCAATTTAAATGATGAATACAATTTTTGCGATTATTACATTCGCATTGAAATATGGAAGTATACAGGGCGGGCCACCGAAAGAATTCAGCCAGATTTTTTTTGACAATTTAATCAATTTACAATTTTATCACTGTTCCTACTGACTATTGGCTTTCAATTTTTGAATGATGATATTTCTTCTTGAATAGACTACCAAATTTAATACGCTGCAGTCACTTTTAGTAATGTTTAGGTCGGCTAAATTTTCTAGTTCTTGTTTTCTAACAAGGAACATCATCATGCATGAAGGTATATAACCTTCATTAGGGTGTAGTTCATCTAAATGTGGAAGCAGAACATCCTTCAACACGTACTTATGTTGCCTTTGCTCCATTGTGCCTTCGCAATAATACAGGGCCCCGAGAAATTCCGATGGTCTACAGGACTAAAAATGGATATTTTACAGTTTTCGCCGCGCAGGCTTCACAATATCGTTAAGAACTTCATCGTCCCACGAACCAAGATCTTTCTGTTACCGTCATCACTGAACACAGACTAGAAGAACCGCACCCGATCTTTAGCGAATTTTTTTAAATTAATTAACAAATGTACATGTCCTTATTTTATCTCACCTTTGTCCAGACCTCTACTATGTAACTTTTTTGAAGTTTTGCTCATGTAAAAGCAGCTTTTAACGTTGTTTTTAACTAACATTTTAAGCTACCTTATTACAAACGCCTGCCAATTGTTCGCATCAGTGAGTTGTATCCTGAAAGAATATTTTTTTGTTACTTCTACTCGATCGTCTGCGGTGCTCTTTTGCTAATTTTACGGTCGACCAAGCTGAGTCATAGTTACTCTTTTACAAAACCAACATCCAGTACTTGGACAAGTAACATCTCCTTTGATTAAAGCAGCAATACGTTGCACTTTCCACCGGAAAATTTCGTCTATTTGTGCAATTTGTCGTTGAGAATACTTTCCTATACGCAAGTAGAAATATTAATTTTTTTCATCCGAGGTCTTTCGCTCAAGCCATATCGTCCAATAAAAATAAATAAACTCACTGACTGCGAAACCTACACAGCGTCACATAGAAATATAAACTGAAATACGTTTGAATGTTAGATACTCAGTTATTGCAATGTCTATTCACAATACCCATAAAAGAATCTCCCCACTATAGATAAGAGGATTACTGACAGGATTGATTGCAGGTACAGAACTATTTCCAGAAACATTACCAGAAATATTTATACATAGAACATACTAAATCAACAATATATAATCATATCTTTTGGTTTATTCCTTGTTTTTGAATTATATTAGTTGAAAGAAAAATAATTAAAAATTATCAATGTGGTGCTAAATCCTGATCAAAATGTTGTCAGACATTCTGTAGCATTTCAGGAATAACAACTGCATTCATCTGTAATATGTTGTTGTAGTTCTTGTATAGAGTTATGTTGGATCATATAAATTTTACTCTTTAAACAATCTTATAGAATGTCCAGCAACATTTTGAACAGTGCTTCTACTATTATTGATTAAAAAGTCCAAAAATCAAGCTGGACGCTTTTCAGTTGCCCACTGCGTAGATTTTCACACCAACTACTAAAGGTTTTGATATTTATTCGTCAATATTTTACAAATCTCGTACGACGTTACTATACGAGAATATTTCATAATTTGAAAAGGTTTTTAATTACTGAAGTACATATTAATAAAAGCAATTTATAGGGTCTAAAATTATGACATAATTACTACGTTTAATTATGTTATAATTTTACGTGATCGCAAACTAGAATTTCTAATCATTGTTATTATAAATCGTCTTTTCGAGGAATATTTTGGTTTTTATATTTACTAGAACGAATTGTGTTTTGCTATATTACGAATTGTATTCGCATTAGATATCAATAATTAGCGGTGCACAAAAACTGATTAATTCCTCAGAGTTCCTCCCATAAAATTGTTATTCCGTAATTAATACTAATTTAACTATTGAATAATCATTAGCGGCTTTACTAAAATAACTTATAACATACCTATATAATAAACTATCTTCAGAAATAATTAATTATCTCTATTGTGCAATTTGCCCAAATTATTGGAATTGCATTACACTCAAAAATTTATCCATTCAATACAATTATATCTTCATATATATATTTAATTAAAACAATTCGACTATTTCAAAGCAATCAATGTTTAGCTAATGCTTAGCTGATATACTGATAAGAGTTCAAATTGCTATATATAATGACTGTGGCGAAGCGCTTCACAGAGTAGATCACACTATTTTGTCTGCCAAGTTGAAGTGCTTTGGATTTAGTGAACCAATCTCTTCAGTTCGTGTCTTCACAATAAATCTCAGCAATTATTTTGTAATTGTTATCTTTTCACGCCTTATATTGCTTCTTCTGGTACTCCACAGTGCTCTAGCTTAAGCCCGCCTTTTTATTTACTCTTTATATTTAATTTTTATTTACTTTTTTATTATATAAACGCAGAAGATTGTTACTATTTGCATCATACTGCGTATGCCTCACGTGAAACAAGTGTGATAGTGACATTTGTCACTCTAGATTATTATGAAAATAAATAATTACTAAACATACGAAAATGAAGAAAGAAGAAAGAATGTTAATCGGTACACGAATATGAAATGGAAAACACTTTTTAGTCTAGCATGTTTAGGAACAAGTACAATGAGTACTAGGAAAGTTTTGCAATACAGCTTTGTTTATTTAATTCTTTCGAAGTAATTTCCTCTACATTCAATACACCATTCCATCCTCCGATACCAATGTTTAAACCAGTTTTGCCAAGTTTCACTAGGGTGTAAAGCACACTCATTGTCCCAAGCCCGCAGAAAGTCCTCATCACTGGAAAGCCGCCTTTTAGCTTCATTTTTCACATGCGGGAACAGTGCAAAGTTGCAGGGAGCAAGATCTGGACTGTAGGGAGGATGGCAGGCACTCTTCAGTATACCACTTAGCTGTGACAGTCCTCTGTGTGTCCAAAAGGACACGTTCCACAATTCCATTCGATTTGAAAAATACAGCTATCATTTTCTTCTTTACAGATCGGGATTTTCTGACAACTACGGGTGTGTTCTCATCATCAAAGACCCAAACTTTGTTTTGAGATTTGGTTGGCACATCGTAATAGTACAGCCAGGTCTCATCGCCTGTCACGATGTTGTTCGCATACCGAGATTGTCCCTTATTAAACTTTTTTAGCATCTCCCGGCACCAAGTCAAACGTCGTGTCATCTGCTCTTCAGCCAGTCGATGCGGCACCCAGAAAGAACAAAGTTTTTTCACGTGCAAACGATCATGCAGAATCGAACGAATTGCTGGTGCATTTACGCCTGAAGTACCCTCTATCTGTTGGTAGGTCACTCGCCTGTCCTCGCCAAGCATTTTCCTCACAGTAGTAACGTTTTCCTCCATAACTGACGTTCGTGGCTTCTCTATACCACCTAAATATCGTTGTGCGATCACCTAGTGCAAGAGTCATTTCTTCTAAACCACGCACAAAATTATAACGCAAAACTGCCCTCATCTCATTTCGTGACCACGTTGCCATCGCAAGCACTTTACACTCTCACTTCTAATGAATAACTGAGCCCATCGACATGGCGCGGCGGCTACTATGCACGTATGAACATGTCTCAAAATGCAGCAATAAACAGCTCCCAAAGATTCATTGTTGTGTCATATTGCAAAAGTTTCCTAGTACCCTTTGTATAATATATAAACACATTATTGTATTCGTAATGACCTGACCAAAGCGTTCTTGGTAGCACATTTAATACAGCAACATATCTTCCCACAACACTCCAAACGTGTTCTATTGAATTATCATCTTAAAAACTAGCTGGGCTTGTCATTTCTCTTTGTATGTACTTCATGAACCCAATTATCCACCTAGTTTGTTCGATAGAGACGAACATTCCATAGAAATTAATTTGTCACCCACTACTACTGCTTACGGAAGAATATTAGGTCGCAGAATCTCATCCATCACTAGATAGAGAGTTCTATTTTCTACGAAATAAAAATCTACGTGCTCTCCAGTAGACTTCCCGGCCCATACCAGTACGCCACCACCCTCACATTGAAACCCTTCCCGGATAAATTGTGTGTTATTGCATTCGCCGAATTCATGTCATATCGTATAAGAATACACCTATTATCTGACTGCGACGAAACTCTGAATTCTTCACTGAATAATACTTGCCACCGTTCATTATGACTCCAATTGATATGCTCGTTTACTGTCTATTGCTAGCGTTGACAGTGTAAGGCCGCTTGTTACTTAAATAGAAAGTGAACTGTTTCTAACTTATTTCGAAACATAGAAAAGAGTACCTGTCTATACTTATTTTTACAGAACAAGCAGATAATAAAATCATTGATGAACTGAAGTTTAGGGTAGCCAATTTCCATCAATTGCAACCATGAAACGACGAACACCGAAGGTTAAACGTGGTCGGACTAGTATATTTGATGAGAAACGCAGTGAAAGACTGAAAGGCTTCTGTTTTCTAAAATTATTCAAAAAAGCACATGCTAGGTGTTAGATCGTCATTGAGTAAATGTACGCGAAGTAACAGAGGGTCTACATATTTCATATCAGTGGTTTCGATTTTGCATAATAAAGTGAGGAAGGAAAAATATATATAAGATGGGTGCCGCATTTGTTGACAATGGACTCTAGGCACAGAATAACAGACGTATGGCGATAACAGACCAATGCCATGCTTCTCTTTTAAATCAGCTGCACCACGCAATACAATGCAAAAGACGCAATTTCAAGAAGAAACTTTAAAAGAACAATCAAATACCATATACTTTTCATATACTTATATTAAAAAAAAACAAAGACCATAGAGAGCTTATAAAACAATTTTTTTTTTAATCTGGAGATACATATAACACATGGTAGCCGTGTTGCCCTGTTGTTATTAGTGATATAATTAACAGACCAATACTATGCATCTCTTTTAAATCAGCTGCACGATCCAATACAATGCAAAAGACACAATTTCAAGAAGAAACGAGTGCTTTTTCTTTAGCACGTGTTCATAGTTCAACAGTTTCAATAGCAAAAATTCATAAATTACATTTCGAACGGAACCTGAAAACTTGGTGACATGAGATTTTCATCAAATAATAAAGTAAACAAAATAAAATGAATTGCAAGAAAAATACATTGAAAAGTTAAACAATTTCTTTTACAAAAAGTTTATATCTTTTTGTATAGGCTCACTAATTAGTTATACGTCGTTATAATAAAATAACATTATTTGCAAATGCAGTATATTTAAATGAATATTGTTCCAAAAATACACCTTGAAAAGCTCGCTTTTTTGTGATTTTTTAAAGGAGCACACTATCTCTTTGATCAACAGTGTGGCACAAAATACCAACATTTGTCTCATATATCAGCGAGAAAGTCTCGGTTCAAGGATTAGCGTTGAAGACTAATGGTTGCAGATTAAGTAAACCATCTATCGGTCGAAAAGGATATTAAGCGCTACGTGAAAAAAAAAGAACGTATACATTCGTAGTACGGAAGTTGTATGATTTTTTCAGATAACGACGTAATCTCTAACCTGATCGATGTCCCGTTGCAAGACAGTTGACAAGATTCGGAGGGAAGTGATATATTAAACGCTGTTACGTTGCACGAGCATATTGCTGCAACCCCGTTGCGCTCAGGTGCTCCGCCGTCATAATCGTGAAATATATGTAGCCTTCCTTTCATCGCTCATATTATCGGAAAGGGGAGGACATATTTTATTGTATTAGTTTTCTCTTCTTTGTGAAGAAAGTGCGTGGCAATGAATGATGATGGCAATTTTCGACGACGTTTATATATAAGAAATCCACGAGAATTAAATAAAAAAAATTGAAATCGGAAATAAAAATACCGATATTTGTACTTGTAACAAGTAGTCATTCTTCTTTACCTTTTACAAGAACTTGTTGAGATATAACTTCATGTTTACTTGTTCCGTTTATATGTAAACATATAATATCCAAATGTACATATAATTAAATAATAGAAATAATTAAACATAATCATTCCTTGCCGAATAGTTTTAGGAGAATTATGTTCAAAAGTTTGATGACACTGCCATGTTATAAGTTTACAAAATTTATTTTTTCTGCAAAACTCTTTGTAAAGCACAAAATACTGAACGTATTTAGTCAAAGTTTACACATAATTAAAAAAATGTCATTATTATACGTTATTAAGCATCATACAATTAGTTGATCCTATCAAGACTAGGTAGATTTTTCTAGTTTCCCTCGTTCTTCTCCTATACGTAATACGAATAGAATGGGTCTCATTTGGAAATAAAATAAATACAGTAAAGGAAGTACCATAAAAAGCGCTCGTAGTGGTTTATATTTACTTGAAAGCAATGTTGAATTCTGTTTTTTATTAAGTTTATCGCTTTCTGTGTATTATTTCAATTATGTTCTTCGAATACATTTCTTGCTCATTGCACAAGCATATATCGCGAATTAATCGGAACTTCATATATTTTTGTTTTAATATGACCCCACTCCTAAAAATTATCTAAAGGTGTTAAGTTCGGCGATCTTTTTGGTCAAAACAATGGGCTTAATGTTCTCATCCAGTCATCTTCAAGCATCGTTGTCAATTCATCGTCAATGCTGACCACATAAATGCAAGCAGTGGGAGCCCCATCCAATAGTAAAGTCATAACAAAATTTCTTACAACCGTTTCCGAAAATTCTAAGTATCTAGCTTCATTAAAATTTCCTTTGAAAATATGGTGTGTAAATCCATCTCTTATTCAGCACAAAATACACTAAAACTATATTGTTCATGGTGGCTCCACTCCATACTCAAAGGCGAATTAAGAGTAGCTTAAACAAAATTATTTCTAGTATTATAAATGCTTTTTCTTAAAGAAATTCATCTCCATTCTATATTTAAAAGAAGTAAAATTTGCATTGAAGTAAATTCATAGTCGTATATTTTTTAGTTTTGTAGCATTCTTTAAACAAAAGAAAATGAAATTCTAAGAGCCTCTTCTGCACTTACAATTGATACTTAGCATCTGAATGATTACTAAATATGCTGAAACATTTATGACTTTACCCTCAATAATATGCTTCTTGTATTTTTTTGAAGTATTTATTCTTCTAAAATCTATAAAATTCGTCAAAATTCTTCTAAACTTATTCTGTAATATTTGGCAGATGTGTAAAAACTTGGCAGATTCTAGCAGTTATTCTATCGCACTCACCATGAATGAAAAATATATTTAAAGTATCATCATATACTCAACATAATATTAGTAAATAATTGTAAAGTATGAGAAAATTCTACAATTTGTGATATAATACGGAGCTGTCATTCGTTATAATAACTATTCATTGTTACGTTTGGGCATACGTACGTTTTTATTTGCAAGTAGGAGGTTTTCTTTTATTTAAAAACGTCGATTTGGGTATAGGAAGTACTTGAAAAAATTAAGCAAAAGTATATATTTGCTTCTTTTTTTAAGTAGGGTAAATAGAAAACGTTTTCAAGGTAATTCGTTAAAAAAGTAATCAAAATACCATATACCTATTATATACTTCATATTTTCAAAAGAACAAAGGCTATAGATAGCTTATAAAACAACAAATTTATTTTTTTTAATCTGGAGATACATATCATATAACACACGGTAACCGTGTTACCCTGTTATTGGTGATATAATTATGCATATATAAAGTAATATGTTTTTTTTTTATTTTTTACAAAAATAAATTAAAAATAAGTTATGTGAAAGGGAAGCATTCTATTATTAATAACACCCTATCTACTACATATGTTTCACCGATATCACGTATCGTCAGGCAGATTTGTGTTGTTAATGAACGATTCCTTGGTAGCGTCTATCATATCATTTCGATACAGAAAAATAATGGATAACAAGCGCCTCCCTCTACGCTCTAATAACGTAGTTATCGACAAGCGAGATAGACGCGTTTCTCGCTTTGTCGTTCAGTATAGTGGACGACAGAGGGAGGCGCTTGTTATCCATCGAAAAATAAGTCACGTTTTATAGTAAGTTATCAGTAATTCTTCATCTAACATTATGAATACTTCTTTAAGGTCTAAAAAATTGACACACTTTTGTAACACCAATATCGAAGTAACTAAAATATACCTTTAATGACACACATACGTTAAAGTTATCAGTAGCTCTAAATTTAACACATGAATACTTCTTTAAGGTTTAAAACATTGACACACACTTTTCTAACACAAATATCATAATATAACAACTAAAATATATCTTTAATAACGTACATACTGTGTACAATTTCCATTGTACACTACTATTTTAAAGATTGTTAACTTCAAAACAAGCGCAATAACTAATGCTCACGTAATACTGTTGTATAATACATTTTGCAACTTATTTTCTTTGTTCCTCCAATCTCGAATAGTAAAAATAATTGCCTATAGGTCAAAAACAAATGAATGCATGACCACTTAGAAGAAAATCTTTGACATTCCATTAACCGACTTAGGTATTTTAACGAGATAAAAAAGAAAAATATAGTTAAATTAGAATTGGAAAATTGTAAGAGGTTGCTAATTAATCGCCTTGTTTCAAGGCTATATGTACGTATAAAACTCTTTGAACACGCATTTTTCAAACACTAATTTCCATCTAAATGCTTTCAATTTACGTTGATTACATAAAGAAAGACATAGAATTATTTTTGATTTCGCAACGGTTGAAGTAAATGTTTAATATCATACTTAAATGTTAACAATCTATAAAAGAAATAAATGAAAGCTGAAAAAATTAAATGGATTTTTTAAAAATTTCTTCATTGAAGGTATTTATTTACCTTTAACGTATGATTGAAAGCTACTTATTATTGATGTATTTACTAAAATCCACGGGACAAGGAAAGCATTGAAATTTTTCTATTCGATAGTGAATAATATTTTATAATTATTTGTAATTAAAATTTAAGTTTCATTAACAGTTTATATCAATAAACAAATACGAGGATAGTTTGATAAGTAGTGAGAATGACACATAGGTGGCGCTCTAATTGGTAAAACAAATGCATTGTAATTTAGGCTGCCTATTTATATGTTTACATTCCGATATTTAGATAAATCGGTTGATTAGTTTATTTTTGAGAGCTGATTGAAAAAGAAGCAACACGTCGTTTTGTTAAAATGGAAAAAGCAGAGTATCGTGCGATGATTAAAAATACCTCGTAATTAGGGGTATGAAAGCTACCGAAATAAAAGATGAGTTACGAGAAACATTAGGTGAATCTGCTCCATCATCCGCCACAATAAGTAGATGGGTAAATGAATTTAAACGTAGTAGAACAAGCTATATTGATGAAGCGCGCTCTGAAGCACCCAAAATCGTAACTTCTAAGGAAATGATTATAAAAATCCATAATATTATTACGCAAGATCAAAGACTCAAAGTGAGAGAGATAGCAGACATGGTAAACATTTCAACAGAACGCGTACACCACATTTTAACGAAAGAATTGGGCCTTTCCAAGCTTTCGGCAAGATGGGTGCCGCGATTGCTTTCGACTGATCAAAAGTTCTCTCGTTTGCGCATTTCCAATGAGTGTTTGGACCTCTATAAGCGGAATCCGGTTGATTTTTGTAGGCAATTTGTTACTTGCGATGAAACTTGGATACACTACAGTACACCCGAAACTAAACAACAGTCGAAACAATAGTTAGAACGTGGTTCTGCACCTCCAAAGAAAGCGAAAACCACTTTATCGGCAAACAAGGTGATGACATCAATTTTTAAGTATTCAAAGGGCATTTTGCTCATTGATTACATTCAGAATTGTGCCACAATAAACGGACAATATTATGCAGAACTTCTACAAAAATTAAATGTTGAGATTCGTGCTAAACGGCCAGGAATGGCAAAGAAAAAGATTCTGTTTCACCAAAACAACGCTTCCTCGCGTACCAGCACAGTTGCGATGTCCAAAATCCACGAGTTGCATTTCCAATTAGTACCGCATGCGCCTTATTCGCCGGATCTAGCCCCTTCCGACTTTCACCTTTTGCCAAAATTGAAAACGGCACTCGGAGGAAAGAAATTTTCGTCTAACGACGAGCTTATCATCTTCGTAAATGTGTATTTTGCAAGCCTTCCGGAATCGCATTTTAGAGATGGCATAACGGCATTGGAGCACCGTTGGAATAAATATATTGCTCTTTTAGGAGAATATATTGAAAAATAAAAATTATTTTGTATTTAAAAAATTCGTTTTTCTTTTCCATTCTCACTACTTTTCAAATTACCCTCGTAAGCAAGTACCTATTATGTTATTGAAATGTTATTTATGTAAACCTAACAAACATATAAGTTAGCAAATTTTTGATGACGTTTTTAAACTTAAATGCTTATTGTTAAAGTGGTCACATTTGTTTGCGCACCAGGTTCATAATAAGTATATATCAAATATTTACGGTAACTCTTCCAAGGCAATTCGCTATGCTCAGTTATATGTACAGCGGAAATATTTAAACACCATGTATATCGACGAGAGAAGATGGTGCGATTATCTACAACTAGCCAAGGCATTAGTAGGTTTTGTTACGTACGGGTTTCTATTGCGTTAATATTTCCTTGTAGAGTAATTATGAGTGCAAAACAGAGGCTATTATGCGTAAACAGTGTAAATAAATTTATCGGTCAATGCCGAGATCTAAATTACGATAGTGCTAAAGCAATTTGTTGTGTGTTATATATCATTCCTCTGTCAGAATAAAAGAGCCTGCTTTAGACACGTAAACACAGAAAAACACAAACATACGAAATGTCATCCAAAATCTGAAAAGGAGTTTGTATTACATATAGTTTATATGTTAATGGCTTGTAATCTACCATTTAAGGTAATAAAGAAGGGACCGTTCTGTCAATTTTGGGGTACATACACACAATGCCAGACTACGTATGACTAACTATTCATCTTCCGCGTCCGAGAAAATGGAGATCAATAATAAATTTGCTCTAAAAAATAAAAAACTGTACTTAAACCGTGAGGCTACAGATTGTAAACAAAATTCTATTTTGAATATAGTACGTTCACTGAAATCTGTTCAAAGCTATTTACAATCTGATACTAAGTACACTAAAAGTTTTAAATTGACAACAAATCAAGTAGAGATGTTTGTTACTGATGCCGAATCGTCAATGCTTTCTGGAGGACTAGATGTAACGTACCAGTTACATCTGATCGCAGAAACAATTCGAAAAAATTATCCAGTTTTATATGGTTTAACAAGAAACACCAACAAAGTTTTTCTGAAATCCCCGAAACGCACATGGGAATTTCACGAACACTGTCCTGGCATACGAGAATAACTCCAGTCAATTCATGTATTAGGGGGCACGTAACTACTAGAAGCAGTTTTGCTATTATTAAAAGATTTCACACAATAAAATCCTTAATATTACAATTCGACCCAAAAGAATCCATAGCCATCAAAAAACTGAGATAAAATTGATGTTCACACGGATTTACAAACTATTCATACGAATTATATTGTACTAGAAAATGCCATAAAAGCCTTACAAAACAATTTATTAGCATTACTGACTCAAATGAAGTAGTGGGTGAAGTGCAAACAGTGATATGTACTTTAAATGACTAGGTAAATATTTGTGTATTAGGAAAGTAAAATTCAAATTTTGGCAGATTAAGAGACATTTTCAGTAATGCTTTTCCACAGATATGTTCATTCGGTTCAAAGAACATACGCAACATGATGGGTCATATGCTTCTCCAACCATTCTGGTAATATTGTATATGTTTTCTTTCGAATCCGAATATTTCAAATTCTCTCTCGTCCATTCAAAGTACTCATCGCCACTCGTCCAGTGTACAATAGGAATCATATCGTATATATTCCAACCCGTTTTTTTTATTACCCTTTCTCAGAAATGACTTCCTACTTGCAACACGACCTCTAAGTATCTGTTTACTTAGATGCGCCGATACACAGAAATTATTGGCAATCTTCAAAGATCTTCTGTTAATTTTTTAGGTGACTGCCTCCGATTTGGCAAGAATATTAGCCGTAAATATTAATCATGGCCTTCTTTTACCTTTCTTGGCCTTCCAGTGCCTTTTTTATTGGCCATCAAACCGATTACTTCGTACTTTTCGACAATTTTAAAAATCGAAGATTTAAGATATTGCGTTCTTTCTGCAATTTGTCGCTGACATGTGATAAAAAAAACACTAACCAGTGATGAATTTCATCACATATTCTAGGAATTTCACTGTCCTTTCGAGAAATGTACCTAATCAGAATGTGGATGATAAAATAAAATGAATTGTTACATATAATATCGCTTATATCAGAAAAATATTCACAGGCACTTGCACTAAAGTAAATAAGTACCTTATGATTTTAAGCACAATAATTCGATTAGACGCTTTATAATCCAATGATATACTAACCCGCATTGTGCACAAACTGCCCTTAAGCTGGTAACGAAATAACCATCGATAAGGGATAGATTACCCGAATAGGATTAGCTAAGAATATTTTCGCAGAAGCTACATTATTTTTCATTTAACAATATAGTGTAATAATATTAAATGTTGAAACAATATTGTTAAAATATTAAATTTTTTGCAAATTGTTCCTTACTTATGCACGCTACTGTATGTATAGGAACTATTAAAGACGTTTCTTTATATTTCTAAATTTTTGAAGAGTAGTTACTGTATTTTATAATTGCTCAGCAATCAGTAATCAAATAACTTATCTAAAGCTACTAATAATACCCCGATATTTCTGTTCGCATTCTCAAAATGCTGTAGTAGAAATGGGGTAAATTTAATTCCAAGGCCGCATGTTTAGACTAAATCCTTAGCTTATGTTAATACTCGAATCTTTTTCATCTCCCCATATTCGCTGCCACGACGTTTAACGAGATGTTCTCAAAGCCATTGTTAAAATCTTAAGGGCCTATTACCTAAACTTCCCCGTCGTCTATCATTTATTTAGGTATGAAGTCTGGTAACTAATTCGTACCTCGGAAGAAATTGCGTTACAAGAAGATTCGCTGTGCCACGAATGCTCCTGATGAAAATCATAATATCTCTCTGACATCTGTCTGCTATAATTTCATTTGCAATTACGACGCGACGGTGGCAACGAAATTGTTTCAAACATAGTATCATTAATTATGACTTGAGGGTGAGAGCAAGGCTTTATTAATTCAGAGGAGAGTTACTTTTAACTGTTTAAAATTATTTTTCTTGATTCGAAGCTTAAAAATTGCATCAAACAATGTAAACAAAATATATATTGTTTAAAACTATTCGGAAAAAAGATTCTAGTTGCCTAGAATGTTATAGCAACTAGAAAGTAATACATACACAAACACATATGTATATATATATATATATATATATATATATATATATATATATATATATATATATATATATATATATATATATATGGTATATAGAAGTACAGTCTAAGAAAAATTGCTTTATTTAAGGTTAAAGTGAAATCTTCTTTATAATAATGCTTTAAATTCTTCGTATCAGTTGTTTATATTCCTAGTTGAGCAAAAGACATTTTACAGTGTTTCTACAGCATTGCAGGCTGCTAGTTTCAGGCACCACCTATCAATAATATTCAGATATTGTTTACTAGAGCTCTCTATTAATTTCTATTTATTACTGGCATTTCTACTTTATGTTAGATTAACTTTCATGTCTGTGCTTATTCTAACGTATATACTGACCTATCTTTGTCATATTATTTTGAATTTTCATCGTCATATGCCTTAATCAACTCTATTTATACTTTCTAATAGTTATTTCTATTTCCTCTTCAACTACGAGTACTAATCCTCCCTAAATTTAATTTTTATTTTACTTTAGTATAACCGTAATTTTTCCTACTGATTTTGGTAAAGGCCAGATCTTGTTAAAAATGTTGAAGGCATTTTATACCATAACAAAAGTTTTTTACCTCACTATTTCTACTTTGATTTTATCTTTAATCAGTTGTTTTATTTTCTTAGAGTTTATGTTTAATTCGATCACAATAACAGTATGTCCTAATTTCAGTATATTCTCTTCAACATGCTATTTGTTTTTTAGCAAACATACGTTATCAAAAAATTGTAGTTCTTCCAATTTCTTGAACATATTACAACGTATACTAATTGTGTCCTCAGTGTATCTAATAATCCAGTCCAAAGCTACCGTAAATAATTAATTAATCTATCTGTTATGAGAATTAACCATTGGGCTCTACACTTTCAATAGATTCATCATTCAATCAGCTATTATTATGTATTTATTTGTAGTATAATGATTTCTTGTTAATTTCAGTCATTTGGTCAAATAGAATACTAAGTACGTATAGGTGATCTCTGCAAGCACTATTGGATCTTGATTTCTTCACAACTTTGCATTTTAAAAGTTCTTTTGAATCCTTATTTTGCTGGCTATGCGAAAAAGGCAATGGGCTCCCAGTTTTAAAAGGTGTTCTTTCCTTGGTAATTACTTCCTTTCCAGTCCAGACTGTTTTTTCGTCCATATTTTCCTGAAAAAGAGATAATGATAATAATAGTAACCTTTATTGTCTAACAGATTATAAGTAATCAAACATAATTAATTAACTAATTCGTAAAATCAGAAAATATAAAATACAGAAAAAAATAAGAAATTGTAATAACAGAAAAAAAAGAAATTTATTAAATGAAAAAAAATAAACTTATCGAAACCCTTATAACTAATTTATTAGAAATAAATTCTTGCCACACTTATAATTTATTCAGAAGAAATATCTATGGTTGATATTACAAAATGATGCTGTATTTTTAAATAATCTACTTGAAATAGAGAATTAAAATTGATGTTAATCTTAGTCAAGGGTTGTCTTGAACCAAAACACGGTATTATAGAAATAGATATTGGGTTGGCAACTAAGTACTTTCGGTTTTGTAATATAAAATAAAACACTTTTTTTTTAAACAAAGAATAGTTTTTAATCAATTATATATTTTCCATTTTGCTCAATGACCTTTTGCCATCTTTCTTTCAGCTGCATGATTCCGCGCTCATAAAATTTCTGGTCCTTATCAGCAAAAAACTGAACCAGGTGCGAGTGAAGGTCATCGCCATTTGTGAAAGTTTTACCGTTCAAAGGATTCTGCAAACTTCGAAATAAATGGTAATCAGATGGTGCTAGATCAGGGCTGTATGGGGGATGTGGCATCACTTCCCAGGCAAGCTCCAATAGTTTCCCACGAGTTGCCAAAGATGTGTGAGGCCTTGCATTATCTTGGTGGAAAACTACACCTTTCCGATTTGACAATTCTGGCCGTTTTTCTTTGATTGCTTCATCCAGTTTTATTAATTGTTGACAGTAAACATCCGAATTGATCGTTTGGTTCCTTGGAAGCAGCTCAAAAAACACAACACCCTTGTAATCCCACCAAACTGACAGCATGATCTTTTTTGGGTACAATTCAGCTTTCGATGTGGTTTCAGCTGGTTTACCGTGTTTGCTCCATGATCGTTTTCGAACTATGTTACTGTACAGGACCCATTTTTCATCACCAGTGATGATTCTTTTTAAGAAAGGGTCGGTTTCATTTCGTCTAAGGTGCATATCGCAAAAGTTGATTCTTTGTGTTAAATGAATTTTTTTCAATTCGTGAGGTACCGAAATATCAAGCTTCCTAACTAGCCCAAGACATTTTAAATATTTTTCAATTGTTGTGTGCGACACATGTAGCCTCTCCGCAACCTCTCGAACAGTTATATGACGATCCTCTTCAATTATGACTTTGATTTGGTCATCATCAACTTCAGTAGGCCGACCAGAACGTTGCTCATTTTTGAGGGAAAAATCTCCAGAACGGAATTTTTTATACCAATTCTGACACGTGCTCTCTGTTAAGCAATTAGCACCATAAACTTCACATATCTTTTTGTGAGCCGCAGCAGCTTTCTTTCCTTTACGGAAATAAAATAGTAAAATATGTCGAAAATGTTCGTTTCTGCACTCCATTTAAAATTAACCCACAACTAATAGCTTTAATAAAAATCACGCACTACTTGCTTCTGAAGTTACGTCCATGTGACTAGTATCACGCGACAAATGGTAAAGTACAGCACTAACATACGTTATACAAAAAATATAGCAACGCTCTCTATCAGTAAAACCCGAAAGTACTTAGTTGCCAACCCAATAAATATGGAGAATAATTATATACCAATTTGTGCGTTTATTAGTTTTGACGCATTACCATCAAATTTTGCAACTTTATCACTTTACGAACAATGTTTTATTTCATCACCACTTAAAATTAATATGCTTTAATTTTTTATGTGATAATCACTAAAGGCCGAATTGTGGAGTTAAATAATGGTAATGTATATATCGTCGTATACAAATGAAAATACAAGTGCAATTACAATGCGCACCCTATTAAAATAATATACATACTATACGTAAATAATAATAACTTTGCTCATACTGATAAAAATAATATAAAATCCTAAATACTACTAAACCCACTCATGAAAAAGAAATCTGCCATAAGAGAGTAGTCTAAAAAATTTTAAGCTTCAACATAAAGATGACGTTACTCATCAAAAATATTCTGTTAATGTAATTGTGCCTGCGTCGAAAGGTACTTCTAAAACTTTTAGCCATGGTGGACGATCGGCTATTATTTAACAGTCGTTTATCTCAGTCGATGTTAGCCGCTATTAAATTTTCGCATTTGAAAGGAAATACATCCACGCAAATTAAAGCCGAAATCAGACCTATGTGCTATTACTTGTGCAGTGAAATTTTAAGCAACTAGATTTAAAAGTGGTCGTACCAGCTTGGTTGACGATGAAAATTCTAAACGGCCAAAAATGCAACCGCGGCCGATAATATCAGAGAGTTCATAAAATGATCCTAGACTTCCGTTGAATTATGGGTAGAGAGATAATAGATGCTAGGGGCATCTCGAAAGAACGCGGTTATCCTATATTGACTGAAATTTCGGTTATAGGTCAGAGATTTTCATCTAATGAGAAAACCATTACATTCACCTATATGTCAAAACAAGATGCCAACTACTATTTGATTAAATTAAAAAGATTAGGAGCATCGCTGGGAAAAGAATATAGACTCTCATATGTCTTTTGAACACGTATTCATATTTACATTTCCTCGTTTGAGCAGCCCTACAACAAATCGTATAAATAGTAATATTATTTGAAGGTTAATATGAAACTGCACTTGATACAGTCAACTAACTGTATAATCCAGTGCCATCTTTTTCCTTTTTGTATTAGTTTTGTTCCTGACAATTGAAAGGAAATTCATTCCTTTACAAATTTAAGCCAAAGTTTGAAATATTTTGTCATTTAATACCATAGTCCTGGTCTCTATTAATGATATAAACTTACCTAAATTATGACTAAAATTGTGCACAATATTTGTAGTTTAAGTTATGTGCTAAGTTACTTTCTTCACATAGCATAGTCTAGCAATGTCGTTCTTTTAGAAAAATATAGAATAATTCAGGTACTCCTATATAAATACTAGACAGGTTAGGAACTCTTGATCATTTACGGCAAAAACAAATTTATATACGTAAAGTGATCAATGATGAAAATTAATCAAGTAATTATTTTTAATAAAAATAAAGAGTTTTATACAAAAATAATTTCAATTAACTATTTTGTAATTGGTTTTATAAGACGCAATAAATTTTGTTATAAGAGAATAAGAGAAAGGCGTCTCAAAATTTCATGAGAGTAGTTTGGTTTACACTCACAACAATATTGGTTGCCGATTAAGAGAATAGATGCTAAATGACAGAAATATAGAATAAAAATAATTTCTAACTCGAGTTCTAATTGCAAATTCAAGTTGTACTTAAAATAAAAATTGAATTTCAATATCTAAAGATTAGTTGTTTTGATGTATAATTGCCTTAGCTAGTGAACTCATTCACTTGCTCTTAGATAAGATACTTCAAATAATTTCGTTTTCCCTTCTTATAAAATTAAATTTTTATGTGCATGTAATCCTATGCGATCATTTATTAGATCTGGAAAAATAGATTAAAAACTGCAGTAGTTTCAAACGAAACTGTATAATGTGAAACAACGATTATAATACAATACTTTACTATAAAACAAGGATCAAAAACTAAGAACCTTGATAGTAAAGAGATAGATAGTAAATAAATTTTATGCTGTCACAAAAACAGTTTTTCTTGATACTTTTTCATGACAATTAGCAAGTGTTCAGGAATACCTTATACATTATTTATTACAGAAACTATTCTCAAAATCTTCTACAAACATTGTTCTCAATGAAATGAGAAGTAATGCAGGTATAACTGATAATTTACAGAACAAATATTAGACGAGGTTCGTTAAATATACAGGCAAGAAAGAGTGTCTAACAGTACAATCGCGTTTTGTTTTCCAAAGCATTATGAGATTATCCTAATTAGTACTTTATGTGTACATATTCCTTCCTTCTATTCTAAAACGAAAGTAAAGATAGGAAACCTGATATATTTACATATGAACCGTATTCAACTGCTAATTCATACTAGGCAGTATAATATTACTCACTATTTTGTGAGAATGGTCCTTAGCCCTTAATACATCAATAGCATCTGATAGTCACATCCTCAGATTTGATTTGTTCAATATCGCTTTGCCTGTTCATTGTTTAATCTCCAAAATTATGTTACCAAGTACTTTAAAAACATTTATTATTTTATTGTTGGAACAGATTTTGAAACAATTAGTTAACGACCTAATACTATGAAATTGTATTTCTTATTTAGATTGGAAGTTGTTAAAACTTACACGTAATGCAATTTTTATGTACTACAGTACTACAGGTATGATTAAGGAGAAATATGAATACAAGCACACCTATGTAAGTGATTTAAAAGCAGATTTAAATTTATTGCTTTTATTATTAATATTTAATTATTTTACTACTTAATATATGGAATTTCTTCTTGGATCTACGGAAATAACACTGTTGTTGAGAATTACTGAAGAAAACACATACGTGGCATAAACAGTTTCAATTTTTGTTTATTTTACTAGCTTCTGTTGATAATGCTATTTGGATTCTAATTTTTTTATCTTGTTTTAGAATTTCTTCTATATATAGAGGATCACAGATACAATAATTGTCACCTTAACGAAATTCGTTTACTAAACGTTTTTCTGTTAATTTAATATTTCTTTTATAAGCATATAAAATCACAATTGAATTAGGAAAACATTGATTTTTTGTTGAACATAGAAAAATTTTATGTTTTGATATAATTTATGAAAAAATTTCAAATGCAAATATACCCAAATTCACTGTTATCGACACTGTAGAGTAAATAAAATATTTTGAATACTTTCCACCCTATTTAATAAAATAAATGTAAATAAATAAGTATTAAGGAATTCAAGAATACATATAATGTTATAGCAAAATCATAAAGTATAACTATGCATACAGCGTGTAAAAAAATTATAGAAAAATTGTCTAATTTGGTAATTTGCAATTTTATAAATAAAAGAGTTGTTTACGATATTACTTTTTTAATTTATGTTGATTTCGTTGTTATGGCTATAACTTTGTTTTCCAAATGGCACCCGTGTTTTTTCTTTCTACTTTTAAAGACAGGGCATTTTTGTCTATTTCTTACTCATATTTTTTTATAATATTGTATAAAAAATGGAGAGTGAATTTTTATTGAGATAGCGAAAATATGTACTCGTATTAAATTAATGATGAAATAATAATGAACAGTTAATATTCAAGTGATTGCTACACAATATCATGATCTATCTCGTAAAAGTATATATCGCTCTTTCAAATCTAGCGGTGACAAGTCTGAAGTTCTAACAGGCCACTCGATAGCTCCTCTTCCCTCTATTCATCTGTTATTTATAATTAAATATTTCCTGATACACCGCTCAAAATAAGGGAGCGCTCCATTTTACTGAACGATCATTCTTTTGCCAATGCCACCGTGCTTGAAAAACAGAGCTAAAGTCGTTGGTATCACTCTGTTGCAAGAGAAAGATATACTTCTCAGCAGTAAGGGTGCTGTCAATGAAAAACGCCTCAAGTATTCACTGCCTTATAATAATAACTGCTCACGCGTTTACTTCTTGTGAATATTGATTATGCCCGTCATATTTACTTCTTGTGAATATTAAGTATGTCCGTCACATTTACTTTTTGAGAATATTGAGTACGTCTTTGTCCTACACTGTAGGCTGTCCAATATCGACTATTAGGTCTATTTACGGTGGAATTTATTATGAACGTGGCTTCATCGCAAAATAGAATGTTCATTGAGAGATTTTTATCTATGTTACACCTTGCCATCATTAATTCGCAAAATTCTATTCTTCTATATCGAAGTCGTTTCATTAAGTTGATTAATTGCAGCTTGTAGAGATGAAAGTTTTTTTCTTCCAGACATTGTGCATAGATTGATAATTGATTAATTCCAAAATTTTCTGCCAATTCCCTAATAAAAACTTTTGGTGTTTTTGGAACTCTTGCGAGAATATCCAATGACTTCTCCTCATCTGTAGCCGTTTGAGACCTACAAAATTTTTTGCCATGTCTAACGTGTCCAGTAATGGTAGACTATGAAGTTTGTTTACATCTGATTAAAGAAATTGCGCATTTCAGTTTGAGTTCATCTCCTATCTCCATACCCATATATCATGAATATTTCAATGCTGTTTTACTGAAACGTGCCATATTTTTAAATACTTACCATAATTCGAACAGTTATTGAACAGCGTTCTGTAAAATTTAATTTAAATATTAGTTTTTGTTTTTCTTGTTGGCGGTAATTGTATTTAATACGCATGTGCATTATCTCAAATATAAAGTCGTTCCTTTCATTTTTTATATAAAATAATAAAAAAATATTGTAACGAAAAGACAAAGACTTTAAAAATAGAAAGAAAAAACACAGAACCATTTAAAAAACGAAGTTGGTTACCTCAGTAACGAAAACAACATAAAATAAAATAAAAAAGTTCGTCAATATACGTAATACAAAAAGCTAATTTATTTTCGTAACCAACCCTATCTTGTAAAACTGCAAATTTCAAAATTATATTATTTAATATTTTGTTACATACTATATATATATATATATATATATATAGATTTATATTTATACAAAGAATTCTAAACCCACAATCACAAAAAAGTGCTTTTCACGACCCAAATAATTTCTACCATTTTAAGGCGTGAATTTAGTCACTTATTTGATTTGGTGAGTTTTCTACAATTTCGTCTGTGACGCACCATTTTGTTATTTGTCAGAGTCGTGCCGAGTATTGTTGGAAATTATTATACTACTTTGTTTTTTTTATTTTAATTATTACTTGAATTGTGATTTTATAAACAAATCATACCGCAGAGAAAAGTTTTTGTGATCGTGGATTTTGATTTATCGGTACATTTCTTTGTACAATTGCTCTAACAACTGTTTTTATAATATTATATTCAAAAATCTCTTACCATTCTATGAAGTAGGTACGCATTTATGAAAAACCAATAAATTATTGAAATAAAACACCTTACTTTTTAACAAAGGTTTTCAATTTTAATTTAAAACTATATGTACATTTCGAGTGTACTGCACGGTTACTACTGAAGATGTGTGCAGTGTACATGAAATGCACATTTAGTTTTGAATTGAAACATAGATTTCAATTGTCTCTTACAATTATTGTTCTTTTAAGGTAGCTAACATGCAAGGTAGCACACAGTAAGAAAAGTGTATTACAACGACTTTAGCTGCTTTCAGTAATCCGGTGAACTATTCAAACTACAAGACAAGCAAGTAACGTCTGTCGTTTAACTGATACTTAGATACGAAGGAAGAAAGGTGCAAGGAACAGTGAAACGATATTCACAAAGTGGATCATTACAACCAATAAAACGTTGCGGAAGACCAAGGGTAACTACCAGACAAGAGGATTTGCACCTAAAAATACTATCAAAACGAAATAGGCGCCTCACAGCTCCTCATCTTCGAGCAGAGCTGAATGAAGGCCGTCGAAAGCCGGTGTCACTGACTACTGTAAAACGACGTTTGACAAAGGCGGGACTACATGGGCGTATTGCAGTTCGAAAACCATTATTGAATCCACGAAATCGTAAAAAACGGTTACAATGGGCCCAGGACCATCAACACTGGGACATGGAAATGTGGAAGCAGGTGTTATGGACAGATGAGACAAAGTTCCAAGTGTTTGGTAGTAATCGACGAGTTTTCGTATAGTGCCAACTGTTAAACACGGGGGAGGTTCTGTGCTTGTTTGGGGATCCTTTTCCTTTGATGGTGTCGGAGATTTGTACCGCATTGAAGGCATTTTAAAAAAAGAGGGGTACCTGAAGATTTTGGAGGAACATGCAATTCCGTCTGGATTAAGGTTAATTGGTGAAGGTTTTCACCTACAACAAGATAATGATCCCAAGCAACTTGCCAACTTTGTAAAAACTATGTGAATCAAAAAGAGGAGGAAGGGGTGCTGATAAATATGATTTGGCCACCACAATCACCCGATCTCAACCCTATCGAATTACTGTGGGATTAATTAGATAGAAACAATCGCAGAAACAGCTTTGGGAGCAACTTACAAGGGTGTGGAATAATTTACCAATGGATACGCTCCAGAAACTTGTATCACGGTTGCCTAATATTTGTAAAGAAATCATTAAGCGCAGAGGTGGATACTTCGACGAAAGTCGAATATGATAAGAGATTCTACAGAATATGTTGAAATTATTTTATTTTATAAGGAAAACTGTTCATTTGTCTCGTAGATATAGTTTTGTAGAAATATACGTTTTGTTTCACTAAGCGTCCATGTTTTTTTAAATTTCATCTACTGATTCCTCACTTATGGCCTGTAGTGTAGATAAAATAGAACTACAGATGTGCCAATAACTGTATGCATTGACTTATTCTTATTTCTTTCCTCTTCATCAGTGATAATATATTGACTAAAAAAGTAATCTTTATTGTGTTTTAATAATTTCAATATTTTTTCGACTTTAATATAAAATTGAAAATTTTATATGTGCATTATCTCTTGGGTACTAATGCTCAACTGTAATATGGAAGCACGATGTTGCTAAGAGTTAAAGAAGTGCTTTTCTTTCTTTTTTACCTTCATTATACCATGTAAAATTTAAGTTTATCGGAACGTCATTTCCTCCTCCTGTAACAGTATTTTATCTTAAAAAAAGCAAACTACTATAAATCCTATAAAAAATCTGTAACACAATTAGATGTTATTGTTAACATACCTTTGAATTTCTGTTCTTCAATGAATCTATATTGAAAGAGTCTCAAAGCCTTAACTCTTGGTTTAACCATATCCAATATTCCAATACCATACCAGTTGTATTAATATCACCTAGAACACATTTCATTATCTCTATCTCTTTTCAAGTAAACTTTGAAAAATTACTTAATAATATATAAATCCATTAACTTATTTTTTAAAAAGGCACCCGCTGGGCTATTAATTCTTATTAAAAAATCGTATTCATCAGGTTATGATATCCGGAAATATTATTGTACATCTATTTTGTCAAGGTATTATTGTTATACCGAAAGTTATTCTCTCAAAAGTTAACCCACGAACAGAGAATTAACAACATTACAATTAATATTTGCAAGTACAATATTTGACTAAAAATTTTAGATGAAATTAACGCAGACAATACAGGCTAATTGAGTTAAAATAAAATTAGAGATTATAAAGAAATCGTACTTTAAGAAAAGTTTAAATTACATAATAAACTTGCAGGATATTTTACAAGAAAGTAATTACTTAATTAGAATTAAAAACTTTCATCTTCAGCAGAAAACATTTCAAGTTTAATATTAAAGGGTACATCTTCTAGTAGAGGTTGTAAATAATAAAGTTGAAGTCCCCCGGATGTCTTTGAAGTAGCCGTTCACAAAACTATTCTTGCTGAATAAATTTGAAGGGTTAATGTTTAAACTCGTCAGTAATGAAAAGGCTGTAGTTAAACTTCGCTTAACGTTTGTCGATAAACAAATTACGATACGTCCACCTATATGCGAATTATAATGTTATTAATACCAAATCATTTTCCATCACATCAAAAATCTTTCCTTATGTAACTCAAATATTACGAACCCTTTAAATAACCTTGCAAACACAAGTACCACTGTTAATTGCCTACACGGAAGAAAAGTGCTTATATTCACAATAAAAAAAGATCATATCAACTAATTCCTCAGATAAAGGAAAAATAATTAAGATGAAATAATTTAACAACCAAACGAAGCAGAAAAATAGATTAAATTTCCAAAACATTTTTCCGTATTTCTAAACATACACCATTTATTTAATCACTGAAGGTTGATATATAACCCCTTGCCACATTAATTTTCGTATTCTGTATACGTATTTCGACAACTAAGTTGTCATCGTCAGCAGATAATTAAAAAGTGTCGCACTTGGTAAACTACCGCAAAAATTACCCGTATGAAAACAACCTCCGTACGCGATCCGTACCGTTGAGAACCAAAATCTACAGTGTACAGTGTGCGACACTTTTTATTATCTGCTGATGATGACAACTTAGTTGTCGAAATATGTATACGCAATACGAAAATTAATGTGGCAAGGGGTTATATATGAACCTTCAGTGATTAAGTGAATCAACTACAGGCTCCATGAAACCTACCATACACCATTTATACCACTTTTGAAATTGACGGAAGTAAAACATATTCCCTGCAATTTACCTTTGACATATTGAAATAAGAGAAAATCAATGAATATTAGATCGTAGTATATAGTGGATGGCACATCGCTTGGTCCAGTGGAAAAGAGATAATATAACTCTTGCTTTTGGTATATCTTCAAGGAGGCTAGGATAAACACATATATATCATTCAGCAATGACCTCGACCTTGCCATAATCAGTCTAGAATATAGTTGCAAATTGTCCAGTGATCACGAATAATTTTTATTAAAGCAGACATGGATTTACTCTATCAGATCAGATTCGTTCATTTTTGGCCAAAGGAATGCGAATATCCATTGAACAAAAAAAAGATAGAGAATTCTGGTTTTGACAGGCGTAATTGGCGTCGGCCCAAGTTCGACCATTTTTGACCAAAGAATGGTTTGGACGAGAGTAACCGTCGTGTTAGAATGCATAAGTAGGTACCAAAAGCGACCGCTATTAGGTGGTATAACCGATAAAACTGTAAAAAAATAGTACTAGAGTACAAGACATAACAGAGAGAGTAATAAGACACGAATGGAAATGAGCAGGTTCAGCTGGAACAATATTACTCACAATTATTGGTTAGAAACAGAAGTAAGAAGCGCTCATAGATGAGGTGCAATAACGACAGTGAAAGAATAGTAGAATTCAATTGGACACAACGAGTGAAAAATCAGAGAAACAGGGCGAAATTTAGAAGATGCTTATGTCCAATATTGGACAAATCAGCTATGAAGAAGACGAAAAAGAGACAAGAATTAGAGAATAGGTCTAACCTTGTTATGAAGTAAGATTCTTCAACCATTCAAATGAGCATACTAGATAGTGTCGAGAGCTTAGCCACTAATACCGAAAACTGACCTAATCCAGCAATCATCCTCTATTACCATATGTTGTGTACAACTACAATTCTTTTGTAGGTAAGAGCTACTTTTGACTGCTCTATATGATTCTTCAAATATCCAAAACTAAATTGATTCGTTATACTAGTGCTATACTAGCATTTTCTTGTTGATAATTAACAATAAAAATTAAATAAAAACTTTTTTAATTTATCAAAACGATCTTGTCGGTTTTATCTACTCTTGAAATTACATATATAAAATCACTGCTCGAAAAGACTCATTATTAATTTGGTACGTAGACTTCCGCGGTCGTGGTCCATGCTATCTGCTTCTGGGTTTCCGGGCTGGAACCGCGTCACTAGTATATCTGCCGACGTTTCGTACCCATTTGTATGGGACATCTTCAGGGCTGAACTACTGCACTACAGTTTCAGTGCTGTAGTACAGCCCTGAAGATGTCCCATACAAATGGGTACGAAACGTCGGCAGATATACTAGTGACGCGCAGTTTCAGTGCAGTAGTTCAGCCCTGAAGATGTCCCATACAAATGGGTACGAAACGTCGGCAGATATACTAGTGACGCGGTTCCAGCCCGGAAACCCAGAAGCAGATAACTCATTATTAAATTTATTTATTTTTCATAAAATCTATATTAATATATTTTCAAAGTAGCACAGCTTTTTTTCGATTTATAGCTTTTGTTAAATTCACAAAAGATCAAATGGAAATGTTACAATGATGTTTGCATCAATAAATCAACCCCCACTTATTTAATATATATTCATCCTACTTATTCGAACCCTATCTTCATAGCTTTATAGCTTTTTACCTAGGGCAAATAATGAATTCGTGGAAATTTGCATCATTTATCAGCAATATGTTTCTTTTACTGTCTCGCATGTTACATTTTTAACTATCAATCCTGAAAATACAAAGAAGATAACTGATATGTATTTGTGCATTAGGTGGTCGTTAAAAAGAGATAATTAAAGCTCCATTTTTTGTACTAGAATAATTGTTAAGAAAGTATCCGTACAGTCGCAAGATATATATAATTCCTTATTAATTCTTGAACTTATTATTATTACATACCGAGTGTAACTACTATACAGCAAAACTCGAATTAGAAGAGTATACAAAGCAGGTGGTTATTGGCGATTAAACATGAAAAACTTGTACTGCGAACTCGATGAAAACTTCCAGATAGAAAAATGCACGTATATCGGTTATTGATTTGAATTTCGCGTGCTTCGCAGATATTTAATAACGTGAATAGCATTTCTGGTTGTGTTTTATGCACGGGAATTGCTGTTATTTTATGGTACGGGCGTATTTATTAGTTCAATTTTACACAGGCATATGGCCTAGCGTGAGCACATAACTCAACCGATCGAGTATACGAACAAGTGCCATCTCTATCTTTTATATTTCATGACTACTCTTTTTCTTTGCATGTCCTTGGCCTACGCGTAGGCAACCAATCCAACTTTACTGCAATTGAACATGATATAAAGTTTCTACTTTAAAATAACTGTCCTTTATTTACATCACTATAAAGATTTGTTAAATTATATTTACAATTTTAATTATTCGCAAAACTATTCCTCATTTTTTGTGAAAAATATATTTCTTAGTAAAACATGGTTAGAATTAAATAACATTTAAATAAGAATACATATATCAAATTAGAAATCTTCATGTAATAACTTGCATTCACATATTAATATACATACATATTAGACAAAATGGTGTTATTACCTAAAAAATTAACTTGAATTTTTCAGAAGTGAAAATAATACGAATAAGTTATACTCCAGTTAATTTAACAAAATTTTAAGGGACTTTAAATTACATACAGTAAATCAATAAATTCGCGCCTAATAATTTAATAAAATATTCAATAAATAAAGAAAGGCAATTTAATTTAGTGATACTAGAAATATTTTCACATATGAAAGAAAAGTCATTAACAAAAATCATAAAGTAACCTTTCACACTAAATAATTTATTCAGTAAACTTCAAAAATGTAACTCAATAAATTATTACAACCCCTGTACAGAAAACTACATTTTATCAGGGAAATATTATCTATAGAGGCTATAAATTTTATAAGTTTCTTATGGATAAGCAAAATTACATTTAATGTGTTTTATATATTTTTTAAAAAATACATTAAGCTGCTATTACATGGAAGAATAGTTTGACAGAAAGCAAAGTAATTAAAATTTGTTGTCTCTATTTTCTGACTTACTTCACACATGCTCATTATAATTTTTCTGTGTGTGCATGTACCTGAAATAAATTGAGATTATTATTATGATTGTTATTATTATTATTATGTATTGACTTACATAACACTGTAGTCATTCAAACTCAATATAGTATACAACTATAAAAACATAAATAATATTTTGTGGTCATACTACAAATATCTATTACAAAGAGTCATCCAATTGTAACGCCTAGATGTCAGCACTGTATGATGTTTACAAGTGATGCTTTTTCAAATGGCACAAGCCGCTTTGCGCACAAATGAAAACATTGCTGCTCTGTGTGAAAGTGTGAAGATGAACAGACACCATCAATTTCACGTCGTTCGCTTATAACATTCCATTAACCCAGGCATTTAAAGAAAGAGACTATTTACAACATCGTAATTTCGCTAGTTGGATTATTGAACAACAAACGACAGACCCATTGCTTTCAAGCAAAATTTTGTTTAGTGATGAACCTCATTTCATAATTAATGAATTCGTCAATAAATAAATTGTTGTGTCTGGGGTGACGAAAATCCTGGTGTTATTTACGAAAAATCTCTACACCAACAAAAATTAGTAATTTGTGTGCAGTGTTGTCATTGTACCAGTCTTCTTCGAAGATAATGCTGGGAATGATGACGCAATGAATGCTGAGCGATACCAATCAATGTTGAGTGACTTTATGGCCACAACTAGATCACATTAATGGGCCTGATGTCTATTTCCAGTAAGACGGTGTGCTACATGTCGCACAACGCAAAAACTTTCCTGTACGTGCAATTTCACGAATGTAGATTTCAATTGGGTCATGTAATCCAATACAATCAATCTTTTCTTTGTGGAGTTTTTTAAAAAGTTGAGTGTATGCTAACAAGCTACAAATAATTAATGATCTAAAGAACAACATTAAAATTACAATTCGTGAAATAACAACATGTCGAAAAGTCATTGAAAGTTTCAACTGCAGATGCAGTTGTGGTGGACATTTGAATGATATTCTGTTCCACGTATAACATTAATGGATTATACTTTTAATAAAGAAAGCAGCAGGAAAAAATTGTGTTCTTTGGATGACTCTTTAGTTTCAATATTTTAAGCATTGATGATACCAACTTTGGAATTGTTTCTGATGATAAACTATCCCTGGTCTCTTGAAGACATTTTTTCATATCTTCCTCACAATATGATATTTACGCAAATTCGTGTTTAATATATGTCATAATTTTTCAATTGAATCGAGGTTTAGACCCTTGGGTGAGTGAGGAGGTGTATAACCTGATAAACATCCATTCCTAAATGATCCTAGCGCAACGTTTTGGATCGTTCTCCTATTGGAGAGTATAATTATTTCCTAGCTCTAATTTAGTGACACTTTTTTAATTGAAGCCACAATATCTACATGTATCCTCAAAACTTAAAACTGCTATCATTACATCGCAACCGATCTACCCCTTTATATAACCTATACTTGTTTAGCTACAAATGGCCTCTTCCACGTCTTACGGTAGATATGAGATTTTGCTTCGCTTATGAACAATTTTTTTCTGGCTACTTCGTAATTATAATTAGCTACACGTAGCATTTTTCCTATTATTTCTGCGTCAACTTTCTTTGCCGTAGTTTACTCTATTTGTGTTCCAATACATGTGTTTATTCTCATATTTTTCTTAAGTTGATAATGTCTTATTTTCCTCTAGCATTAAATATTTTCTTTCGCCGTTTAACTTCTTTATTACACCCCTGAATTGTTTATATTTGTCAATTATACACCCAGTTATACTATACATATGCTTTTTGAAATATTTTTGTTATTTTTGTTATACTACGATCTCGCTAATGTAAAACAACGATATGTTTCCTTTCCTGGATACTAAGTTGTCTAGTTTTTGGATTGTTGCAAATTCATTGATAAAACTAAATAACGGATATGAACACGCGTCACAGTAATATAATATCAGAGGGCTCCTCCTAAGTTCTTTCCTCACATGTTCTAATAACGTAATGTAAGTCAACAACTTATTGTCACATATTCTAGAAACGTAATGTAAGCCAATAATTTATTATCTGGCTTTTTAATTTTTTGAGAAATAATTATTCCCTTTTGTACATGTTGTTACGCTCCACATATATACAAATAATAATTCTTTATATCATATTTTTTAAATTAGTTTATTTTAATTTAAAAATATTTCGATTTTCAATTCATAAATTATTATTTATTTTGACCTTTTTGTGATATATACAAATGCAGGAATTTTTTGTATTCGTCACGTACGGTTAGGCTGTAATAAAACAAACTATCGTTGTTTTCTAGAAATAACTTTCGAAACTTTTCTTGAAATAATTTTGGTAATTTTCCATTGGCTAACACATTTAATTTTAATTCCGCATATTGATATCTAAATGCAATAGAGATTCAAATATTAATCCTTCTATTTCTCACACAGAATGGACGTCTATTATTCCGTCTAGATATCTATCTGTTAGGTGCTTATATTGAAATTAATATCGTAATTTTAATTTATGCCAATATCTAGCGTGGCTATTCTCTTTTGCTATTGGTTGATTTAAACATGACCAGTACACCTTACCCCTTAGTCTACGGGTGGTTTCTTAAAAAGCCGCCGCCTGTAAGACACAGAGACTTCTTCTCCGACCATGACAAAGTCCACACGCATCCCTTCGACGCGTTCGTTAAATTGTTTTCCCGCGCTTGTAGTCTTCACGTGGTTGTTTTGCGACCGCAAAATATACCTAACATCCTGGCCCAGGATATACACAGACAAACCGCAAGTATTTTACGTATCGCCTATTTTATTCTAACCCTTTTTACATTTTATCAAACAGCTTAATATCTTTAGATTTACTTTTATTACAGCTTTGCCATTACGCTTATCTTGTTTTATTTGTTGCTCTCGATCTTATTAATTATCTTTATTTAATGTACTCAAGTTTTAAGAATTAATTTAACTTAGTGAATAAAATTTTAGGGGCAATGCTGTCGTCTTATTTCCACTAATAATCTTTCTTTCAGCTTGGCACACGTCCTGGACCTTTGATGCTCATTGTACACAATTGCTAACTATTAACTCCTTAACTTTACAATTACATTACATTCTTTTTATTTGCATTTATTACAGCGCTTCAGCTAGCCGGACACACGCTCGTAATAAATTTACTAACCATCACGTGCAAATAAATATATATTCTCTATTAAATAATATCTCTATTATTATTTACTTGTATTAATTCAGGGGACATTTAACCCCGTAACACGTCATACATAAAATACAGCATTTATTTGAAAAAGGAGGTAATAATGTAAATGTTTCTAGTACCACCATTTCAAATTACTCCTTTTGCTTATTGTATATTTTTGTAAATTATTAAATGCGTCAATAATTTATTGACTTATTGTATGTTTCGTCTCAGATAAAGAAGTATTCCAGGCTTCTTTATCGGGAAATGTGTAATAAATACTACAATTATATTAAAGCTGATAAGAATAACGGGGAACGAATGCATACCTATATATAGTAATAATTGAGTGAACAAAAATAGAAAACAAGTCGTTTGATATGGAACGAACGTAACAAAAGGTTTTATGAAACGGGTTTTTATACTTAATATAACCTATACAACCCTTTAAATGCGCCATGTATTGAATGATGTCGTTAAAAAAGTCCGCCATAACTAAATCTCAATATCAATATAAAAGTTGGCTAGGTGGGTGACGTGACTGCTCGGTGTTGAACAAAAGTTGGTCAAGGTGCAATTTTCTCATGAATACTTGGTACGTTTTCGAAAAAATGAGATTGATCTTATCCATCCATTTTATCACCACGGATGAGGTTTTGGTTCATCATTAACTTCATCACAAAACAACAATCGAAACTGTGGCAGCGAAGTGGTTTCCCTCACATCTTCAAAAGAAGATAGTAGCTGTTTCATCTGCGGAAAATGTAATGGATTCCATTTTTTTGGTACGCAAAAGAAATTCTTGTTGATTACCTTCCAAAAGGTCAAGCCATCAGATGCGCATATTACGGGAGTCTTTTAGACAAATTAAAGCGAAAAATTATTGAAAAGTGTCCTGATTTAGCCAAGAAAAAGAATTTCTATAATGCATAGCTCCCTCCACACAAGTGTTGGTGCTATGGCAAAATTGACGAATGAGGCTTCGATTTGTTGCCACACCTGCCTCATTCGTCTGATTTGATCGTCCGAGTACTACCTTATTCCATATCTAAAGAAATACCATGCAGCCCAAAAACAAGTGAACGATGTAAAGGTTCCGTGAATGTTTATTTAACGAATATGACAGTTCTGAACTTTATTAAGGCATAGATTTTGGGTCATTGCTGGTCCAAATATATAGAAGTGGCAGGGGCTTATGTTGCAAAGTAAACGCAATTTCAAACCACCAAATTCTTTTCTTTATTATAATTCTACGGAATTTCCAGATCACTCTTGTGCAATTCTTAAAATCAAATCTTAAAATTTTCTTGATTAAGACTTGTTTATTTACGAAATTTATCAACAACTGCATTTATTGCCTGCAATTCATTGACATGTTTTTTTAATTGAATATAGGAAGAATTATATTATATTCAAGGATAGGATTTCTTTGAAACATCCTTGTTTTTGAAAATACAACATATTTCGAAAATAATTAATAATTAAAATACGATATTTCTTGAAACATGATCGATTTTTTGTGTCAAAAATAAATCATGTGAAGATGTTTAAATTTTCAATTGAACTTAACTACAGAAAGAAGGCATATTTGTATATTCGAAAATTAAATCGAACTTCTTATCAAATAATACGCCGAATTCACCATTTTTGTAAATATGTTGTAGTGATCTGGTACGTAGACTTCCGCGGTCGTGGTCCATGCTATGTGCTTCTGGGCTTCCGGGCTGGAACCGCGTCACTTGCACATCTGCCGACATTTCGTACCCATTTGTATGGGACATCTTCAGGGCTCAACTACTGCACTGAAAACTTGCATGTAGTTGAACCCTGAAGATGTCCCATACAAATGGGTACGAAACGTCGGCAGATATACAAGTGACGCGGTTCCAGCCCGGAAACCCAGAAGCAGATAGCATGTTATAGTGATTCTTTCAATTTTCATGTTCATCTAAACATAAACTTTATATGCTGCTGATTTTGCATGCTTTTAAAATTAATTTCATCTTTGTAATCCGCGTTTAGTCGACTTTTACAAAAATAATATTAAGGTCTGCAAGGGCACTTTTCATTCTTTTCGTAATCCTAAAACTATTTGAACCTAAAGTGTTGTCTACAGTTGCGAATAATCTAAAAAAGTACTAACAAAAAAAAAATTAGATCAAGAATTAGGTCCTTGTGAAACTCCTATTGTAAATTTAGCAATTTATTGTCGCTCGCAACTACATACATCTACGCTCCCATTTTTTCCATTAAATTGTAATTAGCATAACGCAATTAAGATACCTGCAATACAATCCTTATTTATAAATGCGTGAATTCAGTAATTGTGGGGTAGGGACTTTTGAATTTATATATTACTTGAAATGGAATGAACGAATATACACGATGCCGACATTGCAAAATATACCCATTTGAAAAACATAAGCGCTTTATTAATTTAAACTTTATAGGTTAATGATGAAAAGACAATTTTAATAGTGTGTCATAAATCGAATCTCTGCGTTTTTATATAGATGTTTTTAAGTATTTTATTCTATAGTATTTTTTCCTAATTTTTGAACTTTTAGAAATTAATTATGGAAGTCATCACAACCCTTATTTATATCATTAGCATATTGCGTGTCATATTACAATTTTTATTACAGGGGTGGCTATCGTTTTACTCCAAGTTGGAAAGGTGCAGTTATGCATAGCTAACAATATCACCCTATTACCATACCACTTCTATTGTATAATGTGCTATTAATTGTTAACAAACGGTTCATTGTTTCCTCTAACGTGTTATTTTTCGCCTGTAATAAATAATGTAAAAAACAAACCATATGAAAATGATTATACGAGGCAGCCTAAATAGAAAATAGTCAATCTAGGCAGTCTTGTAAAGAAACCTTGTAGTTTTAAGATAAAAATAATCCTTAATTCGTCTGTGTTACTTTATTTCAAAATTGAATTCTACATCATACTACTATAATTATAATATTTTTCTCTCTATCCAATGAGAAATAATTAGTAATTACAAAAAAGGCAGTAAACAAGTACCATTAACAGTTGTAGATTCACTTCAATTCAATTCACTTGAATTTCCCACAATAATTTGATGATTAAGTTTTTAAAACCAGAATGGTAACCACTTTGTAAAAGGAACTTAAATCCTTACAAGTGCGTAAAAAGTATAAATTGTAATTTTCTTATGAACAAAATATGAAGTTGAACATTTTCATTATGTTGTTAACAATATGCATGCTAAATAATTTATTGTATATATATATATATTTTCGCATGACTTGAGTTATCGAAAATTGTCGGTACCTTACCTCCTGGCAGAAGATCAGAAATAAAACCGTCCTTTCATGCGTATATTACCACAGGTGTCATATTGTCACCTACTGTGAAACGTGAGCTCAGCAATAAAGGCGTGCAAGCTTGGAATGCCGACAGCCTGAAGAAAGTACCACCTGAGAAAGACAAGACGTGGAGGAATGGTCTTTATTAGTGTTTTTTAGAATTTCGGAGACTTACTACTTATTGATTTGGTTCATAAGCAACGTACTACCAACTCCAGAAATGTAACTGGCCTAAAAATTGAAAAAAATCATAGAGAAGCACTTGAACGCTCTCTCCATTATCAAGATTTGTCTCTGTGTGACTATCATATGTTTAGGCCGTTCAAAAAAAGCATACTATTTAAATGACGGTCAAAATTTGGAATTGTTCATGTGAAATTTTGTTCGAAACACTACTAACTTCTTTCTTTAATGACGCAATTAAAAAATTCCAATTAGATGGTCAAATGTGTAAATAAATTTGGAGTTTATGTAGAAAAATAAGATGTATGCGATTTTTAACTATAACAGATAATTAAAATCCAAATTGTAGTTAAACAAAACATTCAATAATGACTGTATATTAATTACAGGGGTGCATATTAGAAAACAAAAATGAATTATGTCTGTGAAAGATTTTAGAAACAAATATTTATTATTATTATCGTATTTTAAAAACAATATTATTACTAGAGTAGTATATGTTTTCTGCTCTGCTAACTTAAACACGACAACGTTTGGCTCATCTGAGAATGTTTTAATAATACTAGCATTAGGAACAGATCAATTTTTTACAGGGAAAAAATAACAATATTCTGTAAATGTGAAATAATATTAATCTCACTATAAAACTAGGTGGGCATTGCCCGTCTAATTTATACGTTACAAATAAAAAAATTCAATACAAAGCGAAAAATTGTGACTAATAAATTTTCATCATTATATTGCCTGGAAGACTAAACTCAACTCCTTAGAAGCACAAGTGTGAGGTATTCTATATGTTCAACAAAGCTCAATCACTTATTAAAAAAATATTCTAAGATTTTTTATAGAATTATCTCTAACAGCAATAGTGTTGTCAATCAAATAGGTGGAGTTAACAATTTTGGTTTTACTAACATTTAATGTAAGATTATTTAATAATGATAATGACCAATGGGTTAGTGCACCAATGTTCTCCTGAATGAGTTTAATGTCATGAGACGAAAACGCGACCGAAATTTCATCATGCTCGGAAGCGAAAACGTGACAAGTGAGACTCTTAAAATCATCGATGTACAGCACAAACAATAACGGCCGAAGTTCGAATCCTGTGGAACGCCTGCAAAATTCATTAGATTTAAAACCAATGTAATTAACACGATTACCTGTATTTGATAAATAAGTTCTATGAATTTCTGAAAAGATGTACGGAATCCAAAAGTGTCAAGTTTACGAAGCAGTCTCTGTTAATCTAGCATGTCAGATGCACTTGAAAAGCCCGTATAAATCACATTGAATAAATAACTTTTTCCAATACTTTAATATCTCCTTTTTTGTAGACAGAAATAAATCTTGCTTTCTTCCGCATAAATCTGAAAAAACTGAGGATCTAATGAATGAGTTTGAGATGTTAGAAATTTTGCAAAAACATATTTTGATTATTTTTATTGAGAAACTTCGTAAATATCATCACCAGTAGTATACTTATACGGCAATTTAGTCATATGTTCAGAATAATTATTATCGAATTACAAATATAGAATTTGAAGTTTGTTATTTAGTATGTTTATTTACTATAGTATTTATGGCATAAATGTTCTTGGAAATATTAAGCATTAATGTAGGTTAGTTATAATTCCCAATGGAATGTTTTAGTAAATGAAGTGTCAGATAATACATAATAAACAGCCCTAGTATTACCCCGAAGGTTTCGCATGAGATACAACCCGCCCGGGGAGTTTGATTTTATATTATACGCCGGTGTCCGTATTATCAACACAGTTATCACAACAAGCACGTATTAATTGCTCCAGAGTTTAATTTGATTAACGGCGCCATTATATACGGTAATTTTCGAGTTCAAGTGAATGTATACATGTGCATAATATAATATAAACATTTACTTAATTTTAACTGTGGATATTAGATTATACTTTTGCAGTTTATCAAATTTGGTTAGATATATTTTAGAGGATATAAATCTATAACAGTGTATTAGCAGTGAGAATGTAAAGTGCTTGCGATGGCATCGTGGTCACGAAATGAGATAAGGGCAGTTTTGCGTTGTAGTTCTCTGCGTGGTTTAAACATAGACCAGTGCTTCGAAGAAATGACTCTTGCACTAGATGATGTTTCTCCATATCGCACAACAATATCGAAGTGGTATAGAGAATTCCAAAGGGGAAATTTAACTGTGGAGGATGCTGAGAGGCCGGGAAGGCCACGAACGTCAGTTACGGAGGAAAACGTTACTACTGTGAGGAAAATGCTTAGCGAGGACAGGCGAGTGACCTACCAACAGATAAAGGGTACTTCAGGCCTAAATGCACCAACAATTCGTTCGATTCTGCATGATCATTTGCACGTGCAGAAACTTTGTTCTCTCTGGGTACCGCATCGACTGACTAAATAGCAGATGACATGACATGTGACTTGCTGCCGAGAGATGCTAAAAAAGTTTAATAAGAGACAATCTCGGTATGTAAACAAGATTGAAACTTCTCGAGCACCCTCCCTACAGTCCAGATCTTGCTCCCTGCGACTTTGCACTGTTCCCGCATGTGAAAGTGAAGCTAAAAGTGTTCTTTACTCCCTAGTGAAACTTGGCAGAACTGGTTTAAAAATTGGTTTCGGTGGATGCAGAGGTGTATTGAGTGTAGAGGAAATTACTTTGAAAAAATTAAATAAACAAAGCTGTATTGCAAAACTTTCCTAGTACCCTTTGTATGTATAACGATCGCCTTCAAATTCCAGTAAAGAATTAAGATTCCCGCAATAAAATATCTGAAATGTAGGCCAAAATTAATATTCTATAGCCTCGAAAATAAATAAATTATGAATTACTAGAATTGTTAAACTATGGAAACTATGGCGAAGGCCTACTTAGTACCTACCTTTTTTAAAATATCCTGCTTTACACATGGTTTCTACTATTACGATAGACACAGCATTTTGAATAGCGTCCAACGTAAAAGGTCAATCAAAACATCATTCCAATAAGGCTTTACAAGTTTATATTATAGTTGCGTTGCAAACAATCAATGAGTAATTAAATTTGAAGAGCATAAATAACGTATTTCAAAACGAAGTTTTAAATGTTAGTATGTAAATATCACATGCATGTTGTAATGCTTAATATTTGAATTGTTAGTTTCTGTTACTATGTTCAAATGGATCTACTACTATTAATCTTCCTCCATATTATAAAATAATATGCTTGACGAATAGACAACGCAGAAATGGTTTCAAAAATTTTGCTACGTTGATGAACGTTTAAAAAAGCGGATAAAAAGCACCAATCTCTATAATCACCGATCGCCTTTAACTTCTAGTAGTTTGTAGATTCTCACAATAGAACATCTAAAATGTAGACCAAAAGCAGCATTCTATGACCTCGAAAGTAAATAAGTCATGGATTATTATTGTTGTCAAAATATAGTGATGGCCTACTTGACAACTAAAGACTTTTTCAACTCTGAAGTATGTTGTGCTACGATTACGGTTGCATTGTTTCGAAGTAGAGAATTTCCACGCATTGTGTAAGGGGTAACTATCTTCACGGTTTAGGTTATCAGGGTGTTTTGAGATTATTCTGTCCAATGTTATACACACACGCAACTACACCGCGTATCATTCGATACCAATTTTTTACTAATCGTCGTATATTTTTAGCCACAGCTTATCACCTAATTTATTTTGAAATTGGTTATTTTTCCATTTATCTATTGCTATCGCCTATTAATTATTTTTTATTATTACAGTATAATCCCGATAGTATGAACTTGCGTTAATGTGAACAACGCAGTAATATGAACATCAGTATTGTTCCATTAGGTATCCTGTAACGTGAACAGTGTATATTATTCAGTAATATGAACATCATATATTGTAAGTGATACTTTCCTGTGAAATGAAATGGGGAATCCCGTATTTTTCCGGGATTCCCATTGTGTGTATATGGGTTGCTTTGTCCCTGTTTCACAACATGTAGTATGAGCTGAACATTACTATAATCCTGTTGTTTGTGCTAAGTGTATTGTAAAATGTCTCAGGTTAGGAAAAAGTGTTTATCATTATATGAAAAAGCCAAAATTATAGAAGAACACGAAAAAGGCGCGAGTGTAACAGCTTTATCCAAAAAATATGGAGTAGCGAAGTCCACAATTTGTTCAATAAAATATAAAAAAGCTAAAATTATAAAAGTGGTCAGTAATACCTTAAAACCCAGTAAAAAATGTACATTAAGAACACCTGAATATCCAAAAATGGAAAGTGCTCTGTATAAGTGGTTTCTCAGGCAACGCGAAAAAAACCATCCTGTTACTGCAGACATATTTAAACAAAAAGCATTAAGTTTGCATGAGAAAATTAATGGAGGTCGTGGAAACTTCTGTGCGAGTCATGGCTGGCTTCAACGATTTAGAATGCGGTATGGCATACGATTTTTGAAAATAACCGGAGAAAAATTATCATCTCAACCAGAGCTTGTCGATCCTTTCCAAGAACAATTAAAACAAAAAATTACGGAATTTGGTTTAACTGAACAGCAGATTTATAATGCAGATGAAACTGGGTTATTTTGGAAGCTTTTGCCTGAAAAAACGTACGTTTCATTTTCCGAAAAAACTGCTCCGGGTTTGAAAATGACAAAACAGCGAATAACGTTTCTTGGTTGTATAAACGCAACAGGCACTCATAAATTAAAACCGCTGGTGATTGGAAAATCAAAAAATCCCAGGTGCTTCAAAAATTTCAATAATCCAGTTGTCTACAGAAATAATAAAACTGCATGGATGACAACAGAAATTTTTAAGAACTGGTTTTTTCAACAGTTTATTCCAGAGGTGAGCATGCAAAATTAAATTTCTGTGATGTATTTTGAAAAGTTGTAGGTTAAAATATTTTTACGTAGTCAAAGCCTTCCAGAGAATGCTATCCTTCTTCTTGACAATGCTCCCTCGCATCCACCAGCGCAAGAACTAAGAAGCAATGATGGTAAAATTTTTGTTATGTTTATGCCCCCGAACGTAACCCCGCTGATTCAACCTATGGACCAAAATGTATTAAGACTTACAAAACTTGGCTACAGAAATCGATTATTGAGTTCCATAGTTTCTAAAACGGAAAACATACCAGTTGCGCTTAAAGATCTGTCACTAAAAGATGCTGTCTTGAATTTGATAGCTGCGTGGGAACGTGTAGATCCATCGGTAATTGCCAAATGTTGGCATAAGATATTAAATAAAAACAACACCGAATTTAATGAAGAAGATGATCTTCCATTGTCTATTTTGCAACAGAAGTGGACCAAAGAACCTGATGAAATACGCAACACAATCACTTTGTTACAAGCACTAGAACCTGAACCAGTGGCATATACAGCAGCAGACATTGAAGAATGGAATATGGATAAATTTGACAATGAAGGCAATGAGAATGAATTGTCGGGAGAAAGCGATGATGAAATTCAAGTGTCTGAAAGGAGCGAAATAACCCACTCTGCTGCTGTAGAAGCTCTAAATATTGCAATAAAATGGGCCGAATTCAACGAATTAGATATTAGTCATATTATAAGTCTTAAAAATATTCAGGAAAAAGCTATATTATTAAATGTTTCTAATAAGAAAGTACAAACAAGGATAACTTCATTTTTTCCAGTAGTGCCATGTAATGTACTACCCATAAATAATAAAAACATGTTTTAAATAATTTCTTTTTAATTCGTCCTCGCTAATGTGAACCTATGCCGTAGTTTGAACAAGCCGAGATTTTTTGTGTTCACACTAACGAGATTGTACTGTATATTCAAAGTTTTAAATTTTTTAATTTAAATTAGTGAATACAATTTTAAGAACAACATTATTGCTTTTTTCTGCTAATAGTCTTTCTCTCAACTTTATACACACCCCGACTTCTAATGCATCATTGTAAACCAAATTAAGTTAATTATTAACCCTTTTGTATTATTATTGCAACGCTAGAGCTACATAGCTCAGAACTACGTGATACATGATACTACCGTAAAACGAAAATCAACACAAGATAAAGGTAACACTACATGAATTACGTGGTTTTCTCGACTGATTAGCGCATCGATACGTGTCACTATAGTGTTAACTGGGGTATTGTTTATAAGGTGTCAGCTCAGCTTTTCCTTTATAAGAGGTCACAAAGTTCCGATTGACAAAGATGTGGACTGCTTAATGTCAACTTTAAAAGCTAAATATGTTTTTGGACATTCAATACTTTTGTCAACTATATATACTGCATACAATATTATTCAAATGCATTTCTCTTATTAGTGTTTAAATTACTTTGTAAGACTATCTTTAGCAACGTTCACTATTCATTTTACGAAATGTATTTCTCTAGCCGACAATGCCAAATCATCACAAAAACCAGAAACTTAATTTTTTTTTAAAGCTATCTTTGTGAAAAACTTTGTATGTCACTATTATGACTCAGCTTTCACTATCACCACTCAAATCTTGGCTCATCACTACTATGGGATTGATTTTGAAACCAGGTTCTATGCTCTGCCCAAAGAATTCTATTGGTCTCTTGTTTTTATGTAAGTAAAAGCCTTCGGAGACTGGTATAGTCGCCGCTGTTCAAATTTGTTTTACAAGGTGGAAAGTGCCCGACGTCACGTCCAGTAACGCTATGGCGGTGTCAAAGTCCGCCAATGCCTTCTACTCCGGGGTTAGAAAATTAAATATATGCACATGACAAGCATAATATTCGTACTTACCTTACCGTCTATGATCTTAATTTCATATCAGAATAATGTACTTATTTTCAATTCTGTGCAGTCTTTTTATCACAGAAGCAACAATTTTGTAGAATTTCGCGGTCATTGTCCACGGCTGTATCTTAGCTTTAGGGGTTGAAACCTCGTCATCGGTACTTTTACTGCCGACGGTTCGTCTTCACTTACATGAGGAACCCTGAGTGATAACTGCTACTACTGCTTTCGTTGTTGTCTATATACAATAGGAAAATAAATTAATAATACGAACATTGAACATTGATTATAATTACCAGGATGGTAGATAGTTGGTTAAAATAATAAATATATATTTTGTGTGAAAGGAATTAGCGCTTTAATTTCTAATTGTAATTAAAAGTCAGACAGAATAAAAATTTAAGTGAAATAAAACAGAAAATATTCTAGGACTTACAATTAGCCTAGACGTGCAAATATATCCGTTCCAGGCAATAGGTTTTTTGGAAAACTTCATTTTATGATAAATTAATAATGAAATAAAAAGATTCTTCCTTGACATATTTGTAACTAAAACGTTGCCTTTTAATAATAATTTTCATGTTTTAGATCGAATCATTTTTAAATTAAATAAAAGAATTTGAAAACAATTATATATATACTATATATGCGAAACATAAATATTATGTTTGTGTGCTTATTTTTTATTAGCTAGAATTTAGTTTTGTATGTTGAAATTAAGCAGTTCCCTTATCATTATAAAATTGTATGAACTTCCATAAATTTTCCTCTAAAAGAAAAATTCGTTTATAAAAACTTTTTTCATAGTTACCACTAAGACAGTGCTCGACAGTTATGTTTAGCAATAAATTTATTATAAATAAATTCAATTATTTTTAAGTAAAACCAGTTCAAAATATTTATCATATAATAACATGATGTTATACACCTATATTTGTAATTTTTTCGAAAAAACTAAAATTCCTTTATATCATTGTAGACAAGGCGCCAAATTGCATGATACAGTTTTATGAAAGAGACACCTTTTCACCTTGTCTCCGACCGACTTTATTGGCTTGCCAAACGTTGTCGCATGTCAAGTTATGTAGGGAAACGCGATTGTAATAACTGCTGGGGCGCTAACAGTTTAAAATAAGAGCGCTGCAGCGGTGACATCTTTAAATTATAGACCATCTGTTCCAACTTAATGCGTAATATCTCGAGGAAATAATTCATGCTGTATAAAGTTGAAGTTGTTTGATTTCGAAATAAATAAAATTGTTGGATTTAAAAAATTATCAAAATCTATGTATGTGTATCAATATATGTAAGTACATATAATTACACGTATCCTTTTTCTTCTAAAAAGTGAAGTAGTTGGTGAGTTTTTACCTTTTTAAAGATGTCCGCTTTGTACAGTTACTACTATTACGATAGTTAGAATAGAATATCAAAAATATAGGCCAAAATCAGCATTCTAAAACCTCGAAAATAAATATATCATTGATGGTTATTATTATTGTCAAAATATGGTCCTGGCCTACTTGATACCTTCCTTTTCTGAAACGTCTTACTTTCTACATAGTTTCTACTATTATGGGTACAGTTATTCAAAAATGGTCCAACGACATAGGTCGATCAAAACATCATTATAATAAGACTTTTGCAAGTTTATATTATAAGTTCGTTCCAAACCATACGTGTTGAATGAGTAACTAAATTTGAAAAGCATAAATAGCGTATTTCGAAACGAAATTTTAAATTTTAGTGTGTAAATATCACATACATATTGTAATGTTTAGTATTTGAATTGTTAGTTCCTGTTACTATATTAACTAAAATTAGATTAATCATTTACATATTAGAATACAATTTCAGATCTAAATTTCAAGGAATGTCTTCAGTAATAATAATTTAATTTATTCATGTTATTTATTATTCCATTTATCTACAAATTGCAAAATTAATTAACTATATGATATCAAAATGCAATCAAGATAAAGGACTAATCATGTAACTAAATATACTATTACGTAATTTCATAACAATAAATATGTAGCTCACAGTCCAAAATGTACAGTTGTTTTTAAAAGTTGATTTAAAAGAAAGTATGATAATATTCTTATAAAAATTTATGAATACATATACAGTAGGTTCTCTGTATAACGGCCAGTAGCAATGTATATAAAGCTGTCCATTGTTCGAAGATGTCCATTGGTGGGGGGAAAAAAGACTATAAATAATTTTTAATTAATTTATCCTTACAACATACTTAAAACTAACTTATTTAAAAAATCTGAAATTTTAGTTTGTTTTAGATTTTCAGTTCTTTTTACAATTTGTGTTTCTACATTGTATACTGTCTCAGCAACTTTTTCTCCTTGAGTAAGTCAGACAAGAAAAAGTTTTGAATATCCTTTAGCTTTTCAGAAGCTTCGTTAATGTTTCTAGTTTCTGAAATAATATCATCATCATCCTCACTGTCGCTATCACGTATGTTACATTGGTACTGTTTTAAAATTTACACACACACACTCTTGTACGCTAATATTGGGATTTTCGATATGTAAATTATCATCAATTTGTGCATACGATAATATGTCAGGATAGGGTTTACAAAGTTCTGACAATGGCACATCGTCTTAAGCGCTGAGGTCTATATCCTCGCAAATATCTTCGGCATTCCACTCACCAAATTCTGCTTTAAGAAAACATTTGTTGATAGTTTCAGCGCTTACAGTTTTCCAAGCAGTAATAGTCCATATTAGAGCACTGAGAATGTTAATGAATTTTTCTATATGTTCGGTATATTTATAACGATCCATAAACGATAAAAGTCTCTTAACTAAAAACTTTCTGTAGTTGGTTTTAAAATTATTGATAATCCCTTGATCAAGTGGTTGGGGGCAAAAATATTAGTTTAACATTTTGTAACTCAAATTTTAGGTGTGACGTGGCGTTGTCTTAAAAATAAAAGAACTCTTCTATTCAACTGTTGTATTTTTATATCAAATTTGGTAAGCCAAATTGTCATACTTTCCTTCGTCATCCACGATTATTTATTAGAATACCACTCCACTGGCAACTTCTCAACGTTTGCACCTTTAAAGCATCGTGGTTACTTACTTTTCCCAATTACTAAAGGTTTTTCCTTTTCTCCAACCATATTCGTGCACAAGAGAATAGTTAATCTTTCCTCCTTAGCGCCACCCTAACATTTTTCACCTTTTAATGTTTGGCAAAACCCGAAAAAAAAATTCAGTTCTATCTGCATTAAAAATGTCTTTCGGTGAGTATTCCTTTGTGATAGTTATCAACTGTTTCTTCCAGACAGATATTTCATCCACATTTACGGCGGCAGCTTCACCACAAATTGTTCGAAGCGATATGTTGTGTTGCTGAGAAAACTTGTCAAACCAGCCACTTGAAGCTTTGAATTAATAATTTAGCTCTTGTGCAACTTCGAGAGCTTTTTCCCTTATTATTTTAATGGACAATGGAATATTCTTAGCGCGCACTTTGTAGAACCAGTCATACATTATTTGGTCCAGTGCAGTTCCTTTTGTTTTCACAAATTTCTTCTTTGGCTGTTAATTTCCATTGCCAGCAAATCGTCTACTAATATCAACTTTGTTTTTCAAAATATCGCCTACTTGACTTTTACCGATACAGAATCTTTCCGCAAACAGTCTCACACTAAGTTTATTCTTCTCTGCACACTGAATAACATCAACTTTTTCTTCTAAACTGTGAAATTTTCTCTTTTTCGTAGCCATGTTACTGCACGAACACTAAAACACTGGATGTCTAACTTGTTAGAGCACTAAATATCAACTGAATGCTATGAAAGCTATAGCCGTTTTATATAAGACCATCATTACAGCACTTATTATATTAAAATATGTAATATTTTTAGAAATTATAAGAATTGCAATAAATTTATTATGTACCTGGCTTAATCCCTCTATAGGCAATCATTGCAGCAGTTATTATATGTATTAAAATAATTATGTTTAAAATTATAGAAATTGCAATAAAGTACTAATGTCCATTGTAAAGAAATAAATTTTCATTTAAATTTACTCTAGTGGATGTATATTACTGTCCGTGTCCATTGTTAAGAATGTCCTTTGGTGAGATATTGTTATATAGCAAATAGTTTACTGACGGTCGGTACATCAGAAACTGTCCATCGATTAGAGATGTCCATTGACGGGAGATGTCGGCTAAGGGAGAATATACAGTATTTAAATTAAATTGTATATTTGTATTGTGAAGAAACACTAACGCAAATAGAATAACTAAGAAATGACAAAATTTGCAATAAATCAAAAACTATGCTCAGAGCAAAAACCTCGTAACATTTTTGTTCGGTTCGTGGTGAATAATTTAATGTATTAATATTTTGTGGAGTATCCCTTATTATTTAGCACATCTCGCAGCTCATAATCTTTTTGACTTTCATTCAAGTTTTCAGGTATAATTAACTGAGATTTTATCCCACTTCATATGCAAAGCATTTTTCAAACAGTTTATATTAAAAAGATGATGCTTTTTGATTTGAATGTCCAACAATTTCCACAAATTTTCAATAATATTTATATCAAGAGACTGTGCTGGGGTTGGTAGAATTTTATGGAACATTATTTAACATTTGTTTCTGTGCGACTCATGAAATATATTTACGATCGTTGTCGCCATAAAAATAAGACGTATACAAAATTCCTAATTTGGCAACCCTATCTTTAAGATTTTTGTTTAATATATCGAGATAAAGCATTTTATCCATTTCTCCATAAATAAACACTAATTTCTAGACACTATTTGCTACGATATAGGTCCACCATATTTCACTGTAAGTCTCAAATTTTTAGCTAATAACTCGGTATTGGGTTTTTGCTATTTTTTTGCTTTATATTATTCGTCAATAAATATTATGGGCTAACAGTAATTAATATCTTTATTCGCATGTTCTTTGGAATATTTTAGAACCTGTTTGAATGGATTGTTGAAATTTTTCAACTTCTGTTGCGATTTTAGATATATTTTAGGTAATATCGATCGTTCGTTTTGTTAATTTTGTTCGTTTCAATTATTATTTTATTTGATTATATGATTATCTGTTTCATAACGTTTTATTATATATTGGATAGTAGATCTTCTTTCGCTTTAAATTTAAGTTGTGGCACTTTAACTTTTTCCATTTTAATGATGACAGATAGTTAAATCGCTCATCTCTTTGCTTGATGGACGCATTTTGTCAATTTAATGATTTAAATATAAATTTGATTGTTTCGTCGATGTCAAATACGAAAGTCTAGACTAGAGTACTGGTTTCAACTAGCACATGTTTCCACTTTTCAGAGATTTGTCATTATCTATGGAAATTCATTTGTCATCCGATTTTTAATGTAAAACGATAACAACATATAAGCATACTAAACGTCAAATTGTCTATTATTGTACAATTATTGAATTTGCAGCCACCATAGTAAAATTACGAATCAAATAATTCAAACAAGTATGGCAAAATTCCAGTAAGGTTGATGGAGCATGGATTAATACTTTTCGATTACTTGATATATTTTTTGGAGAGAAAGATTTTAGACATGACATGGGTTTCATAGCACTCGAACGTTGTACCGGTTTGAACAATATTATATTGACCGTGCTTTAGTTCCGAGAAGAATTATATTTAATGATCTGCGTCTTCTTTGATAGCTCACACCACTGCTATCATAGATATGACATGTATAATAAACTAATCACAAATTTAAGCTAAAAATCATCTCCACGTATCAACGTTAAATTTTTATGTATAAAAATTTGATTAAATAATAAATATAAATACCAAATTAAGAAACATAAGTATGTATTCTAATAAAGGCTAAATATCTTGGAACACTATTAATTGTTATTTAATAATTTATAAAAAATTCGTATCCATAAGTATATAAAGGTGTTTCAAATTTCGCGGTTTTTTGAAAGAATAAATAAAACACATAATTTGAATTTACTTTCAAAAATTTTATGCGAAAAATAATATCTGGCAAATGGCCTCCTATTGCAGCTCCACAGACGTCCACTCTTTTGTTAAAATTTTCAATGACATTTCGACATAATTGAGGCTCTATCTCACCAATGACACGAATAATTTCATCTTTCAAAGCAGGAATTGATTGTGGATTGTTTTAATAAACCTCACTTTTCACATAACCAAAAAGAAAATAGTCTAACGGTGTCAAATCACAAGATCTTGGTGGCCAATTAACATCACCGTTTCTTGAGATTACACGTCCAGGAAATTTTTCTCTCAATAAATCAATCGATTCGTGTGCAAAGTGAGGTGTAGCGCCATCTTGTTGAAACCACATATCCTCTAGATCAATATTCATTAATTCAGACCACAAAAATTTCGGTTATTATCCGACGATATCGATTACCATTGACAGTTACAGCTTCACCAGCAACATTTTCAAAGAAGTAAGGTCCAATTATACCACCTGGCCATAATATACACCAAACACTAACTCGTTTAGGATGCATAGGTTTCTCATGAATAATTCGTGGATTTTCCTCAGCCCAGATACGGCAATTTTGTTTATTGACATAGCCACCAAATTCAAAATGTGCCTCATCGGAAAACATTATTTTTTGAGAAAAAATCAGCTGGTTGTTCATTGATGAAATTGATAAGTGAACGACATTTTAAATGATCTAATAGCTTCAGTTCCTGTGTTATTTGAACCTTATATGCCTTCAGAACTAAATTCTTGTGTAAAATACGCTATGTTGTTGACCCCCTAAGTTAAGTTAAGTAAACGGCGTCTAATGAACATTTCACGAGCTTCAGCAGCACTTTCACGAACCAAACAAATATTTTCTTGTGAACGACCACTACGACTGTATTTTTCACTTTTTTGATCGTCCACGGAACCGATCTCTTGAAATTTTTTAATAATTCGACCAATAGTGCTTTCAGATGGACGATTATGTAAACCATAAAATACACGTAATTTTCTAAAATCTCTTTTCACAGAACTCTGATTTTCATAAAATAATTCAACAATTTGAACGCGTTGTTGTACCGTGTACGAAGCCATTTTTATAAATGTCATACATCACACTTTTTAAATGCCCACATACCCAGACAAATTCAGTGCGCCATCTATAATTTACTTTTTCTTAAAAAAAGCCGCGCAATTTGAAACACCCCTTATATGTATACATAAAAAGTTGACAAGAGGATTCGAGAAGATTAGAAAATAAAATGAAAGTAGAAATGTATTTGTTTTACTTTGAACATTCTTAAGTAGGTAAATGGATTCCAAAAATTACTTAAAATTTTTCTTTAAAAAAAAAGTAACCACTAACAAATTTTAAATTATGTTTTTCGTAGCGTTTAAACAGAAAATAACTTCCACAATTCTAATTCAAAATAATGAGTTTTTAACATTTAATTTCATAGCTCTGTTGCTGCACATATATAAGAGGAGTCTTAAAAGCGTCGTTTAGAATTTAAAGAGATCTACCATCGCCATCTCGTTCTCTTGGGAATATGAAGGTCATAAATCCTAAAAGTAATGTATTTCTTTAGAGAGGGATTTTTGTATACACATTTTCGCATTTTACTGTAAAAAATATATACGTGTGTTCGTATTATCTTTTAATAAATGTAATATACAATAATATACAGTGAGTATATTTTATAAATAAAATACTTCTTGATATTATTAGACTTAATTTTTCTTGTGGCGACACCTTTACTTTCAATTTTAAATTACTTTGTGCCGACTTGATTCAGTAGCAGCTATGCCATTAGAGTTGCATACTTACTGTTTGGAAACCATTGTGAATACATAAATTTATATTCTCGGTAGGTACAAAAACACGTTGAATCTTATATTTTATGTCGAATCAAACGTTACACCATTATTATCCTCTTTCGGAGAATTTTTAAAATATTTTCTAGATAACTTAATTTGTAATTAAAATTAACTAATTACATAAAATATTCAAGTAAAACTTAAACAACTCTCGATAGAATTGAATTCTCTTTTATTACTTTTACGTAGTAATTTATTGAAAATTATAATATGCTTTATATAGATGAAAAATTTGTCTGTATATCATAAGTGTGAGCTAATGCATTTGAGATATTATTTCGTAATAAATTAAAGTTTTTGTGAATAATGAACTCCAAAAAAAAATATCAAAAGTAACCACTTTTTTTGAATTGTTAGAACAAATAAAACTTGAAAAAATTTATCAAAATAGTAAAGGCAGTATTCATTTTAATAAAAGGTATATTAATATACTATTATTTATGATAACTTTGCAAATGAAAAAAGGGCGGAAAATTTTTTGATGAGAGACGTAAGTAAAATATAAAATTCCCGAAAATATATTATACGATTTCAATATTTAATGCAAGCAAATCATGCAGGCTATTTTGAAATTACCATAAATTATATCTAATAATAATTAAAAAAAACTCAATCAAAGGTAAAGGAAGAAAATTTGTAAGAAGATTAAATATTGTGTATGGTACACCACTACCACATTTTCATACCCAGGACGAAGTTAGAAAATTGGATAAATTAATATTCTATCATCTATCTCTGAGAAACAACCTAATCGCGTTTTCCACATTTAATAAGAAACATTCGCAAATTTTTAGTTCGATGTGATGAAGAATGGATATCATGCGATAATCATCGGACAGTATTTCAATAGTTATATAAACACTATGCTTCAAACCATTCTTTAAAACCACCACTTCACCCACAAAAGTTTTTGAGAAAAATATGATAGAGTATGTACGGTATAATGTATTATTTCTTCTTATGCAATTATGAAGTCATAACGATAATAAGTTACTGTTTGTACTAATATTTTTGATATATACAAAGAGTACTAGGAAAGTTTTGCAATACAGCTTTGATTATTTAATTTTTTCAAAGTAATTTCCTCTACACTCAATACACCTCTCCATCCTCCGAAACCAATCTTTAAACCAATTTTGCCAAGTTTCACTAGGGAGTAAAGCACACTCGTTTTCCCAAGCCCGCAGAAGGTTCTCATCACTGGAAAACCGCCTCCCTATTAGCTTCATTTTCACATGTGGTAACAGTGCAAAGTCGCAGGGAGCAAGATCTGGACTGTAGGGAGAGTGCTCGAGAAGTTTCAATCCTGTCGTAGTCAAATATTCGGTGCAGGCTTTGGCGCGGTGAACTGGAGCATTATCGTGATGGAGGAACCAGGTGTCCATTCTTGACTTTGGCCGCAGGTTCTTCATAGATCCAATGACTTTTCGAGATTTTCTGACAACTACGGGTGTGTCCTCATCATCAAAAACCCAAACTTTGTTTAAAGTTTTGGTCGACCCATGGTAATAGTACAGCCAAGTCTCGTCACCTGTCACGACGTTGTTCACATACCGAGATTGTCCCTTATTAAATTTTTTTAGAATCTCCCGGCACCAAGTCGCACGTCGTGTCATCTGCTCTTCAGTCAGTCGATGCGGCACCCAGAGAGCACAAAGTTTCTTCACGTGCAAATCATCATGCAGAATCGAACGAATTACTGGTCCATTTAGGCCTGAAATGCCCTCTCTCTGTTGGTAGGTCACACGCCTGCCCTCGCCAAGCATTTTCCTCACAGTAGTAACGTTTTCCTCCGTAACTGACGTTCGTGGCCTTCCCGTCCCCTCAGCATCCTCCACAGTTAAATTTCCCATTTCTTCGAAGCACTGATCTAAGTTTACACTACGCACGAAATCATAATGCAAAACTGCCTTATCTCAGTTCTTTACCATGATGCCATCGCAAGCACTTTACACTCTCTTGAAATTCAGGTCTTACATTCAGATAGGTAAATATTTCATCACAAAATATTGCAAGACCCCTAAATATCACAAACAAAAGTTCCGAAACTTAGCGATTTACACTCTGAAATTCTACAGCGTCCACCGCAATAACAAATCTATTTTCAGCATATGGATGTTCCTTTTAAAGTATGGGCGCCTTCTTAAAAGGAAAAGAATATCATAATTAAGAAGCAATTAAAGGTGCCCTTGGAACCCTCATCACTTCTGAAATTTTGTATTTTTTGAAAGTAGTACTTTATGCCCTTGAAAATTATTTTATTTAATAAAAATTTGTTTTTCATAGACTAAACAACAACACGTTGTAAATTGTACGAATATATGTATGTTAATATGTCCGTATGTTTACTGATAAATGTCAACTTAATGTCAGTCCTCTTGCTAGGATTTTCAGCAACTCGAACCAACAATACTCGTACAATATTCCAAAGAATGAATCAATTTCATAACGCAATATTTTGTTTCCCAAATATTATCACAAAAGGAGTCACTAATCATTTCAAAGAGATTGGTTCGAATCCGTTGGTCCCCTATCAGTAGTCAGTCGTTTGTTTACATAGCAGAGGACTTAATGCGTTCTCGAATTCGCGAAAGCAAATCCAGTTGTTACGGTACAGCGTACTTTTCGGAGGCGATTCGTCATTATACCATCCTGGTGTAACATGTGTGATGGTTTCGATGGTTTCGATAGTTTACAGATAGTAGGAATCTGTGTAAAGGGAAAAGACTAGGTCGACCACGAGTTTCGGAGGAATTGATAATTCAAGCTCTTTTTTGAACGAAGTTGCAACGAATTGGTCAGAAGGTCAAGTTTATGTTCTCCATTCCTCAATAACTTAGATAACCTGAACATCGAGTATCAAGAGCAATTAATTTAGTGTATCGTAACATACTACTATGCGTATGAGAAGTATTTTTAATTTGCGTTGATGTCCGTAGTGCAAGTGGTAGTCACATTAGATATTTGTAAGACGTGAAATAAAATTTTATTATGAATAGAACATTTGTTACATTCTTGGACTTTTGCATTATTTCTCTTAATAAAATACTGTGCTATAGCACAGTATTATTTTATTAAATTGGTCAATTTCATAAAATTGATCAATTCTTTTAGAGTAACTCTATATTTATTTTCCATATGCTCAATATTTAGTTAATTGATCTTGTTGTAATAATACATAACTATGTATATTTCACATTATTGTAGTTTACATTATATTACACTTTTCTATAATTCCATGGTGTTTATATTAATTAAATTTTAAATATTGATCAAAATAACCTTTATTATGCTTCGTAGAATCATAAACTAACTCTATCACGTATTAGTGTCTTAATTTTCATTTAAATACATACGAAAAGAATGTGTATATCTAACAGAAATATTCATTTCAGGTAAGGTGTATAAACATTACATACTTCCATAAAAGTCAACCAGAAAACCACTAGAAAGGGATTTATGAAACAAAAACGTATTAACGCATCTGATGCGTTTCAAATTATCTAAATGCGACCTTGTCGAATCAGGTAAAAATACAGGTAAGGTAGTGGATATAATATTTCTCAGCGCTCGCACAGCACTGTTCAGATAAAATTACCTGTAACTAATCATTGGTGTAATTTGTAAAGCCTACATTAATTTGGTGTTGAAAACGTCCAGGTATTGCATTTCTTTCGTTTATAAGTCAACCTTGTTGCATAGCTCGCTCCACTGTCTTTCTTTGTAACTTGAAACATCTGCTCTAACCGCCGGAAATAACTATTATTATATTTTGTTAAAAATTTCATTCATTCTTTAGATTACGTGGTTAAAAAGTATTTTATATGCGGTATTCTTTTATGCTGATCTTATTGGTATATATATATATATATGAAAACAATCATAAGGATATTTACAAATTCAATAAACTTTTGAAATGCATTAAAAATATATACATGTGTTGTTTATAAATGATTGAAGGGTGTTTCAACTTCGCGACAAATTTTATAAAAAGTTAATATACAGCGTGTTTCAAAGAGAATATACGTATTACAAAATATTATTTTGTTCAAACTATTGATCGCTGCGCCTAGGCTGGGCTATTGAAGAAACGAATACATAGTCTAGTTTATTTAATAGCCGCTAGATGTCAGTTGCCTTCTGCTTTTCTTGGTGACCGTCATAAGTTTAAAATGGCTACTCCGCAGCAGAAATCATTTTGTGTTCTCCAGTTTGCGAAGTGCAGTTCCGTGATTACAGTGCAAAGATGTTTCAGGTTGAGCTACCAAATTGATCCTCCGAATGGGTGGAACATTCGCAGATGTTATCGACAGTTTGTAGATACAGGATGTGTATGTAAAAGAAAGAGTCCTGGCCGCCCTCGTGTTTCTGAAGAAAATGTTGCACGAATTCAAACCGCTTTCCAACGTAATCCTTCAAAATCAACTCGTCGTGCCAGTTGGGAGTTACAACTGCCTACAACAACATTTTGGCGTGTTTGGAGACGTCGATTGGTTATGAGGCCGTACAAGTTACAGTTGTTATAAGCTCTGCAGCCTGATGACAAAGGGAAACGTGTGGCATTTTGTAACAAGATTCATGATGCTATTGACAATGATAACATTTTCGCACAACGCATTGTGTTCAGTGATGAAGCGACTTTCCATGTTAGGAGTCTGGTAAACAAACACAACGTTCGAATTCGGAGTCTACAGAACCCACATGCAGCCATTGCACATATACGAGATTCGCCTAAAATCAATGTGTTTTGTGCGATATCCCGATCGTCTGTTTACAGCCCATTCTTCTTTGATGGAAATACTGTTAACCGTCAGCAGTATCTCGCTATGTTACAAAACTAGTTGTTTCCGAGGCGGCACGAAGACAACTTCATTCTTTAACAAGACGGGGCACCCCCTCACTGGAGTCGCCAAGTACGTGAATATCTTAATGAAACTCTACCGAACCGTTGGATTGGTCGTGAAGGAGCTGGCGACTTAGCATGTCTCAGCTGGGCTCCACGGTCACCGGATTTGACACCCTGTGACTTCTTTCTGTGGGGTTTCATTAAAGACAGCGTTTATGTACCACCACTCCCACAGAACCTGGAAGAGTTGAAGAACCGGATCCGTACTACCATAACATTAGTGACGAAGGACATGCTTGCCCGAGTATGGGAGGAATTTGAGTATCGATGTGATATTGTTCGTGTCGCTGATGGAGGACATATTGAACATCTGTAATCTGAACTTGAGAAGTTCGTAAATATGTGTGTAAAGTTTCATATTCGTATGTCTTAAACTTTAATAAATATATGCATTCGGAATACGTATATTCTTTTTGAAACACCGTGTATATAACTTTCAATTTTTTATTATACTGGTATCTATAAAGTTTTAACAAGTTATAAAAGTACATGTACCCAAAGTACTGTTCATATAAGTAAATTTAAACAAAAATTAACTATTATAATTCCAATATTACTGAGTATATTATTTGGCATTTCAGGAGTAATGTTTTTAACATATTGAGGGCGGGATATGGTAATTCGCGTCTTTCGTGCAGTATCCTCTACAAAATGTAGACTAATATTAAATAAAACAGTAGAACAAGCATTGGATAGAAATTTATTATGAATGTATTTTTACATTCCATGCTTAAATAATATGAAACTGATATTAATATTTTATACATGTTTTTATAAACACTTTATTCAATATTAAGGAGGCAGTCAAAAATGGAATATCAATTTAATAAATGCAGCGTATAAATGTGTGCAGATGTGTTTTCAAATATACCAAGTGATACCAAAATCGAAAATAATAAGTAACAGTGACAGTGGAAGCGAAATTGATTTTACTAGGAATAGAAACATTTGTTTTTTATCGAGTGATTCAAGCATTAGTAAAAGTGATGATGATCTTTCAATATCTTTCGAAACAACCTCATGGATTAAGCAAGATAAAATTCCTGTTCCGGAAGATTTTGTATGAATCTCTGGAATAATACAATTTCCATCTAACTATTCAAACATTAATAAAATCGTAAATTTATTCTTTGCAACTGATTTATTTGCAATGCTTTGCTCTGAAACCAATCTATATCGTCATCGATATGAAGTAATGGAAGAAACGCCCTAAAACTAACTGGATAGATGTAAAAATAAAGGTAATGAAAAACTTTCGGCTCTTATGACACACTTAAAAAAATCGCAATAGAGAGTGTTAGTCTACTTGTATGTAATAAGCCGGGACAGATTTGGACAAATTTTACAATCACTCCATTTCGATAACAATGTTTTGCTTACTAATTCTATAGATAGACTCTTCAAGATAAGATCAATATTAGAACGCTTGGTAAGAAAATTTCAAATCGTATGTATGCCAAATCAAGAAATGACTTTAAAAGAAGCTATGATTCCATTGGGAGAAAGACTCAAATTTCAACTACATATCTCGACAAGATTGTGGTCATATGGCCTCCTCGTTGAAGCGATATATGAAAGTACTACAGAATATATTGAAAATATTGATATTTATGAAGGAAAATGAGAAAAGTTAGAGGAAATAATTTTTTTCTTCTATAGAACACTGCCTCGATCACTGGTACTACGTTAACCAAGATTTTTAAACATTTATTAATGAGAAAAGTAAGAATATGCGAAACTATCAGAATTAACAGGGGCTTCCATCAGGTCTAAAATCGGAAGAACTAAAGTCGAATCGACATGAAACGACGTTTAGAAGAAATGGTAAAAATTCTCCTTTCTTGGGAGGATACTTAACCAGTATGTATGATTTCGGCAATGCATGATGCTAGAACAATTGATAAAAATGATCGAAATAATACGATAAAAACAAATCATACTAATATCAAGAAATACAATACTTTCATGAAGGGAATGAGTAGAGCAGGTCAATATTTGTCCTATTATTCAATATTTCGTAAAACAGTCAAGTGGTCATAGAAAGTGACCTTTTCAATAATAATTTGTGCACTGTTCAATTAACTGGGAGTACATAAAAATCCTCCATCGGAGAAATTGTTTTCAAATTAGTAATAGATCAATTAGGTCTGAAAAATATGCTCGTTGATTTTTAATAAAACGTTACACTCATTAAACATTATACACTTTTCTGAACATTTCAGTCATTTATAACTAATTCAAAAATATGTGGAAATTTAGGCAATATGCTCATCAATGTGTTAGAAGCTTCTGTAATAGCAATTTGTAATTCTTCTAATGTATAAAGACATTCAGAATATACTTTATTTTTCAAGAAGTTGTTCATGAATAAATCAAAAAGCTTTAAATCTGGTGATCTTGGCACTGGTCTCTATTAATTAGTCTAACATCAAACAGCTGAGGCTGTAGCTCCATCCTGTTAAAAATAACCAAGTTGCATCTAACCAGCTTGATGTACTTCGCTAAAACGATTTAAAGTAGCATTTTGATATTCTTTTCGACACTGTCAACCACAACCCAATATTTTGGAGGTGTAAATAAGTTTCTAAGAACTCGTAAAAATTTTTTGCAGACTAAATTTTATGATTTTGTGGGTATACATAACCACTGGCATGAAATCATTTTCTAAAGACCTAATCTTTCATTCACTAACACGAAACTTGTTTATAATATTTACAGCAACTGTAGTATTATATGTATATACCATCTTCTTATTATATTGCTTTTTTTTGTTCTTAGAATTTCCGCCAGGCATAAAAGCACATTACACCTTATGGCAACAAGGACCAACATTCTACAGAGAGCGCCTATAACATTAATGCGTCGCGTTGCTGATAAACTTATTTCAGACATAGTATTACTATTTTCTTATTACTTAGAATCTGTGTCTAGTCAAGTCTAGTCTAATCTAGTGTTCAATCTAGTCTAGTCTCTAGTCTTACATTTTTTGATATAAAGGGTGTTTCAAATTGCGCGTTTTTTTAAGGATACATAAAATATAGATGGCGCACTGAATTTGTCTGGGTATGTGGGCATTTAAAAAGTGTGATGTATGACATTTATAAAAATGGCTTCGTACACGGTACAACAACGCGTTCAAATTGTTGAATTATTTTATGAAAATCAGCGTTCTGTGAAAAGAGTTTTTAGAAAATTACGTGAATTTTATGGTTTACATAATCGTCCATCTGAAAGCACTATTGGCCGAATTATTAAAAAATTTCAAGGGTCAAAAAAATGAAAAGTACAGTGGTCGTTCACAAGAAAATATTGGTTTGGTTCGTGAAAGTGTTGCTGAAGATCCTGAAATATCCAATAGACAACGTTCACAACAACAAGGTGTATTTTACACAAGGATTTAGCTCTGAAGGCGTATAAGCTTCAAATAACACAAGAACTGAAGCCATTAGATTATTTAAAACGTCGTTTATTTGTCAATTTCATCAATGAACAACCAGCTGATTTTTTCAAAAAATAATGTTTCCCATGAGGCACATTTTGAACTTGGTGGCTATGTTAATAAACAAAATTGCCGTATCTGGGGCGAGGAAAATCCGCGAATTATTCATCAGAAACCTATGCATCCTAAACGAGTTACTGTTTGGTGTGCATTGTGGTCAGGTGGTGTAATTGGGCTTTACTTCTTTAAAAATACTACTGGTGAAGCTGTAACTGTCAACGGTGATCGATATTGTCGGATAATAAGCGAATTTTTGTGGCTTGAATTAGTGAATATTGATCTATAGGATATGTGATTTCAACAGGATGGCGCTACACCTCGTTTTGCACACGAATCAATTGATTTATTCAGAGAAAAATTTCCTGGACATGTAATCTCAAGAAACGATGATGTTAATTTGCCTCCAAGATCATGTGATTTGACACCGTTAGACTATTGTCTTTGGGGTTATGTGAAAAGTCACGTTTATAAAAATAATCCACAATCAATTCCTGGTTTGAAAGGTGAAATTATTCGTGTCATTTGTGAGACAGAGCTTCAATTGCGTCAAAATGACAATGAAATTTTAACAAAAGAGTAGACGTCTGTGGAGCTGCAAGAAGAGGCTGTTTGGCAGATATTATTTTTCGCATATAAATGTCATAACTGATATTTCAATTACAAATAAAAAGTTTTTGAAAGTTAATGCAAATTATGTGTTTTATTTATTCTTTAAAATAACCGCGAAATTCGAAACACCTTTTGTAACTATTTAGCAGCTTTGTTTAAAAGTTGAATATTACATTCTTCTTTTTGGCTTATGTTTAATTTATTATTCGTTTATATTTACTTTTCTTGTTTCTGTCTTATAATTGAGAAATCCTGTTGGACAATAAAAATTTATTAATATTATATCTTTAGCGGCAAATTTTTACGCGCGTGCTTTTTTGGTGCCTTCTTCCTTTTTCTACCCATTGTGTGTTCTCCTGCTTCATCTCCGGATCATAATAATTCATCTAAATTTCGTTGACAATGATTATCGTCCTCCATCACTCTTCATCTTCATGTTAAACACATTGTTTGCCATACTCGTAAATCGTTATTGGCGTTTACTTTTTGGTTCTATGTTAGCAAACACGAAATCCAACGCGCGCCAATGCTAGACATGTTTAAATATTTGCAAAAGAGTACAAATCTTCTAACACACACTTCAAGAGATTTAGAAAGTTACGAGACAGTTAAAGGTATCTATGCGAATAATTACTGATTCGATGACGATGAATTTCTCAATTAACACCTAATTGGAGCACTTGCATTGCTTTGCAAGTCGCAGCTTCTCTGGGCATCCTTAAATTTTTTATGACATCGAAAATAAGCAGACTCATCAGATGCCGTCCCAACCATGGAAAAGTTTCCGTTGGGTTTTTCCTAGATTTTCCCACATGTTGCTTTTCGTTACGATGTCTAGAGACGCAATAACATTGTCATAATTTTCGAGTTCTTTCTAACTCAAATCAGTAATCTGTGACAATTGTAATTTAACAAAGTGAAATATCTGCTTTTTATAGTTTCATATGTCATCATAGGGACGTAATACATTCAGATCTCATCTTCAATGACAGGCTCTCGTATAATAATTAACATAACAATTACCAAAAGGGGAAGAGTTAATTTCTCTTAACGATATAATATTGAAGGTATTTGAATACATTCCTAATCCAATACAGTGGCAATAAATGATGGAATAAAATGCGATGGAATTGCTTATGAGAGTGTACAGGTAAAGGAACATCCTTTTTTGTTGATTCTTGATTTATATTTATTTATAAAATGATTTAACTTTCACTTGGTTTGTCTAAGTCACTGATAATAATAATTTTATAGTTAAACTTCACCTATTTAATTACATAGAAATCCTGAAGCATCTTACAATATGAATAGTAAAATGACGATCGTTGCAGTCGCCATACAGCGAAACTCGGACAAAGCATTTTATTAATTAATGTAAATAAGTTTTTGTCGTCAACGTCAAGATCTGATGTAAATTTAAGCAATTTTATTTGTGCACCGAAATAGGCAATAAAATATTGTCAAATGTAAATATAGTATTTATACACGTTTAAAACTATAATATATAATTTTTAGTTTTCTTACATTTTATTCACTGATTGTGTGATGGTTACTTTAAATTAAATAATATCAAATAGAATTACTTTTAGTGTCGACTAGTTTTTCCCCACAAATAAGAAGAACTATGACTAAGCTCATTCTTCTATTATTTTTAACAAATTATATTAACACGAATTTAGAAAAGTCGTTCTTCTTGTTCACTTAAGCGTGAGGAAGAAGGGGTCTCTAGTGTATTTAGTAACCGTGTGAACTAAAAATTATTATTGTGCTTTTTTAGTCCTTAAGAATTTTACGCTTTTCTGGTTCCGTTGACCGTAGTTCTATCATTAACTATAAATAAGTAAAATGTTACTTAATGCTAATAGAATTTATTTTATCATTCGTAAAAGTTCCTGTTGTCGTACATATATGCATATATTTTTAATTGAATATTGACATAATAATTTCATAGTCATATCAATTCAGTTCAATACATAATGGCCCACTAAACGTAATGTATAAATCACGAAATAAATTTTATATTGGTATTGTGTACATACTTATGTATTGGTTTATTAAAAATGCTATGACGTAGATATATTTTTCATAAGTCATTTATTAATATAAAGAATGATTAATCGATTATATATAGCCCGTTTTCAGTAAACTTTTGCTATTTTTTTCGCGAATTTCATAATTTCTTGTTCATAAAAGACCTAAGTATATCTACAAAAGTTCTGATTCTTAGTCTCATCCGAGGCCTACATTACACCACGCGTTTTAAAAAGGACACAAGTGGAAGTAAAGGCGCAAGATCCGGTGAATATGGTGGGTGTGGCAGCATACTCAACTCATAATATAATTATTTTTGAGGGGCGATTAATCTTGTGTGTATTTTACACATTTTAGTGGTAAAATATCCCTTTCACGATTAGCTTTGAACGTATATGGATGATAGATTCGTCCAAACTGTCCGATTGCCAACATTACTTACTTGATTTTGTTCCTTGGTTAACGCTTGAAAAATATGATACATTAAAAATTCTACCATACTGAGATCTTCTTGTGATGTTTGCTTTCGTGTACATTTGAGTCGAACCTTCAGATCAAGATCAAGACCATTTTCGTACCACATTATTGTTAACAATCAATAGACTGTTAGTTATCAATCGTTTAAAAAATAACCGATTTCCTCACATTTAAAGAGTTTATCGCAGATATTTATACGCGCCATCGAGTGTACTTTCCTGAATACACAACAACACAAATATTGAGCGGCTGACTTATCTTAGCTATTTCATATGATCGTAAACGTTTGAGTGATGAATGTTTAACGTTTCTGTAATCTCTTCTGGTATGGGTTTGTCTCAACCGATGCCCTGATTTTGTCGTCATAAACTAAATTTCGTGAACCATTATTCACGTTCATGTACATCACAGTCCTTGTAAACTTTATGAAACACGTTTGGCGAGCATTCCCCCTATTACGGAAGTAAAAGAGCAAAATATGTAAAACTTTGAGCTTCGGTTTTCAATTTTTTTCCACAAGTAAGTTAGGGCTGCCAGCTGTCATATTGCAGAGCATAAACATAAATGCGATTGACACTAACATTGGTAAAAAACTAGGCATCTGTTACAAGAATACGTCATGGTCTTACTAGCAAAACAGCTACAGACGCTTGTTAATGCGTTCATAATTCATGAGTTCCGTTACAATTTCTTTTCATTTCGAAATGTTATCAACTTCGCTCAGTATAACATTAATTTAGTTTGTGTAGAACTACGTGTCCATAATGTTGTTATTAATGTAATCACAGTTTACATACCCCCTTCCACCTCTGCTGTGGTTTATAGCCAGTTGTTTGAGGTATTGGAGTTGTGTGAATTATTCAATACTCAATTTATTTTTGCCGGTGATTTCAATGTTCCCAACCTAAGCGATATGCATTGTCCTAGATCCAATACTATTGGCAATTTTTTGAGTTCAACTAACTACATCCAGATGAACAATGTCTTGAATTATAATGACAGATTGCTTGATTTAGTGTTTTGCTCTGGGAATGTTGGCTGTAACATTGAGCATTCTGACTACTGTCTTGTACCTGAGGACCTTCATCATCCGGCACTGTCACTCAGCTTCACGTTGGTGTCAGCAGCTGGTCCTCTCTTTGAACTAGCGAATGTGACATCTTTTAATTTTAAGCGGGCAGATCTGGCTTCTCTTTACGATATGATACGGCTGACTGATTGGCATGAGGTCACTTCTTGTGGGGAAGTTAATAATGCATGTGACATTTTTTCTTCAATATTAAGCAACTACTTCAGTCTGACGGTACCTGTTCGCAGGACTACTCGTGGTACATATCCCGCTTGGTTCGCTCTCGAAACGAGACGTTTGATTCGTGTTAAGAGTCACTACTTGAGGAAATTCAGGTCCACCCGTCTTTCCTTTTACTCTGATAAGTTTAAGCAATACAGGAAACTTGTTAAATACGCTGTTGATAATGACTTTAAGAACTATATTACTAGCGTAGGAGCCTCTATTGAACGCGATCCTCGTAAGTTGTGGCAGTTTATTAACCAACGTAACAATATATCAAGTATACCTAATTCTATGTTTTTTAATGATGAAGTGGTCGACTCTCCATACGACATTGTCAACGCATTTACGACTCATTTCGCGTCAGTATTTCAGGAAACAGCTGTTACACTGACCACCCCTGTTCCATCTACTAGTTATCCGAATTTGGTACTAAACTGCTTTGAAGAAACAAGCATTCTCAATGCTCTGAAGTCGTTGAGGGCTACGCTCACCTCTGGTCCTGATTCCATTCCTGCATTTTTGGTGAGAGATTGCTCGGTCGCTTTGTTGCGACCTATTCTTCATATTTACAATCTTATCTTATCAACTAGGAAGTTTCCTGATGTTTGGAAGGTGTCACGTATTCGACCTGTTTTTAAGTCTGGTAATAGGATACATATAGAAAACTATAGACCTATTTCAATTATTTGTAATTTTGCAAAGGTATTTGAGAAGTTGCTATTTGATGTACTATTTGATCATGTAAAGAATATGCTTTGCTCTGAACAGCATGGTTTTGTCAAAGGTAAATCAACTGCAACTAATTTGTGTATTTTTGTTGATTATGTGTCCGGTGCTCTTGATGAACGTTATCGAGTTGATATTATTTGCACGGACTTCCAAAAGGCTTTTGATGCCGTGCAGCATTCAGTGATTTTGAATAAGTTGAATAATTTTTGCATATCCGATAATTTGATTCAAGTGATCCAGTCTTACCTTGAAAACCGCGGCAATTATGTGGAGTTAAATGGTTTTAAATCATTGGTTTACGACTCGGTTTTTGGTGTCCCGCAGGGCTCTACTCTGGGGCCCCTTTTATTCCTTATATTTGTAGACGACCTTCCTAAGCGTTTGACGTCTAAGTGTTTAATGTATGCTGATGATGTTAAGTTGTTTCGCGCCATAGCCACGACCGATGATTGTTCCGCCTTGCAGAGGGATTTGGAGTCGCTTCATCTCTGGAGTTTGTCGAATGGACTCAGGCTCAATATTGCTAAATGTAGGACTATGACATTTACAAGAGTTCAATCTGTGGTTGAGTTTGCATACAGCATTGACACAATACCGCTTGAGCGTTGCTCTTTGAACAGGGACCTTGGCGTGTGGTTTGATTCTAAGTTGAATTTTAACATCCATGTTTTAAACATCTGTAAAGAAGCGTTCGGCTTGTTGGGTTTTCTTACTCGTAATACTCGCCAACTTCCCAATTCTGTCTTGACCAGCTTCTACAACGCTTTCGTTCGTAGTAGGCTGGAATATTGCTCAGCTGTCTGGAATCCAATGTACTTCAGATACATTGACTGCTTGGAGAGTGTCCAAAAAAAATTCTTAAAGGTCTTGTACTTGTATGTCGCTCTATAATCGTAGAATAATATCCCTTATAATATTTGTTTTTAAAATTGTAAATGGTCTAATTGTTGATTCTGACTTATTGGGTCGATTGAGTTTCTTTGTACCAACAATTCATACTAGGACTAGGCATATGTTTTATCTTCCGTTTCCCAGAACTCGTCATCATTCTTGTTCTCCTCTTCCTTCAATGAGTCGTTGCGTCAATTTATACTGCTCTGAGATTGATATGTGTAATGTTGGTCTACGTCAGCTTCGCCACATTCTTTGTGAGATGTTTTTTTCCTAGAATACCATTTATGTTACTTTCTTCTTCTTTTTTTTTTTTTGGGAGCCCAACTTCTTGTTGATTTTCTTTCTCCTCAGTTTCCGTATACTTATATATTTATGTTTGTGTATGTGTGTATATGCATATATATGATATTATTAAATATTATGTCTATTTTCTTTATGTTATATTAATTTTCATTTTATATATGATTATAACTTTTCTTTAACCTTTCATATTTACTGATAAGATTATCCTGTAATTAGCATTTATCTGCTGTTGGATAATAAAGATTATTATTATTATTATTATTATATAATCATAAATATTAAATTTGTCTAATGTAACCTAATCTTATATAATCTATACAAGGTAATTGATTAAAACAACTCGTTAGATGTGTTGAGAAAACTGCTTTATTTTTGTTTCTGAAAATTTTAGGATAAGCACAAAGACTCATGTTCTATTCAAAGAAAACATCTTCCTGATCGCTGCGTTTCAACTTATTTATTTCTTAATAGAAGGATGTACTTTTTATTAGATATTTGTATCTCACTAATTATTCTAGAAAACCTTTCTTAAGTTTTCACTCTATGTAAAAAAATTTTTTAAAAATATTTGATTTTACATCACCATTATTATTATTATTGTTATTATTATTTGCTGTAGCTATTTTGGTAACAGAATGATATGATATTTACAGCATAAGTAGAAGATTACTTAAGCTTTATTCTCATGCTTTTATTTTTGACAAATCTTATACAGGTGTTAATAAAGTAATTTACAACTAAACTACCAAAATCCATTTTTCAAATGCCCCCATACTTGGTTTCCGTATTTGAATGCAGAATAAACTTGTACTTTAACACGTAATAGCATTCCCTATAATTATCTGCAATCGTTTTCGTATTATAAAGATATTTTTTGTTTGTTTTTGTTGAATGAGACATTGTTAATAGATAATTATAGAAATGCCAAATAATGTAAAAATTATTTATAGTCAGATGCATATTATCCAGCCATAAAATTCTAAGTAAATATGTGAGATAATCGAAAACGACTGTTTATATATTATTTAACAGAAAATGTTAAGAGATTATTGATTAAGCAAAAAATGTTAGCGAATCAAATCAAATGTTATAAGATGCAGTAGTGTGAAACTTATTACAGGTAAAGTGGTAAGAATAAATAAATATCTCATCTGAAAAGTTTAACAAGTAAAGAAAAAATAATTTAATCGGCAAATGTTCTATATGACCTCCGTTTTGCTATAGACTCCTTAAAATTCTCGAATGAATTCTTCTTCTCCATGTGTTCTTAATATGTCGGCGATTTAGTTGAGGAAATGCTGTTCTTACTGTTGCTCTAGGTCTTCTCTTGTTTGAACCGGGTATGCTAGCACCACGGTCCATTATAGCTTATCCAACGATCGTGAGTTGTTTGTCAATATCACGAGTCTACGTTCCACTCATGATATTGGCAGAAAGCCCATTCATTTATTTGATTTATCTATAATAGATTTTGGTTATGGCCTAATAGATTTCTCATTTCCCAAACATATAAAATTTGACTCCAGTCGTATAAAGGTTTGCTTATTCGTAGGTGGTAAATGCGAATACCTCACATTGAAGATACGAGAAGTTTTGTCAACAATCTTATGGCAGTTCGAAATATATGTATTTTAGTAATTTTCATTTTCGTTGTTCTTTGCGGTTGTACTACCAGCAAACTACCAAACCAAAATTGTTACTTCATTTTTGACATTGTCATTTCCATAACTATCTATATAACAATTATTGCGATATATGGCTCATTTCAACAACAAAAAAAGCTCTTTGTAGCATGAATAGGATTGAAGATGGGTGTAAGGAATGTGATTACGTGTTGATGTAGAAATAAATTCTACATTCGACATTACCGGTCATTTCCATAGCTACCTATGAACAATCATTGCAATTTGGAGCTCCTTCTATCAAAATTAACATAAAACTACATGGAAAGCACATGAGATAGGTTCTGGAACACAAATATATAATTAAAAGTACATACTTCCATTTACAATAAACGAGTTAGTAGCGACTTTCGGTTTAATCAGAAGCACAGTCTATATACTTCCTTATTCATGTGTTTAATTTATACACACTACATTTACTGTTTCTTTCTATCAAAGTGCAAAGTTGCATTCGAATCTAACTATGCGCAAATAATAATAGAGATGTTCCAATCGATCGTTTAAACTTTTTGGAATTGTATTTTTACACACAAAAAAATTAAAAAATAAAGTTAGACTCAATCTGAAGGTAATTCTGTTGGACTGTAGTTAATATATTTATTCCAAAAAAGCAAAAAAACCCTCCGTACTCTGTATACGTATTTCAATAACTAAGTTGTAGCCATCAGCATATTTTAATCACAGTGTCTCACCTGGATCCACAATAAAGTTCACACAGAAAAAATTGCGCACACTCATTACGCCAAAACCAAACACAAACATAGGTCAAATTTGGCATTTGCTGCATGCGTTGAATAATAATCGAGAAATAAAGTAAAATAATAAAAAAAGCTACCACATACATGTATTTACATAATAATAATAATAAATTTTATTTCTAAAACAATGTGCATACAGGACATATCTGTACATATAACAAAATAGCAATTAATACATACTACATATACTCATGCTAGGAACACGTCTCAATAAAAAAAAAAGATGTTATAAATTTGGACATACGAAGTCATTTATACAATAACAATTTATCGTAAGCAGGTACCGCTTAAGGTTGCTTTTATAAACAGAGAAGCAAGGTGGTAATTTATTGTGTAATTTACATACCGCATATTTAATATATTGCTAATATCAATGTTCAATAGAGATTTTCAATTTAGTTAAAAATTCGTTTTAAAATATATGAACTATAACTTCATTCTAAATATATTTGTTTTAATAGAATTTTTGGAAAATTTTTCTCTTGTTATCCAAATCTTCTAATAAATTTATTACAACAAAATGTTCCCATCGGTAGATGTAAATATGTATATAATTGGTGAATATTACTTAAGCCATAAATTATTTTTTATAAACTAGCCATGCAGAAAACAAGTAGCACTAAAATTACGAGTTTAGTATATACTTAGTTGTTAATGAGCTAAAAAATCTCGTTTTCAGCCATTATTTTTTTATGATTATAAGAATAAATAAAGCTTAATGTCTGAGAAAACCGCATTGCCACCATAATTAGTGTCTGTCGAAATAACGTAACAGATCTAAAATACAGAAACCTGGAAGGTGGATGTTGCCAATTAAAAACGTATTTTGAAGTATTCAAAAGTGTATTTGCGAAAGAATTTTAATTTATTTTGAAAGAATGTGATATGCAATGCGAACTTATATATATATATATATATATATATATATATATATATATATGTGTGTGTGTGTGTGTGTGTGTGTGTGTGTGTGTGTGTGTGTGTGTATAATTATAATAAATAATACTTTTAAATAACATTTACGGTTTCCGATAAAGTACCAAATATGAGGAGAATTACTTGTCATACGCTATTATTTGCCTAGGCATTAAAATAGCAGTACCATAACTGGCGGCATTAAACGCAGACGTATAAAGTTCTGTTTGCTGCAAAATAATTTATCATTTTTTTATTCATCCACGTCTGTTGTAATATGGACCGAGCAAAACATTGTTCGTCGGAAAAAAAGAGCAGTTAGGTAGGCAAAAGCTACAAGTTTACACAAAATATGCTCTCATATTCTGCGAAAATTATTGCAAATGCTAAGAACTGGAGAAAAGTCAAAGAAAATCGTGGTGGAAAAGGGAAAACTAGCCCTAGGGAGGACAGACACATTTATAACTCGTGCAAAGAAGACACCGTTCATAAGTTTAACTGCAATTAAAAGTGAGTTACACCTTTGTATAAGTACCTCTATCATTAGACGAAGATTGATTCAAGGAAAGTTGCATGTAAGAAGGCCTAGGAAGGTACTATTATTAAATAAAAGGCAAATATTGCATATTGGCATATAGGCATATTGTCGTTTGTTCATGAACACGTACAATAGGACGAAAAAAAGTGGCGTAATGTACTGCGGTCCGATGAATTGAAAATAGTTTTATTTAATTCTGGTGTATATCAACAACACGTACAAAGACCATCAGACAGCATTTCAACCTCAGCACACCAAAAAGACGGTAAAATTCGGGGGTTCAAGCATCATGCTGTGGGGTTGTTTTTCGTGGTGTGGCGTAGGTCCTTTACACAAGATAGAAAGCATAATAAATACTGATGTCTATGTAAATACATTACAAACTGAGCTTCTACTATATGCAGAGGAAGAAATGCCACTATGATGGTTGTATATGTAGGATAACGATCCAAAGCAAGTTTCTCGTAAAGCGAAAACATAATTACGAGACAATAACGATCGCGTTTTAGGTTGGCCGGCACAATCGCCAGACTTATACCCCATTGAAAATTTATGGATGGAGTTAGAAAAGACTGTATCTGCTGCTAAGCCGCAAAATATTGACGATCTGTGCAAAATATGCCAATGGCAATCAATTTCAGCAGACACATGTAGGCAACTAGCGAACTCGTTGCCTCACAGGTAACAAGAGGTGATAAACAATAAAGGTCAAGCAACAAAATATTTAGTGTTTCAATCCAATTAACTAAGTAAAAATGACATTTGATTAGTATTTTTGCACGAATGCTATTTTAATGCATAATTATTTTGTTCGTTCTAGAATGTAAACAGTTTTATTTTCTCTGTGGTATTAAGAAACCTATTTATTTATTGTTATATAATAGTTATGTAACATGTTGGAATAAATAGTTCAATAAACCAGAATTCTTTTATTTAACGTATGTTAGTACGTATAAGCATATGTATAAATTTTAATTATTAGAAAATCTTTAAAATAGATCATTAATAAAATAAAACAATTTTCTTGGTACATAACTTTTTTAATTGAGCTAACTTTAAAAAATTCTTTGATATTTTGGCACTTTTTCCCTGTGTTAATAATAAAATAATTACATATTCATTTCTTTTTCATTATTTCCCATCTGAAAAGCAAACAACCGTTTAACTATTTGTGTTATTATTACAAAATATTTATTTAATTATGGTTATCGAAACATCTACTAACTTCTTACGTAGATACGTGTATATTTAAACTAAATTTCCATTCTAATTACGTTCTATTATCTTAAATTACTAGTTCATTATAATTGTATGTATGTAATTGAATATCAAAACACATTTTTGAATCTTCAACAAATTTGCTAATCTACATTGCTATAACACAGTATTTTAAGTCAATACAGAATGTAGTTCAACATTCTGTGTATTCTTAATGTTACACAAAATTATATCCGAACCTATGAATTGTGTAGGATAGAAGTGTTTTGTCAATATTTTATACTTTACTGAAGTTGTGGAGTACACGCCTCGCACAACAAAGAAGATCTAGTAGTTTACGAGATACATAAAAATCATCTTACTCTTTCAGTTTCATTCGATAGAAGATAATCGATATATAATTATACGTATGTATCCTTTTAAAAATCAAATTAATCCTTTTTATGGAATCCTTGTATACATAGATGTAATGTTTTTATTAAGAGTGGTCAAGTTTTTGTAGTAAATTATATATTATAAATGCACTACGTGTGAATTTTTGTTTCACCACACATAATCTGCATATTTGAATGTTGTGACATAATCCATATTTATAGTTACATGAACGCCTAGTTTAAAATACACAGCAAAATATTATAACAAATCCTTAAAAATTCAGTGAAATAAGTCAAGCACTTTATTTTACCTAATTAATAGAATCAATCAATGTTGATAGAAGTACTCGTAATGTACCTTGTCTTCTTCAGAAATACATGTTTGACAGAAGTTAAACCAGAAAAGTAGAAAACGACATCATGGTACATACAACATTGCCTCATTAAAATTGTATACGGTCTTGAAGTAAGATAATTAGTACATCACCATACTCACTTGATCTCATAATGTGTATCTTCTGGTTATTCTCTAATCTCAAAGAAAATTTATGCGGTTACCGTTTTTAGAACAACAAATTAATTCTTCTTCAAGAATGTATCGGTCGTGAAAGCGATTGCTTTGAACATTTATGAAGTATTGTGTGCAATAACTACAGTAAATATTATTTATGGCGAAGACTGTCATACGGGAGCCGAAAGACAAATGCTGAATGTCTTACGAGAGTCGATAAATGTTAATGCAAAGTTCGATATCGGCGATCCGTGTATAACGATGCCGCCTACGCGAGAAGTATTTCTTTTAGTGAAAAATATTAATAAATTCGTATATAAATTTTTGGTAGTTATATTTGATGTATTATATGTAATGTAAGCAATGTAAGCTGTGATGTATTTAATTGTAAAAAACGTATTAAAACTAAAACCAACTTTAGTTCGCTATGTGCGTCACTTGCTTTCCTATAAATTTACTCACTTTAGTTAAAAGCCAATCATTTCAAAGCGTCTCTCGTGTAAACATATTACGAACAATGCGATTGCCATGAGATGGGACTACTTTGTCGCTTAAGATCAACTCTGACGCAAAAACAAGTAAACGCTTTCAAATTTTAACTCTTTCCAATTCATTTTTGACTGATACAACAAACCGGAAAGCACGTTGACAGAAGAAGACTTTGTGATTGTAACATATAATTGGCAGGATTATCCAGGATAGATTGTACATTTACTAGGACAGAGAGATACAACAAAAGTTAAAGATAGCCAGCATATCCCGATATTCTTCTTTTGTATAGGATGAACTTAAAAAGATCAATCCTCCAAAGAACCTTAAGAAGAGTTTCTTTTTTATCATCGAATTAAATAACTGCATTTAAAACAGAACTTTTTCAACTGTATTCTAAAGCAAGGCTTAGCATATGAATTGTTTTAATAAATTTTGATAAATTAAGAAATATGGCCGATTTAATATTTAATTAAAGATATGTCTTACGTAAATATTAAAATAGTAATGCTAAAGAACTACCTATAACTTTTATTCTTTTGTGTTTGGAATTTTCGGCCGCGATAATAAAGCACTTTCTTTATATTAATGTTGTTTCGGCAGTTTTTCCCTTTTGTAAGTTATTCAATTGCTTCCCTTTTCTCCCTTTAACTTGCAATACATCGATTTTACATATATAATTTTATTTGATGTCAATATAAAATCGATACATTGTAGATCAGAGGAAAAAAGAAGAAACAATTAAATAACTTGAGAGGGGGGAAATATCCCGCACGCACGCGATCCGTACCGCTGAAAGCCAAAAACGTTTCAGCTTTCAGCGGTACGAATCGCGTGCGGAATTTATTTTCGTACGGGTATTTTTACCGTAGTTTTCCAGGTGCGACACTGTTTAATTATCTGCTGATGACAACTTAGAATACGAAAATTAATGTGGCAAGAGGTTATATATCAACCTTCAGTGATTAAGTTAATCAACCACAGGCTCCATCAATAGTACCTTTGCTTTAACAGATTTAACAGATGATTTATCGTATTCGTTCTACTGTTAATTGTCCTTTTCAGAACTTTTCTCATTTCTTTCCCTTGCTGTTGATTGATATCTAGTATTTCTTATTATTCTCGCTAACGTACGGCTTTGATATATTTTATGGACTTGTATTTTGAATCTAGTATACACTCCGTGCAACATGAATAGGACCACCCGACTTGTTGCAAGCTTTCGGTGGTTTGAAAAACAATTCATTTACTAAAAATACAATGCAAGTTTGTAATGGTATGATATGGCAAATAATACGCATTATTGCGCAATAGTGCCTAACGTTATGCATTGGGTGACGTAAGTACCACATACATATAAAATGCACCGCGCCGGTTGGATACGACCAGTATTTAATAGTAAGCTACCGGATGAGTGTCGAGTTACAACGTGTATCCGGATAAACAAACATCTGTAATTAAGGGTATTGTGCAACGATGGGACGACAGAAGTGCTTAAGTATGAAAGAAATTGGAAAATTAAAGTGTTCCATCAAGAAGGGTATTCCTCAAGGGCTACTGCAAAGAAAATAAGTCGATCACACCAGGTTGTGAACAATTTTATTAGGGATCCCGAGAATTATGGAAAACGTTTTAAAGGGCGAACAACATCCGTTACAACTAAGAAAGAACGTCGAGCCATATTACGCGAAGCATCGAATTCGGCATTAACGGCAAGACAAATCGCGAATAACGTTGGAACGAATGCATCGGTAAGAACTGTACAGAAGTTACTGAAGACCTGTCCGCATTTAAAACGTTTGAAAATTAAACGACGGCTTCCTTTAAGGGAATTTCAGCGCACTGCACGTCTTCAGTTTGCTCAAGCAAAAATGGGGTGGACAAGAGAATGGCAAACTGTTATTTTCAGTGACGAGAAGAAGTTTAATTTAGATGGCCCGGATGGGTTTTCTTATTATTTCCACGATTTACGTAAAGATGAAGTGATTCAGTCACGAAGGCGAGCCGATGTTGGTTCAGTCATGGTATGGGGAGCTGTTTCCTATAACGGACCTGTTGATTTAGTAATAGTGCAGGGCAGAAAGAATTCGGAAAAGTACGTCCAGCTGCTGCAACAGGTGAAAGACAAATTTTCCAACGTTATGGCAGGTGGGCCATTTATTTTCCAACAGGATAATGCCAGTATTCACACCACGCGCATTGTTCGACGCTGGTTTCAAGAACAAGGCATGGAGGTTCTCGATTGGCCATCGCTCTCCCCCGACCTGAACATCATAGAAAATGTTTGGGGATGGTTGTCGCGTAAATTGTACTCCAATGCTACCCAATTCAGTTGCGCTGACGAACTAGAGCAGGCGCTGAAACGAAGTTGGGCGGAACTTCCCGTTGACTACTTGAGAACCCTGTATAATTCCATTCCGTCCCGACTATTTGAGGTTATAAGAAATAATGGCAAAAGTACTCATTATTGAACAATAAAGTATTTTGTTATTGCAAACGAATCTTTTATTTTGTAGATTGGTCGTATTCAAGTGGCGTTTAGTTACTCTACTTATTGTCATTAGTAACGTACATTTGCACTGACTTTTACAAAAATTATATTTGGTACCTACATACATCTTTTTATCAACCCTCTTATTTTCGAAAATAACAATTCCAGCGCGCTACCATGTTTATACCAACTACAAATGTCATATATGCAGTTGGTCCTATTCATGTTGCGCGGAGTGTATTTACATAGTTGCTGTATTAATGATTAAAGTAATTTGATTGAGTAATTATCGGCAAATTTAATGATTTATTGTCGTCACAAAGTCAAGGCCCTCACAAAGATTAACGAAAAGAATTGATTATTTCGAAATACATGATAATAATAATCTCATCACAATTCCTTTTAAATATCTAACGTTATAGTTATAATAGTGTGCTTCTTAACTGCTTATACAATCGTCTATTAAAAAGAGTCCTCTGTGAAAACAAGTTTCATTGTACATTTAACACGTTCTATAAAAACTAAATAGATTTTCGTGTAGATGTACTAAGGACCAAGGTAAACGTAGTCTTATACGACCCTTAATAAAACATAATTAAAGGTGGGGTCCGCCCTTTAATAACACTACAAATAAATCATACAAAGCGATCAAGGTTTATGATACCCGCACATGTGTAGTACAATTAGTAATTTAATATCACTGGAAAATTACATTAAACTGTAATGAAGGCCAGCGGTCCCTGTCATCATTATACGACGTATTTACTAAGGATTATGACCTATAAACCAGGAGAGAGCAATCAAGCTGTTTACATAAAATGTTTATTTTCGTAATAATTGCTTTGTATGTGTTTTGTGTTCATGTGAAAATATCTCTAAAGGCAAACTTGATAGTATGGGCTATTGTTTTATACAGAAGCTTGTTGTTTAAAATATAAATTCACATATATTATTGGTATTTTCATTATTGTCATAAACTCTGTATGTCATCCTAGAACAACTTCTGACTAATGGCGGCTCCTGGTCAAATTTATAGTGATTTCCTATGGAATTAAACTTCAAATGAATTTTTCGCTCTCTAACATCTGCAAACTGATTTAAAATTAGGTATATTATTTATATACGACTTTTCTGTACTTAATATTACCAATTCAGACAGCGTTTCTTATGTGTTATGTCGTAAAATTGTACTGTTTTTATTGACACATAATACAATATTACATGGAAACGTCAAACCAGCTAATTCGGCTGTTAACATGAAGCAGTCTAAACAATTTTTTTGGATACTTGCTAGTTGCATAAATATGAAATGGTACCTTACATTCTTAAATTGCATTTTGTTCGTGTTACACATCTGTTCTTCCTCGAAAAAGGTAACATTTAACACGCTGATGAGAACTACAAATCTTTTAACTTTCAACACTTAACGCAGACTCCTAAAATATACAGATGTTGTATATGCAAAAATTTACAAAAACCGTACAATTACATGGAAACGTCAAACCAGTAAATTCGGCTGTTAACATGAAGCAGTCTAAACAATTTTTTTGGATACTTGCTAGTTGCATAAATATGAAATGGTACCTTACATTCTTAAATTGCATTTTGTTCGTGTTACACATCTGTTCTTCCTCGAAAAAGGTAACATTTAACACACTGCTGAGAACTACAAATCTTTTAACTTTCAACACTTAACGCAGACTCCTAAAATATACAGATGTTGTATATGCAAAAATTTACAAAAACCGTACAATTACATGGAAACGTCAAACCAGCAAATTCGGCTGTTAACATGAAGCAGTCTAAACAAATATTTTTTATACCTGAACTTGGGTCTAATACACGAAATGATTATATGCATTTAAAATAGCGGGGTCACTAGAGCCCAGTTGACTAGCAGCGCATAATAATAATAATAATAAGCTTTATTTTACCATCAATTATAGTACAAATAAGGAGGTAACGTCATTGTCTATGATTTGGTATGTGTGTGTATGTACGTGTATATGTATGTACTGTGTGTAAGCGTGGTGTAAACATATGTATGCAAAAAGCAGAACATATAGTTTAATATTTGATTAATTTAATCTTCTCTTGGAACTCCGTTATTGTGTAGAATCCATTTTGAAAAACAAATGTTTTTATGTCATTTCTGAATTTCAAAATGGGTTTTTCAGTTCACGATAATGGCAACCTGTTAAACGTATCCAAATGTTTGTGTTGGGCAGCAGTAGTACGTAGCCTATGGTTGGGAAGAAGTACTTATTGTCTGGATCTCAGTTGTATTGCTCTTCCCTTTCCTTTTCTGGGCTGGTAGCTCTCGTTTAGCGCGCAGCAATTGCTTGTATATGTATGTGGAGGCCAACGTCATTATTTTATTTTTTATGAATATATGTAGGTCTACAATGTGTCGTTATATTAACTTGTTCTATTATTCGTAATGCTTTCTTTTGTAAACTAAAAATGTCATTTGCATGCACTGAATCGCCCCATAGTTGGACACTGTATGCCATCCGCGAGTGAAAAAGTGCGTGTGTTTTTGCAGTTTCCTTTTTTTAATGGTTCTGATTTTCCGCACAGCACTTCATCCTTCCAGGTTAGTCTGGTATCTAAATTTATTCCCAATATTTTCACTGACCCTGCATGCGCGGGAGTTTCTTTCCTTTTGGAAGTGAATGCCAGTTTGACAGTTTTGGCTTCATTAAGGACCAATCTGTTTGCCGAAAACCATGCAATGGCCTCCGACAGCGTTTCGTGAGCCCTTTCCCCAAGTTGCTGATCGCTTTTCTCTCTACATAGAAACGTTGTGTCATCAGCGTATTGCACAACCATTTGCGTGACATGTTGCGGAAGGTCATTGACATACAGGCAAAACAGAAGAGGACCCAAAAGAGATCCTTGAGCCACTCCATATCTGATAGTCTTTAGTTCACTCGTTACGCCATTAAAGTGAACAACCTGCCCTCGCCCCTCAAAATAGGAACGCAACAACCTCGATACCTGACCACGAATGCCATAACATTCCAACTTCCGCAAAAGCATGTCACTCTGGACACAGTCGAAGGCCCTAAACAAGTCACATGCCAACACCATGGCAACTTCCTCATCTTCAAAAGTATCCCAAATAAAATTTAATATGGCCAGCATGGCATCTATGGTCGATCTACCAGCACGTAAACCAAATTGATTCTCGGCCAGGACACCAGTCGCGACAGAAGTGCTGCCTCCAGAAGCTTTGAAAGGACAGGCAAAACTGAAATTGGTCTGTAATTTCCAGGGTCTGTAGGGTCTCCAGCCTTATATATAGGTATTATATATATATATATATATATATATATATATATACACATTAATTTTCTATCGTAAAGTGCTATTAGTAGTATCAAAACCTGACTGCGGGTCACAACTATTAGATTTGTTTCCATAATGAGATTTATGGCTTATTAAGAGACTCGAAACTGTACTGCATGGTGACCTAATTGGAAAGGTAGGCATCTACCAAACGGCATATACAGATTCGAATCCTGCTCCAGCGCAGAAATTTTTAATTAATTTCCGTGATTGTCATCAAATACAAATCCGGACAAAATACGATTCGAAATTCCCGCTGTTGAATACCCTGATATCACGATTGGTCTTCAAATAACTTGGCGTATACACTAAACCATTATAACCTCGAAATAGCCGCAATGTCGAAACCAAGTGCAGAATATAACTGAAAGCCAAAACGCTGCGTTTTGGCTTTTAACGAATTATATTTAAGTCTAATGAAAATAACAATAGTGATGATAATTACCTGTAAATACTGTTTGAAGACAAGACTGTGGAATCGAATTTAGGACGCGTTGAAACATAACTGGGTAGTTAATTGTATTGAGGCATTAATTTTATTTATTGCGTCCTGTTCATTTGCCGAAGGTGTTGCATTGACTTTTTTTTCCAAAAACCCCAAACGAAGAAGTCAGGGGAGACATATCAGGCAATATCATGGCCTGATATTGGTCCATTTCGCCCGATCTACCTATCTGGAAAACATTCCTTTAACTCTTGTAATTCTTGCGTTATGAGTTGACGATTTTACGTTAAAGTACATATGAAAACCATGTCCCAGAATAATGTCCGTAATTTAAAAATAATTATTTGTCAAACTTCGTTAGTTCATTACTTTCGCTTTCACTACTTACCTCATTTTTATAATATCCCAATCAACATTTTTAACGAATAGGTTTTTCAATGGAAATGCGCACTTGGCAAAAAACGAATAAGCAATACGGTATTCGCACCTGTAGCATTCATCTGCCAATATATTTCAAATATTGGATCGGAGACCAGACACATTTGTTCCCAGTCATCGTGATGCAGGTAGACAAGACATCGTCGTACGATCCAAATTGAAGAAAACTGTTTGATATTGTTCCTCAGGATCCTACATACAGCACTAAATAAATACCCTAGGAAGTAAATATTTCAAGTAAGACAACAGTTCCTTCAGTGCATATGGAAAGCCTTTTAAAACCGTTTCATGTTACAAGGCTATATTATACGAAAATGACAATTTCCAAAGAATAATTTTTTACAACACAATTTTAAACAAAATTCTAGAAGACCCAAATATTGTACCTCTTATTTTATGGAGTGATGAATGTATATTCACAAGAGATGGTGTTTTCAACCGTCACAACTTCAATTTTTACAAATGTAAATGTGTTTGAGGAAGTATTGGATAATGTTCTATTAAATGTCAGAATCAACATGTATCATATGCACGATGATTCACCTCCTCATAATGCAAGAATTAAAGAAATGGACTAATATTAGGGCTTGCAAGGTCACCAGATGTGAATCCCACTGACTTCTTTGTTTGGAGATTTTTGAAAGAAAATATTTTCGCGACGCCTTCGACTAATGAACAGGAAGTAATAAATAGAATTACCGCCGCAAAATAATTAATTATCCCAGATACATTGCAACGCATTCTAAATTCAATTTCACAAATGCTACAGCCTTGTCCTCAGACCAATGGCTACTAGTTTCAGCATTGACGTTAACGAACAGAAAAGTATAGAAGAAAAGGGAGCCTCTCAAGGGCTTTCCAACGTTTCCTTACCGAGAGATTGCCAACTAAATGCGGCCACCTTAAGGGTGACGCGGAACATGGCGGCGGATGGAAAGCATAGAACAAGATCGAGCGGGGAAGGATAGGATAGATGGTGAAAGTAGGCTCCTGAAGAACGCAAAAATCATTCCATGTCCCAGGGATTGTGATAGAAAAGCGAGCACCTCAAAGGCGCTCGAGTGTTCCCTGACTGCGAAAGACGATGGGGTAGATGGTGAAAGTAAACTCCTGAAGAACGCTCCGCCTTTCATGTCAGATCTTTGCCAAAAATCATACTATGTCCCCAGAATTGTGATAAAAACTCAAAAATTGTGACGTAACTGTTTAACGCAGGCAGACACAGAACGTGGGAGTGTGTGCACAAATTGCATTATACTTTAATGTTTGTGATTCATACCTGATCGTCCAAAAGTTATAAAAAATTTTTAATAATTTAGTTTAATTGGGTCACTGGTCAGTTATGTCTCAACGAAAAATTTCGTTTCATCATTATGTATTCAATAGGAAAAAACATAATTCCGCAGATCATCATTCGCACTTTATCTCATCTAAAGGCAAAAGAAATTACTTTCATTAGTAAGAGTAATGTATAAACCGAGAAAAATTTACTTCTGCAATTAAGTTTTATGGTTCTCATACTCCCCTGAGGTATGATTAAAAGTTACATGCCAAATCGCTATTAAACGATTCAAACTTTCGCCAGATTTATTTTGTTCTTTCTTATAAAACTTTTTATCTAATATACGCATTTTTCTTAATTAAAATTTTGTGCGTGAGCTTATGTTTTATAAATCGTAAGCACTTACTTTTACATACTTGTTAATCATTGATCTATTTACGTCAGACTAGCTTTTACTTAAAACACAAAGCTTCTAAAATAAAAAATTAATTTTAAATCAATCAATTAAAGTTCAAACTGTTGTACAGATTTCATAATTTTGATTTGATTGGATTTCTATCTATAAACAATTCTTGTTTAGTTCGATTTTACTCATTATGTTTATAACTATACATTCCATCTTGAATTTTTATTTTACTAATTAATTTAAACCTTTGTGTAATAATCTATTGTAATTTTCATTCGACAAGTTTAAGAATGTATGCTAAAAATTGGAATACTTTCATAGAAAGCTGATATTAGGTCTTGTAATGCTTCACCATTTTCATTTAAATTCCTTTGAAATAACACATGGATCAATAAGTCCCGAGACTAACAATGAAAACAACATTTTTTTTGCAAAATTTTTTTTTATTCATCAACATAATCACCTTTTAGGGTGATACAATGGTTCCAACGCTTTTCCAATTTTTCAATACCATGTTTATAAAAAAATTTATCTTTCGCTTCAAAATAAGCTTCAGTTTCAGCGATGACCTCCTCATTTGAGCCAAATCTTTTTCCCTGGAGCATTTTTTTAAGATCAGCAAAGAGCCAGTAGTCACTGGGGGCTAAATCTGGCGAATATGGGGGGTGGGGAAGCAGATCAAAACCCAATTCGTTCAATTTTGCCATTGTTTTCATCGACTTGTGGCAGGGTGCATTGTCTTGGTGAAAAAGGATTTTTTTTCTCTGCATGTGCGGTCGTTTTTTTGCGATTTCCTCCTTCAAACGCACCAGTAAGTCAATATAATAATCACTGTTGATCGATTTACCTTTTTCGAGGTAGTCAATGAAAATCACGCCATGTGTATCCCAAAAAACTGGCGCCAGGACTTTGCCAGCTGACTGCTGCGTTTTCGGACGTTTAGGACGGCTTTCGCCAGCTGTGCGCCACTCAGATGAGTGCCGTTTCGACTCTGGAGTGTAGTGATGTATCCATGTTTCGTCCATGGTCACGTAACGACGCAAGAAATCTTTTTTGTTGCGAGTAAATAGCGATAAACAGCTTTCTGAATCGTCGACTCGTTGCTGTTTTTGTTCCATCGAAAGCAATCGCGACACCCACTTGGAAAAAACCTTTTCCATGCTCAATTTTTCATGAAGGATAGTAAATACACTTCCATATGATATCTGTGTCATCTCAGCAATCTCACGGAGCTTCACTTTACGATCTTTCATTATAATTTTTGTCACTTCACTCACATTTTCCGGTGTAACGGCTTCCACAGGTCTACCCGAGCGTTCCGCGTCATTTGTGTCGGTACGACCACGTTTAAACTCGCCAAACCACCGACACACCGTTGCTTTTGATGGACAAGAGTCCGGGTAACATTTTTCAATCCATTGTGTTGCTTGCGTGGTGTTTTTACCCATTAAAAAACAATGTTTTATCAGAACACGAAACTCGGTTTTTTCCATTGTTTAAACAAACTACAAAACGACTTTACACCAACCTCGATAACTCAGCTGTTTCTGGTCCGATCGACTTAAAATTTTGACACGTTTCAAGCAAAGGTTAGTACTCTAGAAAGACGTGGTTACTGGTTTACTACGAGCGCCATCTATGGGTTAGTCTCGGGACTTATTGATCCATGTGTTATTCTCTAGCGAGAAAAGTTGTTATTAATCCAATAATGTATCCACTTAACTTGAATAATTTCTAAATATAATACCAACGTCGGGTCATGGAAAATTGCAAATTTACTTTCCATCAAGATAACATTTATTTTACTGATTTTATAATAGCTTAACAAAATAAATACTTTGCGATTCGTAAGTACACAACTTACACTATGGTAAGATTGAACATTTTTTCTAAATTTAAACGAACTACACATTATATATCAAAGATTGCGCTAATATTACTTTTGTGGGCCCCTACTGTTTAAAATTTATAATACGTGTATACGTGAAATAAAAAGAAACCAATACATTAAACCGAAGATTCATACTTTATTACTCCATAGACCAATTGGGAATTTTTTTCCGTGGCCTGCAGAATATTGAGTTTCTCTAAAGCTTTTAACGTCAAATGTGTTTCTTACAGCTACTCATTTTATTAGGAATTTTGAAGAGTAGACAGTTGTAAAAAAAAACATGTACAATTTTTATTCAGATCTTTGTTGAAGACACACAAAATGTAAATAAATATTTACATTTTTGAGGAAAAAAGTTAGAACCTCGTAAACTTCTTACATCAAATTAAACAAGTTCAAAACATACATATGTAACGCTTTGATAGCAATCGTTCGATATTTTCCTTCAATTTAGTGAGATATAGCCTCAGATCTGCACGACAAGTGATTTGCAACCGATTTCTTTTTATTTTTGTATGAAAATAGTTACCTCTAAAATTCTTTTCCACGAAGTATGAAAATGGAAAACTTATCAAAAACTTTCTTGCTACTTTCCATAATTCCAATTAAGCAGCAGATATATCTTTCTGAAGCCAGAATTACTGGTACTCCAGTCTGAACTGCAACATAAGTTCTTTGTTAGTGCTTATTCTAATCAGTTCTTCTTGTAACGTGATATCCGATTCTTCAATGTCACCGTATAGATTGACAATCCAGTATGCTGGTTTTGAAGTCTGTGTGTTGTGTCAGTTAAACGTTGAACGTAAGCCAAAACTTTATCATCCTGAACTGGGAAAATTTGCGCGTTTCATTATTTCATTTCATAAGATTTATTCTGACAAGAAAAGCTTTGTTTTTATTAGATTCAGACTGCCACCTTCCAAATGCAAATTAATGCATCAAATTTAGCAAATGAATCTGTTTAATGGGTAATATCTAGCTTCCATTTAATTAAATTCCTTTCAAAATTGGGTCCCTAGATTCCAAAAACTCACACTATAACTTTTCATGTCGTGAGTCATTTCATCAAAACATCTTTGAACTATATTGTGGCTCAAAGCAATTCCTTTGGGTATATCATACCCAGGCATGTGTAGAACTGTTTTTTAATTCTATTCAATGACTTGTAAAATTAACCGTTCCCCTATGATATTTTTCTGCTTTTACTGTAAGTAATGAGATATAATAAGACTCTCACAAATCATCATCATCTTTCTCTTTTGTCTTTTATTCAGTGTTTTAAAATACATATATCAAATCTATATCTGTTTTATTGGATGATCCTCTAGCTTGGACGGTATCATAACGTCATTGCTTAAAACTCTTTTGCAAAAAGCACATGGATGGGTATTGATGGAATGAAGATCGACTTCAAATAATCATCGCTATATTACCTGCATTTTTTTGGCATCGGCCATATTGAGTAAAACAAAAAAATTACATGGAGTGTTTTTTATATGTAACAACCTTAAAAAAAATTATCGCTAAAGATAACTTTTATGAAAATTATGTGAAATATTTATTATAATAACCGTCTTTTAGCTTTGCCGGTAATCGGGTAATTAAAACTAGAATAGTATTGAAACAAAACGTAATTTAATTTAAATTTAAATGGTGTTCAACAAGAAGTATTCTGATTAAAAAGTCGACTTTACCTAGAACCCAAAGTTATGGTATGTCATTTTACTTTTTAATTGCAGACATTTTGTTGGGAAAAAATATTAATTATCTTGGCAAAAAAAGATTTAGTTAAAATTATGATTTATCTATCATACCAATAATACAAGACAGATGATAGGACATACGGGGAATCATTATTAATTTATTTATTATTTATCGTTTCGTATTAATTAATTTGTTTATGTACTGAAACAACTTTAAAACATTTTTTATACCACAGTATAATAATAATCAATAACTCAAAATTGCATTAGGATACGACCATAATACATAAACACACATAATTATTATTATACTGAGACATAATTAAAATTCACCATCAATTTCCTATTATCTATTCTGAATCAAGTCCAATTAATGTCGATCTTGAAGATAAAATTATTGTGATACGATGGCACAAATCAAATTCGAAATTCAAAACATATTTGAATATGAAATTAAACTTTTGAATTTGTTTCCTGCTGGTTTTGCCGTAGTTTTCCAGGTGCGACACTGTTTTATTATCTGCTGATAACGACATCTTAGTTGTCGAAATAGGTATACAGAATACGAAATTAATATGGAAAAATATCAACCTTAAGTGATTAAGTTAAACAACCACAGGCTCCATCAGAATTACTTTAGAGAACTTCTATGTACACACAATTTGATTAGGTGTAATTTTTCATTTAAATAACGCATGAATGTTGATCATGACCTGATGTACCCTTACTTAAATCTCGTGGACTACCCAATTTTTTTCTCACTAACATGGATCCCCAGCGCAACAAAATCGACTATGGGGATCCATACAGGGCATTTTGGGAAACAAAGCATTACGCACTAACCACCAAGAAAATATATTTATAATTAAGGACACCAATATGAAAAATTCACGTTTTACAACATACGTATGTACATATATATACAATAATAATATTTGTAACTTTATTAAAGTAAAAAGTTTAAATTAAATAAAATATTTTTTAAAATTATTACTGTAGATGTATTGAAAATTGCTTATTGTATTAGAAAAAAGGGGTTTAATGTCTAATATGACTTTATTTGAAAGATGAAGGAAAAACATAGAAATTTATAATGTGTTCACATGTGTAGAATATGTAATTGATTTTCGAAATTTAAAAGGAAAAGAGGGTAGGAGATAATGTACATAAAGTAGGAAATTGAGAGAAATGTAATAAGGTAAACATTTGAAAGGGATATTGTCACAGATTGTAAATAACAAATTAAGTTTATAAAAAAAGATAAGGTTAATGGTTTTTTAAAATCATATTAAATTGAAAAGTTTAAATATTTTATGTAAATAAAATTAATAAGGTATTAAAACATGAATGTAATTTAAAAAGTTATAATTAATTTAATTTATTAACGATTTACAAGAATAAGAAGAAAAAAAGAAAAACGTTGAAAATAAACACAGAAAAAAATCATCTATACTTATAGTGTTTATTGAAGACAACATTATTTATTAGTAGACAATCATATGGAATTATAAGTGATATTATCGTTATTAAAAGTGTAAAATAAATTATCACAGTAAATAATAAGTGTAAACAAAGACTGATAACCAATAACCAATAATAGGTTATAAATAAAACTAATGGCGCGACTTCCACATGAAATGGAAATGACATCTTTAATGAACTAAATAGAAGAACTAAGGAAAGGCAATGTGTGTATTTAAATAATAGCGGAAGAATAATATAGAAAAGTACCGAAAAATATTATTATATTTATAACTAAAATGGCCAAAATTATTTAAAAGATATGTTCTATCAATTAAAGAATTTAATTTTTTTTAAATACTAAGTAGAGGCTTAAGATATTTATTTTGTTGTTTAATTAAAGTTAAGATTTTAAAATAAATGTTGTATTCTTTTATCATGTAAATAAGATTGTATTTCATTCAAAATATATTGTTTATTTAAAAAAATTTTAAATCTTTTATTTCATAAAAAAATTAAAAATTAAATAATCAGTTAACAAATATAAAACAAAAATAAATAAAACAATTAAAGTTTCACACTGTATTATATGTTCACTGCGACTAGTTCGTCAGTTATGACATTATCGAGCCGAAACTAGTCGCAGTAAATATATAATACAGTATATAAACAAAACACTTAAGCAGTGTTTTGTTTATTCTTTAATGCAATGGAATTTCATAAAATAACTACCTCAACAATCAACAACTACAAACTATGGATAACTACAAAAATGAAATCTAACCTGTCATCGATGAATTAATCGGTGCATATTCGAAAATTTTAGAAAAAAAAGCCCGGTCTTAATTAGAGATTATGTATTTTAATACCCAGTAAAAATCCAGTCATAAAATTAATAAAATAGGTAGTTTTATTTCCTACTTAAATCCGAGAGCCAATTTGAATCACCGGTTATATTATAAAAAATAAAAAGTAACTGTTCCGAAATGTACATAATTACAAAAACATTTATTAAAACAAGAAAGCAAAATATATTTTACGATTTTACTGCATATCTTTTCTTCTGTTCATTTTTATAGTTGTATGTATGGTATGTATATTGTTGCATATTGTAAAAGGTTAACTAACTTTAATAAAAGTTTAGTAGATACTTGATTTGTCTTGTTTTCCATTCCCTTTCATTTATGAATTTCATGCAAAATTTATACAATAATTATTTTCCTTCAAATCGCCAAATTCCGGTATCAATAATTGTTTCCTTCAAAGTTATGAAGCTACACATAAAATAATGTAAAAAACATTATTAGTATCTTTAGATTGCATATGAACAACATGAATTATTGTTTTAAAGAGTAACAATTTAGAAATATATACAAAGGGTACTAGGAAAGTTTTGCAATATGACGCAACAATGAATCGTAAGAAGCTGCTTGTTGCTGCATGTTGAGACATGTTCATACGTGCATAGTAGCCTAAAATGCTGTATTTTTCAAATCGAGTGGAATTGTGGAACGCGTGTTTTGGACACACAGAAGACACTCACAACTAAGTGGTATACTGAACGGTGCCTGCCTAAAATCATTGGATCTATGAAGAGCCTGCGACCAAAGTCAAGAATGGTATGGTATGGAGGAACCAGGTGTCCATTCACGATAATGCTCCAGCTCACCGCGCCAAAGCCTGTACCGAATATTTGACCACGACAAGATTGAAACTTCTCGAGCACCCTCTCTACAGTCCAGATCTTGCTCCCTGCGAATTTGCACTGTTCCCGCATGTGAAAATGAACCTAAAAGGCAGGCGATTTTCCAGTGATGAGAACCTCTGCGGGCTTGGGACAACGAGTGTGCTTTACTTGCTTTCGGAGGATGGACAGGTGTATTGAGTGTAGAGGAAATTACTTTGAAAAAATTAAATAAACAAAGCTGTATTGCAAAACTTTCCGAGTACCCTTTGTATTGTGTTGATCTTAATATTATTATAGGTCTTTTCGATTCTTATCTATTTTGTAAGTTATTTAATTGTTTCTCGTTTTTCCCTTTAACTTGCAATACATGATATATATATTTAGATATATTTTATTTTATGTCTGTATAAAATCGATATATTGTAGATTAGAAGCAAAAAGAAGAAACTGTTATATAACTTAAGGGGGGGGATAAACCCCCAAAATATTATTAATATCATCTATTATCCCAAACTGGTTAAAAAATGCAAACACAAAAGAGTAAAAGTAATAGATAGAACACGATAATCTATTAAAAAAGAAAAGAATACCTATAAAACTACTAAAGCCCAAATTCATGGAATCATTTACACATTAAAGTATACTAATGGGATAAAGTAACCCCAGGTCAAGGGCATTGCCTTAAATATGTGAAAATTAAAAAGATATGTATGAAATAAACTTCTAGACCTATTAGTGTATTACCAAAAAATTATATTTGATATTAAATTTATGAAAATCATAGGTGTTTTTTAATAAGAAAGAGTTAAATTGGTAGAAAACTCCACCTTACGGTATACGTGTATATGTACGCTTAATATCGTATCGCTCTGTGTACATTTCTTTTTGTTTAAATTGTTTCAAATTTACATTCTTCACAAGGTTTTATTCATATTTCTTCTCTATTACAAAGCAATTATATAAATAAATATATAAAATAATTTCAATTAATAAGTAATTTTAAAATTGAATTCCTTATTTTTCTATAATTAAAATAAGAACTGAAATAAGAACCATTAATTATTGAACTATTGAATTTCGACGACCAAATAATTACGAAGTTTTCAATTACGAAAAATTGTTATTACAAAATCCATTATGTACACTGCAATAAAGTAAGGATTATTTCCTGAGGTGACGCAGTTTCGAAATAATTCACCTCTCTTCTGGTTTGGTATTTTGTTGAAATTTATCTCCTAAGTAATTTCTCAGAAACCGATAACGATAAATAGAAGTGCATGTGTACGCTTTCGCCATATAACAGGCGAGTGTCAGGGGGAACTTTACGACAAAACGTTTTATGGTCCTGCAAATCGTACTCGCTCAAAAGCCAACTGAATCAGGATAATTTATTATCTAACTCTCCTTTTGTTAGCAAAAGGACATCTAGCAAATCAGTAGAAACGTGAAAAACTAAGACAATTGTTTTACTTTATTTACAGATGAAATAGATTCTTGTGTAAACGCCTAAAAACCTAAGCAATATTTATTTATGAAGCAAAATTTTATAAATTTTATGAAAAAGGCTTTTATACAATAAATAATAGAAGATGTATAACTGTCTAGAACATTTATTTAATACAATAAATTGTATCTTTGTTATCACACGGTGTTTCCATTGCTATTAACAAAATATTCAAATGAATTAATTTTTAAAACAGTTTCTACTGATTAACTTTTATAATAGCCTTCGTTATTTTATTGAGAGTGGATAGTGATACATTATATATCTCTTACTTGTTTTAATAATAATAGTTTATGTACGGTAGACGGTACCACAACAACAAAGTTAGTGTTAAATAATTTTACTAATCTTGAGAATATTAAATCATTTACCCAACAATTGTTTTCCAGGACGCGAAGCAGTACTTCAAAATGTCCATTACATATTGTATATCATCTTGGATTATGTACCCAAATTAAGAATAAAAAATAACGAGTTTAACCCTACTGCTAACACAACAAAAACGATTGACTCCTGCGTTGATTGTCACTTCATATTCGACAGCTTTGGATCCTTATACAGTTGTAATGTAGCTAACAACGCGTCACTCTATATATTATTTACAACAATGAAGACAGTGAATACAGTAAATTAAAATTTTGCAAATCTTCATTTAACGAAGACGAATTAATTTCTTCAGTAATTCGAGGCGTCTATCCTATTTGTTAAAATATTTAATCGTTTCTCATACCTTTGGATTGTGAAGGTTGGTAATGTTTTGGAAATGTATATAACAAAGTTTGGAGATTTACGAAATCATAGTGGCATTTCTTGAGTTTACAAAACATTAATTATTGCAATAATCACACAGCGAAACTAAGGGAAAATTGTATCGAATATTGATTCGTTTGTATGTATTTTCCATCGCGTTTTTTATGTTTTATAGTATCTTAAAATAAATCCTTGAATTGAAAAATGGAATTAAATTAATTTTCGAAGACAATTATTTCAGCAAGAATGCCTCGTCGAGTTGGTTTCTGTTTCCGGCAATGAAGCCCCAGATCAGTCAAAAATTTCCTATTGGTATGGAGAACTCAAACGTAGGCGGAATAGTCTTTACGACGATCCAAGAGCAGGTTCACCAGAAACGGCAGTCACTCAGGAAAACATCTATACTGTACGCAAGATCATCAACGAAGATCCACATGTGACATATTGCAAGATTGAAGCATTACTAGGGATTTCAAAGACCTCAATTCAAAAAATTTTGCATAAAGAATTGTCTGTAAAAAAATTAGTTTGCCGTTGGATACCGCATCTGTTGACCAAAGAACAGAAAGCAGCTAGGGTAAATTGGTGTCAAAAAACTCTAGGGCGCTTCAACACCGAAAACTCTAAAACGTGTATATAAATGTGTAGAAAAGACGAGAGTCATCCGCTGTCGAAAAGTCTCCAAAAAGATGGTCCCGACATTTGCTTCGAAAGCAGGTCATGTAGCAACAATTCCTCAATAAGATCCAAGAACTATTACTTCCGATTGGTATACAACCATTTGTTTGCCGCAAGTCATCGCTGAGCTTCGAGAAACCAACCTCGAACGACGAATCATCTTCCACCAAGGTAATGCAAGTTCGCACATAGCACGCAATACAATTGAATTTTTAAAGCAACAAAACGTCGAATGGTTGGACCATCCTCCGTACAGTCCGGACTTAAGTCCCAGCGATTTAATTACCTTTTCGGAAATCAATAACGGACTGCGGGGTCAAAGGTTTCAGTCGTTAGAAGGAGCAGTCAATGCCTTCCAAAATGCAATTTTTACTGTACCAACAAATGAATAGAACAACTGTTTCCAGAGTTAGTTCGAGCGTATACAAAAATGCATTAATCTTCGTGGAGAATACTCTGAAAAGCCATCTACTATTTTAAAAGACAACCCACGTTCTATTTGTTGGTGGATTAATTACATTTCTTTTTGACAATTTTTTTTAATATGTAAGTTCTAGATACTTAAGACAAACAGTTGGAAAACTTCTCACATATGTAGCAAACAAAACAGTTCCTAAAAATACAGTTGTTCAAATTAAAAAAGACTTACTAAGAATAGACAGAAAGTCTGTTATGATGATAGCGTGTATATGAATAATATTAGCTTGATAATGATCACGTGTAGTTTTAGTACAGTAAATAAAGGAAACCGCGACCCACGTACTATGATAATGTGAGAATTCGACAAGAAAGCGATTTCTATAAATGGAACAAATAAGAGATAAATGTGTGGCAGATATAATATTGTTGGTATTCTGTTTTTATTTTCGTATTTTCGGTATGTTTTTTTATCAGTATTCATCAGATCTGTTCTGATGAGCTCGTCTTCACTAATCATTTCAGCTCTTAAAGGTATGATTTTATTGCAGCAAATGCTTCTTGTTGATAGACATCTACCTATGTGTCTTTTTGCGATACACACCGTGACCCAAGTAGTTGTCATTTAAGCATATCGATATTTAGTCGAAAAGCTGTAAGGCTTTCGTTCAATCTTCGTTATGAAATTAATTTTGTAATGTTAGCTGTCAAGGTAGCGCAGGATTTTTTTCAGCGTTTCCGATTCCTAAGGCGGTATGACCAAAAATGTCATCTCTATATCTGTACCAATATTAAGACTTTATTCGAAAATTTCCATGATTCCAAAATAATGAGAGAACTATACGTGCACCTCTTAGATAGTGTTTTTCCTATTATCTGAGATATTGATATAGCTCTCTCATTATTTTGTATTTTTTTTAATATTTAAAATTATCTAATTGTTTTCCTGTTTTCGTTATTATTATTTTATCGTCAGTATAAACTACACACAATTATCTCAATAAAAATGAATCCATTTCTTTACATTGAACTTTATAATATTTATTCTTCTAAAATATTTTCTAGAATTAAGTTAAACAAAATAAATAATTCATAAAATATACCATTTTAACTTAGAACCTTTTAGACATATGTTCTTTTGCAGTTACTTCATGTATTGTATTACAAAGGCACTTTTGTTAGATTACAATTCCTACGAGCAATTTGTATTTTATTTGATCATAATTTATGTCGAATTTTTTTCTTGCTTCAAATTAAGAAATAATAAATGCAATTCTAAGTTTTACTAATATGCTTTATTTTATAGATGATTTATTGTATATGATCTACTGTTAATTGTCCTATTCAGAACATTTCTCATTTCTTTTCCTTGCTATTGATTGATATCTAGTATTTTTTATTGTTCTTGTTAGCGTACGGCTCCAGTTAAATTTTTCGAAAAAATTTGATGTATTTTATGAACTTGAATTTTGTATCTAGTATATTTATATAGTTGCCTTATTAACGATTTGAGTAATTTGATTGGTGTTACTAACTATTCCAAATTGAGCAATTGTCGGCAGATTTAATGATTTATTGTCGTCACAAAGTCAAGGCCCTCACAAAGATTAACGAAAAGCATTGAATAATTTGAAATACATGATAATAATAATCTCATCACAATCTTTTTTAAACATCTAACGTTATATAATAGTGTGCTTCTTAACTGCTTATACAATCGTCTATTAAAAAGAGACCTCTGTGAAAACAAGTTTCATTGTACATTTAACACGTTCTATAAAAACTAAATAGATTTTCGTGTAGATGTAAGGACCAAGGTAAACGTATTCTTATAGAGTTGAAAAAATCAATATTATCTTTAATTAATAAATACAAATAATGATTTTAAGCCAAAATTTATTTTTTAAATTTCAACATAATAATAAATCCATGAAACATCTGAAAACAATTGATAATAAAATTATTAAGAGATTAATATTAAAACATATACAATGGTGATTTTACGGATATGATGATTATTTGGAGTTGAAATGTAATCTCTTAAAAGAAAACATTAGAGGGGAAAATAATTTTATTTGAAGAATAAATAGTCATGGTTCATTCACAAATATTGATATTCCTATCGAAAATATTAATTCAAATAATCTTATAATTGAACTATCATTAACAAGTAATAATGACCTAATAGATTTTAAAAATGAATTATATATTGATTTAATAATATTTTATGAGGTATAAATGTCATTATTATCAAAAGAAGGATTATTTTCTTTATTAAATGTTTTACGACAATACACTGATTCATTTAAAATTTCTCTTAAATCATCTGCATCAATAACGAGAGAATTTCATTTTGGAACAAATACAAGTTTAGAATTGGATCATGTTAATTTATGTTTGTTAATTAGTAATCCAACTGATAAAGTAAAATTAAATTATCAAAAGATTACATTTAAGAAATTATAAATAGAATATCTGTTAAACTAAGAGTCTTTAAGGAGAAAGATCATGCTGATATAATTGAAGAATCCATCGATTATGCTGGTACATTTTTCCTAATTAATTCATTCATCAGGAGAAGGAAAGACGATATAGAGGATAATTAAGATTAGATATCAGACTTGAAATAATACAATGTCTCGCGGGTCGGATCAAATCTTACAACGGGCCGGTGGTTGCCCACATATGATACCAGGTCGGCTGAAAAGTCCCCGGTCTGACACATAGATGGCGTTACTGTTATTAAATCCATATGTTTTTTAGATAGTACTAACCTTCAAACGAAACGTGTCAAAATTTGACAGCAATCCGACCATTAGTTACTGAGATATTGCGTTAAGAGTGAAGCTACTTTTGTTATTTAAAAAAATGGAAAAAAAAAGAATTTCGTGTGCTGACAAAGTACTGCTTTTTGAAGGGAAAAAATACCGTTGAAGCAAAAGCATGGCTTGATGAGATGTTTCCGGACTCTGCGCCAGGAAAATCAACCATAATTGATTGGTATGCTAAGTTTAAATGTGGTGAAATGAGCACCGAAGACGGCGAACGCAGTGGACGACCAAAAGAGGCTGTCCCCGACGAAAACATCAAAAAAGTTCGCAAAATCATTTTAAATGACCGTAAAGTAAAGTTGATCGAGATAGCTGACATCCTAAAGACATCAAAGGCACGTGTTGGACACATCGTGCATGAATATTTGGGCATGCGGAAGCTCTGTGCAAAATGGGTGCCGCGCGAGCTCACATTCGATCAAAAACAACAACGAGTTGATAATTCTGAACTGTGTTTGAAGCTGTTAAATCGTAATAAAACCGAGTTTTTGCGTCGATATGTGACAATGGATGAAACATGGATTCATCACTACACTCCAGAGTCCAATCGACAGTCAGCCGAGTGGACTGCACACGATGGACCGGCTCCAAAGCGTGGAAAGACGCAACAGTCAGCTGGAAAAGTTATGGCGTCAGTTTTTTGGGATGCGCATGGAATAATTTTCATAGATTATCTTAAAAAGGGCCAGTCCATCAACAGCGACTATTATACAGCGTTATTGGACCGCCTGAAGAACGAAATCGCAAAAAAACGGCCCATATGAAGAAGAAGAAAGTGCTGTTTCACCAAGACAATGCACCGTGTCACAAATCAATGAAAACAATGGCCAAATTAAGTGAATTGGGTTTCGAATTACTTCCCCATCCACCGTACTCTCCAGATGTGGCCCCCGGCGACTATTTCCTGTTTGCAGACCTTAAGAGAATGCTCGCCGGGAAGAAATTTAGCAGGGATGAGGAGGTGATCGCCGAAACTGAGGCCTATTTCGAGGCTAAAGACAATTCGTACTACAAAAATGGTATCGAAAGTTGGAAGAACGCTATAATCGGTGTATCGCCCTCGAAGGCAACTATGTTGAATAATAAAATCGAATTTTGCCAAAAAACTGTGTTTTACTATGGTAGACCGGAGACTTTTCAGTTCGACTGTTATATACTAATTATACTATGTACTTACCAATGTTAACATGTTCATAGTATAGCTAACAAATAATATATTGATATTTACGCTATGCATAGGTTCTGTGTTACTATACTTAAAGCATACATGATGAATATAAGAATTTTCGTGAAGGTATGTTTTTTTCCTTGATGTTTTTCCTTTACATAACTTTTTATTAGGTTAGACAGGCTTTCATATAAGAAACATGGTCAAGCTAAAGAAATCATATTGCAAGATGACTACCTTTGAAAATATTGGCTTTGTAGAAGATGGTGGCCCAGAAGAATTTTCTATGGTTGAAGTCACTCAGAAGGAAGTTATTATACATTATTATGGTAACCCTTTTAAGAAAATATATTGTATTATGTGAAAAAATATTGCGCCATAGAAGATAATCCAGTAGCCATTGACATTGTACATGTAAAAATGGAATATGGAAAACGCTTCAGTAACATTTATTTTCGCTTTCCCTCCGTAGACTACAAAGATAGATTTACAGAAGTGATGTTCCGTGCAAGGTATGAAGGAAATGGAAAAAATTGAAATGAAAATTATTTTAAGAATTTACTCTTTAGATACAAAACTTTTATATTTTTGAAGGACAGAAGATTCAGGAAATAATTCTCTGGCATCCACATCTTCACTGAATAGTACATAAAAGAAAATAGTATTGTGATGCGAAAATTAAAATATATAAAATCATTTTTAAGTGTTTTTTTATTTATGGTAGATATGCAAGAGAATTATAATAAATCAAATATTTAATAGGATTCATTCACAATAAAATAATATTTTGAACGTCTATGTTTATATGATACAGATTATGTTAATATATTTCATGTTTATATTGAACATCTAACATACGTTTATATGTTTCATGTTATGTTAATATATTTTACACTTTCATTTATGTTTCATGTTTACAATAACTGCTTTAGATTCACAATATGATGATGACAAATCAGTTCAGTTTTTAATAATTTTTTATGTAATTTCGAGGTATGAACAAATAAACATGATAATAATTGAATGCATTTAAGATCGTTGTTTTTAGTGATTCACAATTTGAAGGATTAATGTTAACATAAAATTTAAGTAAAATCTGTAAATGTAGCTATTTGTACTCGTTCACAATTTAGTAATTATTAAACAAGGTTAGTTTTTATATGGTTTTGAGATATGAATGATAGATAGTAATTATGTGTATTTTTAATGTCATTATGCTAAATTAAAAAAGTAAATATGAATATTTATATTCGTTCATAATTTGGTGGCAATTAAATAAATTCACTTTTTTTATGTAATTTTGATGTGTGAATAAGTAAAATTGTGGTCGTTAGTACAGACATAAAATGTGAGAAAAATATGATCATCTTTTGGATTTATATGAAAATTATTGTTAAAAAATTACTGTTAAATTGTTCACCTCTAAAAGTAGTATTAAACTCTAAAATTATAAAAAAGAGCTATATAAGATACTTCACAATTTGGTGGTCCAAAACTATTATAAAATTAACCCAGTGTACTTTATAAAGTACAGATTTATATCTAAAAACTAATATATTGGGTATATATGAGTTAAAGTAAAATCTATAAATATAGCTGTCTAGTAGTTAACATTTTGGTGGATGATAATTTTAAGGTATCTCCATTTTGGTACGTCTTAAAATTATTATAATTTTTAATATCAATTTGGAGGGAATTCAGAAAATTCAAATTTTTATGTAGTTTTGGGGTGTGAACGAGTAAAAATGGTGTAAAATCTGGTTCTTTTAAGATAAATGTGTTAAATTAATGATAAATGAGTAGAAATTGAAGAATTTGTAATTTCTAGCTATTTTTGAGCTTCACAATTTCGCGGCCCAAAACCGCCATAATATAGACTACTACTTACAATTAGTAACTTAATATCACTGGAAAATTACATTAAACTGTAATGAAAGCCAGCGGTCCCTGTCATCATTATACTACGTATTTACTAAGGATTATGACCTATAAACCAGGATAGAGCAATCAGGCTGTTTACATAAAATGTTTATTTTCGTAATAATTGCTTTGTATGGGTTTCGTGTTCATGCAAAAATATCTCTAAAGGCACATTTAATAATATGCGTTATTGTTTTATACAGAAGCTTGTTTAAAATATAAATATAAATTCACCTATATTTTTGGTATTTTCATTATTGTCATAAACTCTGTATGTCATCCTAGAACAACTTCTGATTAATGGCGGCTTCTGGTCAAATTTATAGAGATCTCATATGGAATTAAACTTCGAATGAATTTTTCGCTCTCTAACATCTGCAAACTGATTTAAAATTAGGTATTTTATTTATATACGACTTTTCTGTACCTAACATTACCAATTCAGACAGCGTTTCTTCCCATGTTATGTTGTAAAATTGTACTATTTTTATTGACACTTAGTATTATTGTCATGAAGTAAAATCACAAATTTTTTTGGATATTTGCTAGTTCCGTAAATATGAAATAGTACCTTATATTCTTAGATTGCATTTTGTTTGTGTTACATATCTATTCTTCCTCGAAAACGGTAACATTTAACTCACTGATGAGAACTACAAATCTTTCAACTTTCAACACTTAACGCAGATTTCTAAAATGTACAGGTATTGTATATGTAAAATTTACAAAAAACCGTACAATTATGATATATAGAAATGTCAAATCAGCTAATTCGACTGTTAACCTAAAGCAGTCTAAACAAAGATTTTTTATACCTGAACTTCGATCTAATTCGCTAAATGATTATATGCATTTAAAATAGTGGGATCACTAGAGACCCAGTTGACAAGCAGTGTATATACATATACATTAATTTCCCATCGTAAAGCCATGTTATATGTAATTATTAGTATCAAAACCTGACTGTGGGTCATAACTATTAGATTTGCTATTGAGATTTATAGCGTATTAGAAAACTCAAAACTGTACTGTCTGGTGGCCTAATTGGTAAGGCAGCCGTCTATCAAACGGCATATACAGATTTGAATCTTGCTGCAGCGCATAATTGTTATCAAATACTAATTGTCACCCTACACACATATACATATATATGTACAGGGTGCGGCGCCAAAATCCGGACAAAATACGATTCGAAATTCCTGTCGTTCTGTAGCAATGGTAGATGTTACGATTGGCTTTCAGTCAAACATCAAAACCTCGAGACAGCCGAAATGTCGAAACCAAGTGCGGAATATAACCGAAGAGTCACGATTATCGAAAGTGTTCGCGCTGGGCGCTCGGCGACAGAAATCATTCATTTCTTCGAGTACCCGAGATCGACTGTGTATGATGTCATCACAAAGTAAAACGTGTTCTTTATGGCCTTACAAACAATGTGAAAAAGAGATTTGTAAACATTTGCGTTTTTGCAATAAAAAATATTTTTGAAAAAAATGTATAATTCGTCCGGATTTTGGCGCCGCACTCTCTATATATTACGTAAAGGGATTAATCAAAAGTATATTCACGTATGATTGCTATTATACATGGAAAGCAATTCACGGTGACAAATTATTTTGGTTGTTATACTCCATATTATTTTTTCAGAAATGATTGGTCACTGGTCATCAACAAAATGACCCAATTTAGAAACTGCCACTGTTTGTGAAGTTTTCTACTTATCTTGTTTTAAGATAGAAAATAATAATTCTATTTACATTCTCATCATCACCTATTATTGTTAGACTCCTTCATTGAAGTTTCGTAGTATACACTTTGACTGTTTATTTTGTTTGGTATTACAGGTCTTGTAACAGATACCTAAAAGCCAATCAATTTCTTAGAACGACAATGGAGCAATATGTTCTCAGTCTGACACATAGATAGCAACAAGACTATCAAATAAACTTTATTTTCCGTATCGACTATATGATTTTCAAAATGTCAGTAATGTACATTCAATGAATTTTTATTCGATTTTGAAGTAAACTTTTTTACGTTCGTTAAAAAGAAAATCCCTCTAACTTTTTGTGCTGCTTCGTAACTGTCGATGAGATTAGAATTCATTACTGTACACCCGAGAGACTAGGACAAACAAGAGATACTGGTTCAAGTACTCCGAGGAAGGACACCACCAAAGCTTTGAATTATGACATAACCCATTATTTGGACGATGTCATAAGTTAGTGTAAGCTCAATCTTTCTGTGTTAATTGCTCCTTGTTTAAGACAGTGTAAACAGCTCGCTATATCATTTGGGTCAAAAACATTATCTGGCAATTTTGTGTGCTACAGCTTTACTCGTGGAATGAATATTGTTCATTGTTTGGAAATGGATTCTGTAATAGAAAATGCTATAATCGTAGTTCGAGGAACGCAACACAAGACGTACAAACCTAAATGGGCAAGATAAAATATTAATCTGCTGCAAGTATTATTTCTACAATGACAATATAGCCTTGACTACGAGAACCTTGAAAAATTTGGCCAAACGTGAACATAAAATGATTTCCTGAGAAAAAATATAAAAAACACTGATTAAAGAGACGCAATTAAAATATTATTTAAAAATGAATAGTTTTCGAACTCTACTTCTCGAAGAAATTTATGTTTAATTAGAGGTAAATAGATTAACAAAACGTTTGTGAAACATCCCTACTATTATACTCGTAATATGGTTTTTATTTGTTATCTGTTGCTTAGCGTAGGGACGCATTGCAGGCATTGTATGTATACCTTAGTTTAAAAGCACTTACGGAATAATAAATACACTTACTTCAGCTAAAAATTGTTGCAATAAAACAACTTAAACATTGTCTAATTACTATTGTTTTAATTTCTCTCTTCGACATTAAATTCTTTTATTACTTGAAAGCTGATAATGGCTTACGCAGCATTCGGAGTTAGTACCGCTCTATCCTGAAAGGCGAAATCAGTTGATATTTCTAGAATATGTCTAACGTTGATAACAGTAATTGTTTTGGCATTTGTCAGATGTATTGCCAATAAACGTGCAAGTTCTTGTTTAAAACAAATACTCTCTGCTAATAAGTTATTTATAAATCTATGTGTTTTGGAAATTCGAAATCTTGTTTATGTCTTTGGACCATCTGCTGAACTATATTTCAGGATAAGTGCAAAATACATTTATTTACATGAAATCAATGTTTTATTACATACACATCAAAAAAGTGAAAATACACATAACTATTACATCACAAAAATAATAATGGTTATAACATAATCAAATAAATATTAAACGGCATTTTGCATATGAGAAAAGAACACAATCATGATTCGTATACACTGCAGGTTAACCTAAATACTACTTACAATTTCGCATAAATTTAATATTGATTTGAAAGACAGTTTAGATGTTATCCTCTGTGAAGTTTTCCTAACGTTCGACATTTGAGACAGTAGATCAGTGAATTACGATGAATGAATGTCAAATTCATAAATATTTGCCGCAGTGTTGAATGCCCAGCTGTGCTTCTTTTTTTACATCTTTCCCTACGTGGGAAAAATTTAAGAAAGAAATTAATTTATTCATTTGTCATAAAAGTTACATGGGACATGATATATATGGGGAGTAATATATTCAGTAGTGTGCAACAACTATATCGCGTCTCAAACAGATATAGTCGGTCACACGGCGCAATTTCTACCATCAGCGATGCAAGATTAAAAGTAGTCCGGAAATATACGATAATCAGGGTGGTCAGAAAGTCAACAATTTTAATATAGAAAGGTTGTATTATCATTAGTTAAGCCATACGATTTGCGTGAAAGAAGTGCAGATTTAGCAACATAGTATAAAACCATCAGTAAATCAATAGAAAATAAAGTAATTTTAATGGAGCCTGTCGTTGATTAACTTAATCACTAAAGGTTGATATATAACCCCTTTGCATATTAATTTTCGTGTTCTATATACGTATTTCAACAACTAAGTTGTCATTATCAGCAGATAATTAAACAGTGTTGCACCTGGAAAACTACTAATTCCGTACACGATCTGTACTGTCAAAAGCCAAAACGCTGCGTTTTGGCTTTCGACGAGCTATATTTAAGTCTAATGAAAATAACAATAATAATGATAATTAACCGTAGATGCTGTTTGAAGACAAGACTGTGGAATTGAATTTAGGACGCGTTGCAACATAACTGGATAATTAATTGTAGTAACTTTTTTCTTCAAAAAACCCCAAACAAAGAAGTCAGGGGAAACATACCTGGTGGTTTTACAGGTCATGCTATTGGTCCATTTCGCCTGATCCACCTACCTGGAAAATATTTGTTTAACTTTTGCATGGTGTGACATTTAATGGAACATTATCCAATACTTCCTCCAATACATTTATGTATTCATTTTCATTTATTCTATTCGGAAATAATATTGTTTTTTACTGTCAAATAAAATTAAGCAACACTACGTTGGTGTAATTAATCATTTTATGACAATATTTTGCCTTATTAAACATTTCTTTAACTGACTTTCCGTTAAACTACACATGAAAACTGTGTCCTAGAATAATGTTCGTAATTTAAATATAATTATTTGTCAAGCTTTGACGTTCGTCAGTTCAATATTTTCGCTTTTATTACTTACCTCATTTTCGTGATATCCCAAACAATTCGTAATGTACATTTTCAACGAATACGCTAATATTTGGGTTTTGCGATGGAATTGTGTACTTGGCAAAAAAAGAATATGCAATACAACACCCACACCTGCAGCATTCAACTGTCAATATATTTCAAATATTGGTTCGAAGGCCAGACACATTTGTTCCCAGTCATCGTGATGCAGGTAGACGTCGTACGATCCAAATTGAAGAAAAAAATTTGGATATTGTTCATCAGGATCCTACTTGCAGTGCCAGATACATACCCCAGGCGGTAAACATTTCAAGTAAGACAAGAGTTTTTCAGTGTATACGGAAAGCCTTTTAAAACCGTTTCATGTTACAAAAGCATATTATAGGAAAATGACAATTTGCAAAGAATAATTTTTTACAACAAAATTTTAAACCAAATTCTAGCAGATCCAAATATTTTACTTCTTATTTTATGGAGTGACGAATACATATTCACAAAAGAGATGTCTGCAACTCTCACGGTTTCCATTTTTTGAAATGCAAATATGTTTGAGGAAGTATTGGCTATTAAACATAAGAGTCAACATGTATTACATGCACGATGGTGCATGAATTATATAATATTATTGCAAGAATTAAAAGAGGATGATTGAACAAATCAGTAGGCGAATCGCGCAAAATGGACCAATATTAGGGCTTGCAAGGTCACCAGGTACGAATACCAATTTTCTTTGTTTGGAAATTTTTGAAGGAAAATATTTATGCGACGCCATCGACTAATGAACAGGAACTAATATATAGAATTAGCGACACAAAGTAGTTAATTACACCAGATATATTGCAATGCATTCTAAATTCAATTATCCAAAGACTATAGCCTTGTCCTCAGACCAATGACTACTAGTTACTCAACATTTACGTTAATTATCATTATTATTATTTTCATTGGACTTAAATGACACTCTTATTTTGTCGCACCATCCCTACTGATTTAATAATGATTTTATGCCAGACTGACAAATCTACACTTCTTTAAGCAATCCGTATGGCTTAACCAATTCCAATAAATTTCTGTACTACGATTCAAAATTAATCATAGTGTCGCCCTACATAAGGATTATCTTTGAATTTTGACCACCTTGTCTATAAATCAATCAACATACGAATAATTATGTACTTATAAAAAATGTATTATGGGCAACGACAATTCGTCTTGGAGCGGGCTTACTTTCTCAATGCTGAGAACTTGGGAAGGCAAAAAGAATAATAGAGTTACCCCAAGGGCACTCTGGCATCTCAAATGCCTTCCAAAGGCGGCCACCTCAAGGGCGACGCGATGTTTGCTGGCGAACGGAAAAACACAGAAGAAAAACGAGTCCCTCAGTGCTTGACGGCGAATGGTAAAGTATAGAAGAAAAGGGAGCGCCTCAAGGGCGTTCCAAAATTTCCTTACTGAGAGATTGACAACTAAATGCGGCCACCTTAATGGTGACCTGGAACATGGCGGCGGATGAAAGACACGGAAGAAAAGCGAGCATCTTAAGAGCGCTCCAGTGTTTCTCTGACTGCGGGGAGGATGGGATAGATGGTGAAAGTAAGCTCCTGAAGAACACCTTTCATCTCAGATCCTTGCCAAAAATCATTATATGTCTCCCGGATTGTGATAAAAACTCAAAAATTGCGACGTAGCTGTTTAGCACAAGCAGAGGCAGAACGTGGGGACGCGTGCACAAATCACATTATATTTTAATGTTTGTGATTCATACCTGGCCGTCCAAAAGTTATAAAAATTTTTTAATAATTTAATTTAACTGAGTAACAGGTGAATTATGTATCAACGAAAAATTTGTAATCTATAGGAAAAAACATAATTCCGAAGATCATCATCCACACTTTATCTCATCTAAAGGCAAAAGACATTTTCAGACATACCTTCATTAGTAACGTATAAATCGAGAAAAATTTACTTCAGCAATTACATTTTATGGTTCTTATGCTCCCCTGAGATATGATTAAAAGTTACATGCCAAATCGCTATTAAACGATTCAAACCATCACCAGATTTATTTTGTTCTTCCTTATAAAACTTTTTATCTAATATACGCATTTTTCTTAATTAAAATTTTGTGCGTGAGCTCATGTTTTATTAATCGTTACATACTTGTTAATGATTGGTCTATTTACGACAGACTACCTTTTACTTAAAACGAAAATCTTCTAAAATAAAAATAAATTAATTTCAAATCAATCGATTTAATTTCAAATTGCAATACAGATTGATTTATATCTATAAACAATTCTTGTTTAGTTCGATTTTACTCATTATGTTTGTAACTATACATTTCATCTCGAATTTTTATTTTACTAATTAATTTAAAACTTTGTGTAATAATTTAGTGTAATTTTCATTCGACAAGTCTAAGAATGTATGCTAAAAATTGGAATACTTTCATGGAAAGCTGATATTAGGTCTCGTAATACTTCACCATTTTCATTTAAATTCCAGAAATAAGTATCAATATTAAGAAAATGACTAATCAAGTTCGAATTTTTTCAAATAATGTAGCATGCTATACAGTTACAAAATCGGTTAGTGATTAAATTGTTCGATAATGTGGGAACATTATCAGTTAAATGGGAACGGTTCGAGTTTCATAATTGACGTGGAATTCTGAATGCACACGGATTTATGTTCTATTAATTATATCCTTTGTGTACCTTTGAAATATTCTCTAGCGAGAAAAGTTGTTATTAATCCAATAATGTATCCACTTAATTTGAATAATTACTATATATAATGCCAACGTCGGGCCATGGAAAATTGCAAATTTACTTTCCATCAAGATAGCATTTATTTTACTGGTTTTATAATAGCGTAACAAAATAAATATTTTGCGATTCGTAAGTACTCAACTTACACTATGGTGAGACTGAAAACTATTTCTAAATTTAAACGAACTACAAATTATATGTCAAAGAATGCGCTAATATTACTTTTATGCGCCCCTACAGATTAAAATTTATAACACGTGTGTACGTGAAATAAAAAGAAACTAATACATTAAACCGAAGATTCATACTTTATTGCTCCATAGACAAATTGCGAAATTTTTTCCGTGGCCTGCAAAATATTGGGTTTTTCTAAAGCTTTTAACATCAAATGTGTTTCTTGCAACTACTCATTTTATTAAGAATTTTGAACAGTAGACAGTTGTAAGAAAAACATGTACAATTTTTAGTCACATCTTTATTGAAGAAACACAAAATGTAAATAAATATTTCATTTTTGAGGGAACAAGTTAGAGCCTAGTAAACTTCTTACATCAAATTAAACAAGTTCGAAACATACATATGTGATGCTTTGATAGCAATTGTTCAATATTTTCTTTCAACTTACCGAGACATTACTCAAATCTCTACGACAAGTGATTTGTAACCGATTTCCTTTTATTTTTGTAAGAAAATGGTTACCTTTACAATTCTTTTTCACGTGTGAAAATGGAAAACTTGCCAAAAACTTTCTTGCTACTTTCCATAATTCGAGATAAACGTCCCTTCTGAACTGCACCTTAAGTTCTTCGTTAGTGCTTATTCTGATCAGCACTTCTTGTAATGTGATATCCGATTCTTTAATGTCACCCTATAGATTGACAATCCAGTACGCTAGTTTTGAAGTCTATACGTTGTGTCAGTTAAATGTTGAACATAAGCCAAAACTTTATCATTCTGAACTTGGAAAATTTGCGCCTTTCAGAGTTTTGCTTCATTAGATTAATTCTAGCAAGAAAAGCTTTGCTTTTATTAGATTCAGACGGTCATCTTTTAAATGCAAGTTAACGTCATCAAATTTAGTAAATGAAGCTGTTAAATAGATAATATCTAGCTTTCGTATAATTAAATTTCCTTTCAAAATTGGATCACTAGATTCCAAGAACACTAAAACGGTCTCAGAAGATGGAATACATCTTGTCAAACACAAGCTTTTCGACAGTCAGCGTACTTCAGTGTGAAGGAGTAATCAATAAAAGTCATTTTCTCACGCAACTAGGCAATTAACCTACAATTCAAGGCTTTATTAACAATCTTGTTTACTGCTGTTATGACGATTTCAATAGGTTTATGTTGTCAGTGAATAAGGCTGTGAATTACAAACACTTGGGGTAACTCTTTTTTCAAAAGGCTTATAAAACGATAGCGCTCAAACATGGCTGAAGCTCCATCTGCTGCAGCTGATATTATATTTGATAAACGAATCGCTTTTACCATGAAATAATCCTGCAAAACATTCAATATTGATTCGCCTTTAATGTCCGTTGTGAAAACTCTCTCAAAGAGCAGTTCTAGATGGATTTTCAATCCATAAAGGAAAAAATGTTGGCCAATAGTAGTGCTTCATTAAAACGTTAAGTTAACTCATCCACTTGAATGGTAAAATGGTTTGTTTGACGATAATTACACAATAACTTTCCATATCGTGAATCATTTCATCAAAACGTCTTTAAACTGTATTGTCGCTCAAAGCAATTCCTTTGCGTATATTAAATCCAGGCTTGTGTGGATCTATTTTTAAAATCTCTTCAATGGCTGGCAAAATTAACTGTTCTTCTATAATATTTTCCTGGTCTTGACAAAAGAAGATTTAGTTAAAATTATGATTTATCTATCATACAAATAACACAAGCCAGAGAATAGAAGATATGGGGAATTATTATTGATTTATTTATTATTTATCGTTTTGTATTAATTAATTTGTTTATGTACTGAAACAATTTAAAACATTTTTTATACCACAGTATAATAATAATCAATAACTTAAAATTGCATCAGGATACGACAATAATACATAAACACACATAATTATTATTATACTCAGACATAATTGAAATTCACCATCAATTTCCTATTATCTATTCTGAATCAAGTCCAATTAATTTCGATCTTGTTTAAAGATAAAATTATTGTGATACAATGGCTCAAATCAAATTCGACATGCAAAACATATTTGAATATCAAATTAAACTTTTGAATTATTATTATAATGTGTACGCGGAATTTGTTTCGTGTTCGTTTTTGCCATTGTTTTACAGGTGCGACACTGGTTAATTATCTGCTGATAATGACACCTTAGTCCAAATACGTATACAGAATACGAAATTAATATGGAAAATTATCAGCCTTAAGTGATTAAGTTAATCAACAACAGGCTCCATCAAAATTATCTTAGAGAACTTCTATGTTGATTTCTAGGGACACACAATTTGATTAGGTGTAATTTGTCATTTAAGTAACGCATGAATATTGATCATGACCTGATGTACACTTATTTAAATCTCGTGGACTCCCCAATTTTTTTATCACTAACAAGGACCCCAAGCGCGACAAAATCGCCTCTGGGGATCCATATAGGGCATTTTTGGAAATCACGCATTAAGCACTAACCACCAAGAAGAAAATATGTTTATAATTAAGGACGCCAATATGAAAAATTTACGTTTCACAACATATGTACATATGTATTTATAAAGTGTGTTTCAAATTGGCCCTTTTTTAAAGAATAAATAAAACACATAATTTGCTTTCACTTTCAAAAACTTTTTATTGGTAATTGAAGTATCAGTTATGACAATTATATGCGAAAAATAATATCTACCAAATGGTCTCCTCTTGCAGCTCCATAGACGTCCACTCTTTTGTTAAAATTTTTATTGACATTTTGACATAATTGAGGCTCTATCTCATCAACGACACGAATAATTTTCAAAGCAGGAATTTTATAAACATGAGTTTTCACATAACCCCAAAGGAAATAGTCTAACGGTGCCAAATCACATGATCTTGGTAGTCAATTAACATCACCATTTCTTGAGATTACACATTCAGGAAGTTTTTCTCTCAATAAATAAATTGATTTGTGTGCAAAGTGAGGTGTAGCGCCATCTTGTTGAAACCACATATCCTCTAGATCAATATTCATTAATTCAGGCCAGAAAAATTCGGTTATCATCCGACGATATCGATCACCATTGACAGTTACAGCTTCACCAGCAGCATTTTAAGGAAGTAAGGTCCAACAGTAACTCGTTTAGGATGCATAGGTTTCTCATGAATAATTCGCGGATTTTCCTCATCGTAGATACGGCAATTTTGTTTATTAACATAGCCACCAACTTCAAAATGTGCCTCATCGGAAAACATTATTTTTTGAGAAAAATCAGCTGGTTTTTCATTGATGAAATTGACAAATCAACGACGTTTTAAATGATCTAATGGCTTCAGTTCCTGTGTTATTTGAACATTATATGCCTTCAGAGCTAAATGCTTGTGTAAAATATTTTTCAAAATTATTACTGTACATGTATTGAAAATTGTTTATTGTATTAGAAAAAAGGGGTTTAATGTCTAATATGATTTTATTTGTAATATAAAGGAAAAACATTTTTAATGTGTTTACATGTATAGAATATGTAATTGAGAGAAATGTAATAAGGTAAACGTTTTAAATGGATATTGTCACAGATTGTAAATAACAAATTAAGTTTATAAAAAAAGATAAGGTTATGTTAATGTTATATTTTAGAAACATATTAGATGAAAAGTTTAAATATTTTATGCAAGTAAAAATAATAAGGAATTAGACATAAATGTAATTTAAATATTTATCATTAATTTAATTTATTAATGATTTACGAGAATAAAAAGAAGAAGAAGAAAAGAAAAGCGTGGAAAATAAACACAGAGAAAAATCAACTATACTTATAGTGTTTATTAAAGACAACATTATTTATTAGTAGACAATTATATGGAATTATACAAATAAGTGATATTAAAGTTGTTAAAAGTGTAAAATAAACTATTATAGTAAATAATTAGTGTAAACAAAGATTGATAACCAAGTAAGAGTAGGTTATAAACAAAACGAATGGTACGACTTCTACATGAAATAGAAATCACATCTTTAATGAACTAAACAGAAAAACTAAGGAAAGAAAATGTCTGTATTTACATAATAGCGCAAAAGATAATATAGAAAGGTACCGAAAAACATTAATATATTTATAACTAAAATGGCCAAAGTTATTTAAAAGCTATGATATATCAGTTAAAGAATTTAATTTTTTTTAAATACTAAAAGAAAGTAAAGGCTTAAGATATTTATTTTGTTGTTTAATTAAAGTTAAGATTTTAAAATAAATGTATTGTTTTATCATGTAAATGAGATTTTATTTTATTCAAAGTTATAATATATTGTTTATTAAAAAAATTTTAAATCTTTTATTTCATAAAAAAATTAAAAGTTAAATAATCAGTTAACAAATATAAAACAAAAATAAATCTAAAAGATCCGCAATACCCATATAATATATTTGCATTCTGTTTTAAAAAATTACACTAAAGACTAAATAAAACACTTATAATTTTACACCGTATTATATACTACTGCGACTAGTTTCGTCGGTTATAATATTATCGAGCCGAAACTAGTCGCAGTAAATATATAGTATAGAGTGAAACTTAGACAAAGTGTTTTGTTTATTCAACAATGGTAGTTCACAAAGTAACGACCTCAACAATCAACAATCTACAAACAATCGATAACAGCAAAACGAAATCCAACCTGTCATCGATGAATTGATTAGTGCATACTCGAAAATTTTATATAAAAGAGCCCGGTTGAAAATTTGTCAGACAATTAATAAAAAAGGTAGTTTTATAAACCGGTTATATTATAAAAAATAAAAATTAATTGTTTGTGTATACTGATCTGAAATGTACATAATTACAAAAACACTTATTAAAACAAGAAAGCAAAATATATTTCACGATTTTACTGCATATCTTTTCTTCTGTTCATTTTTTTCTTGTATGTATGTTTATTGATGCATATTGTAAAAGGTTAACTAAAGATTTTAATAAAAGTTTAGTGGGTACTTAATTGTCTTGTTTTCCATTATCTTTCATTTATGAATTCCATGCAAAATTTATACAATAATTATTTTTCTTCAAATCGCCAAATTCCGGTATCAATAATTGTTTCCTTCAAAGTTATGAAGCTATACATAAAATAATGTAAAAACCATTATTAGTACTTTTACATTTCTTATGAACAACATGAATTATTATTTTAAAGAATAACAATTTTGAAATATGTATTGTGTTGACCTTAATATTATTATAAGTCTATTCCATTTTGTCTTATCACCACTACTCTTTCACACATAAACTCACACACTAAGCTTGAAGTATGTAATAAAAGTATATGAAAAAACAAGAGCTCGTGTTATACTGGCTTGTTTAAAGACAATCAGCGTTTTATCCATTAACTGAAGCTAGATTTAATGCATATTTACTGCATACCGATCTCTTGTAAAGCACTATCCATCATCAGTAAAACGATCGCGATTAAAGTAATTAATGATATTAAAGACAATGTTCTTGTTTCGCATCGACAATTCTCTTTCGCTACCAATACTGAAAGCAACTTGTTAATGAACTGATCGTTGATTAAGTAATATCGAAATGAGTAGATTCAGTAGATCTTATCGGAAATCATGGGCAGACACCATAATATGTACATATACAGCGTTGTAGTAAAAGCGTAAATTAATACGAAGTTAGATGCATGGGAAATGCGTGTCCTATCCACCTTATTATCAGATGTGGTATCTTGTAAAGTCCGAGTTAGTCAGCAACCTGCATCAAAAGATCTTGCAATAACGAACAAAAGAACACTGATTGCTAAATTTGATAAAATATTACCCTACGTAATTTATTTTGTATGGAAGTTTAAAATTACGTTTTCCACTTTTAATTATACTCGAAAATAAAATTACAAGCGAAAAATATTTCCAGATATTTTTATTTTTTCACAACATCTCCTAATGCCACTAAAGTTAAAGATACTACTTACGAACAGTTTCTTTAATCACTATCCCATCTGAAAGTTTTTTAGTTGCATTATTTTATTTATATACAGGAACAGATGTGGTTATAAAAATACAACACTATTAAAGCTGCTGTGGATACTTTGTGAATTATCCCTGGTCCAAATATGTATATCTAAGAGGCTGAGGATTGTGTAGAGAAGTAAATACAATTTCGAACTACAAAATTATTTCCTTTGCTTTCATTCGACGGACTTTTCAAGTAACCCTCGCAAAATGTTCGAAAATGAAATCCTGACTTGTATTCGATTATTAAATAAATTAACATAATTGGTGCTATTCATTTCGTCAATATAGAACTTCTCAACATAGTCTCATGATTCCACCATCGCCTCTCTGCCTACGACTCAGAATAAGTTTTTCCTTTCTTAAGTCATGAAACAGAACCACCTAAATTAATTCGTAGCTAAAGATGATCTTTTCGTCATCGTTTGCGCGTGCTCTAATCTTTTTTCCTTATATTGGTTTTCTTTGTAGGCATTTTCGTTTCAGGTTCATTGGTATTATACATCTGCTGTCAGTGCAGAGTTTGATCCACAATTTAAGACTGCGCGGCGTATACAATTTGCTTTTTTTTATTACACAAGAAATTGTAATTTACATTATGATTTTCCGATTTATTAATAAATAATAACCAAACTCATTTCAGTCTTTGTTACTTGTTTTCCACGAAGCATGTTGAAATGCAAGCCAGATTAATACACAACTAGTTTGTAAAATATATACGTGGACTGTTCACAAATGAATCATTTATCAATACTGCATTTTTGTCGCACCTACTTAAGTGGGATTTCCTGGAAACGCTTGGTTTACGACTTTAGCACTTTTTGTGCGATAATCACTGTTACCAGCCTACTGTCATTTTTCAATATAACACATACTATTATTATTATTAGTTAATGTTCTGTACTTCTGTAGCAGAGTACATATAGAATATTTTTGGATTATACTGATTCATCTCTTCTTTCATCTCTGTCTAATATTATAATTATGTATTAATACATTAGCCGATTAAACTTTTACCAAATGTACATAATAGTTCCGTCAATTCCATATGTAAGTATAAACAGAATAAAATACCGAATAATTTTGTTCACTTACAAATGTTTGTGTATTTGTTAATATACAATATTTAACTGGAAAAAATGTACGTACTCATAAATACTAATATGTTTTTAAAAATTATTATAAAAATTTAACAAATAAAAATAGGTGTATTTAAAATCGATGGAAGTTAAAAGAAAAAATAAATAACTTGAAAATAGGGAAAAGAAAACCCTAGCTGTCGTTAACTAAGTGTTTTATTATCCCCTACTGGCTGAAAAACTCAAACACAAAAGAATAAAATTTTCAGTTAATACATTTTGTAAAAGCAGTGTCATACTAAAGTTTATAGTTACTAAGCTTATACGCATACATTTTTAGAACGTAATTCCGATCAAGCCTGATGAATTTAAGTTTTAGAAAGAAGTATACTGCCAAAAAAGTAAAATATCTCTATCGTAACTCAATCAAATGACGCTTATTTACCTAAATATTTAAACATCCTTTTCTGACAATCGAGCATACAAAAAGCTACATTGTAAAATAATTAATAATAATTAACACTTAAGAAATGTTAAAGAATACGATAAAAATATCGAAGACTAATTCGTATTCGTATTTTACTTTTATTTTCATTTTTAGGACATAATTAGTACAAACAAATATTTCTATTTACGTACAGAAATGGAGTAAGCGAAATTAATTTGCTAATTATTATTCTCTAAATATAATAACTACCCTATAAGAACCTAAAAAGTTAATTCCAATGTGTACGTCGTCGCTGCTATAATACTTATCACTTGCCGGACTTGTCGATTATGATGCGTTAGTATATTAACAAACCGATTATTACGATTTGATTTCAGAGACGGAAATTATATATTTACGCCCAATTAAATATATTGCTGGTCTAAAACAGTATAAATTGTTAACGCTTAGGTAATAATAATAACAGGTTTACCAATAGGGATATAATATGATCTGTCACCGTCAAAACGTTAAGTCAAGATTAGCATTTTCATCAGCAACTTTAAGAGCGTATTTTCGGTCGTAAAAACCGTCCCACCAGAGAGACTGTGCGTGTTATAGTGGATAAATTCTAGTCATATTCACTATTGGGTGTTTTTGTAACAATGAGACAGCGCGCCGGTCGCAGTACAGAAAATATCACAGCCATAAATGCTTCATTTCAAAACTTGCCAAATCAGTCGATTCAATACCGTTCACAGGAATTAGGAACCTCTCAAACCACATGTGGCGAATTTTGCGTAAACATCTTAGTTTACACTCTTACAATATTAAATTAACTCAAGAACTGAAGCCTCTCGATAATTCGAAGCGACGAAACTTCTCCTATTTAACTCTGTTTGGAGAAAATCCTGAATTTCATCGAAAAATCATCTTCAGCGATGAAACCCATTTTTGGCACAACGGTTTTGTCGAAAGGCAAAATATGTGTTATTGGGCAGCAACAAACTTACATGTGCTTCAAGAGACTCCATTACAACAATTTTTTTTGTTGTTTTGTATTTTGTTTTATTTAAATACAAAATTGTTATGCCCTCATTGAAAAACCCAATATATACACTACCGGCCAGTGTTTGCTCACTCAGAAAATAATAAAAAAACAAATGAAATACTTACTGCAAAATTAAAATATTATTATTAATGTTTTGAAAGCTTAAAAAGTATTCTCTCAAACAATTTTAACAAATATTCTTTGAAACTTTTTGATTCGTCGATGTGACCGCCTTTAGCTTTTATTACTGCCTAGCACGATCTCAGCATCCTCTTTAGTAATTTTGCCAGATTTTCTGGTTCTACTTTTGACCATGCAACCAACAATTGATTAAAATATGGATATTTGGAGTTGATTTTCGTTTTTTTCTGTCTAGCTCACCCCATAACAAGTCTATAGGATTCAAGTCGGGGCTCTGAGGAGGGCATTTTATAATAATAGTTAATCCTTCTCATTCTAATTCCTCTAAATACCATTAACATAATTAGAGCCTGTATTTGGGATCGTTGTCTTGCTAGAACACAAAGTTTTCTCCAATTAACGGTGTTCCAAAAGAAACGGTATTCTGTTAAGCTCAATAACTTCGTGGTTCGTCTATTACTTTTATCAATATCATGACGAGAGATTATAAGAGCAAGTGTTTGAAAGGAAAGCTTTTTTCTACGCGGCATTATTTAAAATATTAATTGTATTTTAAAATAAGACACGAACTCACACTTCAAAAGTTGAGGGAAAACTAAAATTTTTATACAAATTCACCTCTCATTACTTTATCTACGGCCTAATATAATCGCATTTAAAATTTCCGAAAAAAAGATATTTGTTTAATCATCTCACATGCGTTGTAAAATGGTAATTATCCATAATTTAGTTTTAAAGTATTTAAATACATAAATACCGCATCTTTTTATTAAAATTTAACTTTAGGCTATGATATTGTTTATTCGAATAATATGAAATATTACACATGGGCAAACACTTATGGCCGGTAATGTAGATAAGTATATTAAATTACGATCGTATTAACATGTGTGTCATATAATTCAAATTAAAAAAAATGTTAACAGATTTTGTCAAAACCGCATATATTTTCAAAAGTCGGCTGTATTGTTTATTGCCTAACAAATTTTTAAAACAATATATAATACAATCTTGATTATTTGATTTTAAATAATCTAAATTCCTATTAATCAAAATATTTCCATAGAATGATAGTTTTACAATGCATATTACATTGCAGATAGACTTAAATGTATTACGAATACTATTCACTTCTCTTACAATAGTGTCTATTGTTTCAAGAATCCAAATAATTCAGAGAGATTCTAAGTATTGCCACATACTTTATAATTAAATACATTACGATGCAGAGAAAGGTTGTGCAAATTGTGTTTGGCTTGAATTTTTCTTATTGCTAGTGATGATAACTAAAAGTAACGAGTACTTCGAAACAATGCGATATAAGTTTTAATTACACTTGTTTTAACTATTCGAGTTAATTACTTATTGTGTAAAGATTCAAGTTTGCAGAAACCTTATCTTGATATTCGTTATTAAATTGGACTGAGCGATGTAAGTGACATATCTTTCATAACTTAACACGAGAATGCTGACATACAAATATAGTATGTACAATGTGCATTTCTTCGCCATTTGGGAATAAAGCGAAATATGTGAAATTTAGCTTGTTATCAATTTTATACCAAACATCTATAGGATTTAAATTCACTTTTCATTTTTGATCCCTAGAGATTAACAATAATTTAGTGCTTCCAGTTCTACTTAATTGAAAAAAAAGGTATAAAATGTTTCAGTAAACATTTTTATTATAATAATCATATTATCTACTTTTAATCAAAAAAAAATTGATAGATCCTCTTACCATATGAATGTTCGTATTCTGTATACGTTCAGGGTTCGTCAGTGAGGCGGGAAAATTTAACTCTACTGTATCTACATATATAAAATTTTTTTGTTTTAACAATAACGTTTTTTATAATTTTCATTTTTTAAGTTGGACATGCCATTTTTGAAAAACAACATTTAACAAATGGGCACCATTACGATCAACGCACTCTTGTAGTCTTATTCGAAAATTTTCCATTACTCGCCGTAGAGTTTCCGGTGTGATACCTGCAACTTCTTCTTGAATTTTTAGCTTTAGTTCCGCTAACGTTTACGGTTCTCAACGTACACCTTGCTCTTAAACCAACCCCAAAGAAAAAAGTCGCATACGAACAAATCTGGTTATCTAGCCGACAGAACAATGTCTCCATTTTTTATATAATATGGTTCGGAAAGAATTCCCGTAAAGCAGCAATCGACACAGCAGTATGACTGGTAGCACTATCTTGCTAGAACCACGTAATCTCTGGAAATCGAACCAGTTCTTGTCTCAAAAATGTTGTGACCATGTTTGTGTAACGAACTTCAGTAACGGTTGTAGCATTTTCTCGTTCGTCGTCAAAAAGGAATGGTCCAACAATACCAGATGATCAAAGGGCACACCACACTGTCAGCCTAGAACTATGCGAAGGTTTCTCATGTAAGTGAAGCGGGTTTTCAGCGCTCCAATATCTGCTATTTTGTTTATTTACATAGCCGTTTAGATGAAAATGTGCTTCATTTGACATAAACATATGGTGGATTAAGTTTTCGTCACCATCCAGACGCTGCAACATTTCTTGACCAAAATTCATGCGGAAAACCAAATCAGCTTCTTATAATTCTTGAACAATTTGAATTTTGTAAGGGTTAAAACTTAAGTCCTAAGATACTGCATGTTTCTTCGCAAAACGTTTTGGACTACTTGTTATAGCATGTCAAACCCTATCAATGTTTTCTGGCTTTCTAACTTTTCTTGCTGCTCCTTTATGTTTTAAATTTAAAATAGACACAGTTTCTTCGAACTTTCGTACCCATACATTAATTGCGGAAATAAACGGTACCCACTCATGATGCGGAATATTCAACTGATTGCGAAATAACCTTCGCGCAGTTGTCGCGAAGTGACCATTTTTATAAAACGCTTTCACACAGAAAGCACGATGACCACTGTTCCATGTTTACTACATGGCCTTAAATAACTGACAATTTATCATCAAGTTCAGCGCCCTTACCTGAACGTCAAATGACAACAGAGTTTTTAAACTTTCTTGCTTTACTGACGAACCCTGTATTTCGACAACTATCAGAAGATAATGAATCATAGTATCACATCTGGTAAAACTCGCAATTCCATACAACTTCTCCGCTAACCACTAAATACATACTTTCTCGCACTCAGTGCGTATTTGGTGATTAACGTTTATAGAGTCAGTAATGCTGATTCAACCACATAATCGTTTAACGTTGATATATAACCTCTTGCCACATTAATTTTCGCATTCTGTATACGTATTTTGACAACTAAGTTGTCATCATTAGCAGATAATTAAACAGTGTCACACCTGAAAAACTACGGCAAAAACCCGCACAAAACAAATTCCGTACACGATTTGTACCGTCGAAAACCAAAACGCACACTGTACACATATGAACGAAAATGTTACATAAACAAAACACAATTGAATTAAACTCATGATAAAATTTTGCTAAAATTAAGCAAGTATAATGAAAATATTAAGTAAGTCTTTCTATTGATAACACAATTGTGTATATAGAGACCCTTACTATTTCTTCAAATTTTGATGTTGTGTCCAAATACTTTGAATACTTGTTTTTAACATATCTATAGTCTCCTGTTTATATATTAAAGATTTTAGAGTAATCCAAAGCGTTACTTTGGCCATGGAAACACTGGTAAATTGCGTTCTTCAAAAAACATTCTTTATAGATTTAACACGATAATAAAATGTACTGTCCTGCATAAACGTAAATAGTCTTTTAATAAGGTCCAAACTTTCTGTATACGGCAGTAACATATATTTTCCATAACCTATTTATGTTGGACTTGGTTCCATGTATTCATGATATGAAGAGGTTCAACTCTTTCATGTGTCACGCCAGACCAATTAGCACGAGATAATGTTTTACGGTTTTTATCATGCTGTATTAATTAGTTCGCGTAGTTGGCTTCCTACTAACATACTTGGCGCTAAATATTATCTGTCTAAAACAGCATAAAACTCTGTAAAAGGTTTCCTTCTTTAATGTTTAAAAAATAGTGTAATATGATAACCTTTCTTCAAACTTCAATGATAAAATGTTTGTATATTTTTACCTGATCCTGCGATACATTTTTTTCCATTTTCTTTGTCAATTCGGGTCTTTTTACAGGACGTCTGCATTTGATACCGGTGGCATATAATTAGATATTTTCCTCGATATTTGAATATTGTATGGTTGCAACACATTTTGTAGTTAATTCAGTAATACCTGTATGTCTGCTAATGCGGTGCTAACTATTAATAGATCCCGTCTTTCAGTAGCTTTCATCTTATACCTCTACAAAATGAACAACCAGTTGATGTTGATAGTATGTTTCCTTATATGTATTAACTGCACAACCCTGCTAACTAGTCTTTTTGAATCTTTAACGTTCAAAATACTGTCCAGTTGTCAATAAAGTACCTATTCTCACTTTTGTATCTCTTGGCATATCTTACCACAATAAGTAAAAAATTCAAATAATTCAAAAATGCAATTAATATTACACGAAAATGCAAATGCAATACAGGAAAAATACGATTAATAATACACGAAAGAACGCACTTATACATATCAGCAATTTATTTATCGCAGTTTAGGTAATCCGTTTCCATCTAAATACGTCGTAACATTAAAAACGGATTATGGTGGTGCTAAAAACAATCCCCTATATTTCTATGAGGCAATAGAATTGCAATTATTTAGTTCATACCTATAGTAAGTATTATGTGTAGATTTGTTAACAATAGTAATTTCACAAGCAAATAAATGCTCTCACACAAATACAATAATATATACCATATGTAGACAAAATACGAGGTACGGCTATTAAATAACGAGATTGCGCTTCTTCAATCACGCAGCCGCATCGGACGAAGTTATAATTGGAATATCATTGACCTTGAAACTTCCCAAGCAACAATCTGTTGTTTCGTCTCTCTGTCTGCTTTAGTTTACTTTCGAGCTCTAATTGTAGAGGACACTGTTACTTAGTGGTGCCATGATAATAGTTGATATATAAATCGAGCAGCGAATTAACCTGAAATTCCTTGTCGAATTTAAAAAAATCGCCAGCAAAATGTTTACAAATGTTAAAGGAGGTGATAAGAGACACGAATGAGTAAGTTGAAATTGAAGCAAATGCTGATCACTTTTTTTCAATCAAGGGTGTTATCATGATTGACTGGATGCCTGAGGCTCAAACTAATAATCAGAAATACTACAAAGAAGTCCTAATCAAGCTGAGAGAAAGAGTAAGGACGAAAAGACCGGATTTGTGGAAAAATGACTAGTGGATTCTGCACCAGGACAATGCATCAGCTCATAATGTCTTACCTGTGAAGCATTTTTTAGCGGATAAGCGTATTACTGTGCTTAATTATCCTTCGTATTCACCAGATCTCGCACCATGTGACTGCTGTCTGTTCCCAGAAGTGAAAAGTGCATTAAAGGAAACACATCTTTAGTCTGCTGAAAATGTAAAAGCGAAAACAGCAGAGTTGTTGAAAAAGCTGACAATTGATGAACTACAGCATTGTTTTGAACAATGGAAGACACGTAATCAGCGATGTATAAATAGAGGAGGAGAGTATGCTGAAGGGGACAAAAGTTAAGTATATATTTATTTTCAAAAATAACATTTCTCACACCAGTCTTGTTATTTAATTGCTACACTTCGTATATAGGGAGCCTAATTTAATTGCCAGACACTGTACATTAAATTACTAAATATATATATTACATCAAATCAGTATCTTAATTTAATATACCATGCCGGTATTTAAATTCATAAATATTACTTTCCTAGATGTAGAGCAGTACACGTACAAGTATCTGTTCTTATCATGTCGCAGAAAGTTAAATAAATCTTTAATGGGAACAATATTAATAACGATTTTATGCCAATTCTTTACGGCACGCTACCGTGCGCTGACAAAATTGATCATTTCTAGTTATAATAGTTGTTTCGGTTTATTCAACATTTTAGTTTATTGTCGCTATCAAATCCCAACTAACAAGTAACAGTATTTTTATTAACATATGTATTGGGTTGGCAACTAAGTACTTTCGGTTTTGTAGTATAAAATAAAACACTTTTTTTAAAACAAAGAATAGTTTTTAATCAATTATATATTTTCCATTTTGCTCAATGACGTTTTGCCATCTTTCAGCTGCATTATTCCGTGCTCATAAAATTTCTGGTCCTTATCAGCAAAAAAGTGAACCAGGTGCGAGTGAAGGTCATCGTCATTTGTGAAAGTTTTACCATTCAAAGAATTCTGCAAACTTCGAAATAAATGGTAATCAGATGGTGCTAGATCAGGGCTGTATGGGGGATGTGGCATCACTTCCCAGCCAAGCTCCAATAGTTTCCCACGAGTTGCCAAAGATGTGTGAGACCTTGCATTATCTTGGTGGAAAACTACACCTTTCCGATTTGACAATTCTGGCCGTTTTTCTTTGATTGCTTCATTCAGTTTTATTAATTGTTGACAGTAAACATCAGAATTGATCGTTTGGCTCCTTGGAAGTAGCTCAAAAAACACAACACCTTTGTAATCCTACCAAACTGACAGCATGATCTTTTTTGGATGCAATTCAGCTTTCGATGTGGTTTGAGCTGGTTTATCGTGTTTGCTCCATGATCGTTTTCGAACTGTGTTACCGTACAGGACCCATTTTTCATCACCAGTGATGATTCTTTTTAAGAAAGGGTCGGTTTCATTTCGTCTAAGGTGCATATCGCAAAAGTTGATTCTTTGTGTTAAATGAATCAAACAAAGCCAATCAAAATTTTAAAGTGCTCAAGTTTAAAAGGATTTACAAACTATTCATATGAATTACATAATAGCCTCGAATGCTATAGAAAGTTATAAAATACTTTATTGACAGTGTATTAATTAAAAATAGTGGATAAGTAAAAGCAGTGCTATGTTCTGTAAATGTTTCACAGTGTATTCAGCAATTTATATTAACCATTTGCCGGACTAAGATGAATTTACAGTGATAATTATAGATGTTCAGCCGAAATAATACAGATCGTTAATACTTGTCTCGTTGGTAAGTGTTTAACAATAATAATAACGTAAAATACGAGTATATTGCTTGCTACCAATTATTAATTACTCATTGCGCATATGGTATGTGTCAGAGTTTGTGAGCCTCAATTATGTATAAAATGAAAAGGTAGTTTATTAACATGGGCAAAAAGAAATTACATTTATCTCAATGATTCATTTCAATTCCCCAGAAATTTACATTTTCGTAACATCGTAATTAGTGGTTTTATCATTTATTTTGATGTTTTTTTCAAGTTTATTATTTCATTTCATACTATTGTAATTCATTTGATTTATTTGCAAGTATAATATATTTTTTTAACGAGAAATCCTGTAGAAAGTTTAATGATGATTAAATGTCATGATTGAACATGATCTGTAACTAGAGTATGCGAACCATTTAATATACTTCATCAAGAATGGTCACTGATAGCGATATTTACAGTTATAAATACTTGCACTAAACATATACATACATATAACAAGTGGAATATATATTCATATCTTTTTTCCTTATTTATTCTATGACAATATCGAAGTTATACTTGTTACTTAATAAAGCACATAGTTAAGTTAATAGTAGGGTTTTTTTATATATTTTATTAATAATAATAATAATGCAACTATAAAATGCAGTTATGCATCAGGAAAATATTAAATAAGTTCCAAATTTGTCATATATAGAGTGTTAAAAATATTTATACGATTTTATTAGACTCAAAATTTATTAAATTATTAACAAACAAAATACATGAACAAATCAAAAATATATTCTCCTCCATTACATACAATTACCTCCCAATGATTTGTCAATTTTTCGATATCACGCTTGAAGCCCGATGATCTACTTGAACGTTGAATAAGTTATGTCAAAATCTCCCTTTATATCGAGTAAACTTTTTCCGTGCTGTACTCCTCTCAATTGCGTTTTCTTCATAAACTTCACAAATAATTCTAGCGACTTGTGATGTATTAATGGCTCTCTTGAACTCAATTTGTCGAAAATTTTCTTTTTTCTACTTGATATTCAATTTTGTTTTGTTAATAAATAAAACAATCTTGGTACAAATACAAAAACCATTCAATTATATAATAATACGACATTAAAATAATTTCGACATATGCCTGATAATCTTTCTCTCTCTCTTTTCTTTTGTGAAAATCGTGAGATATGATAGATGGGATGCTTATAAAATGAAAGTGAAACGAGACAGAAGATTTAATTTGTAAAGAAAATAAGCGTCGCTTATGTGGCGTTACATAAAATTTCTGTCCATCAATTTGTGTAACGTGCACGTGCCCTTCACGTTTAAATACAAATGTTGCGCTGTATTCGATTTACATTTAGTTAGTTTTGCCTATTATTACCGTTTATAAATTTCTTCCCTATTCGTTCTCATCTTTCCAATTAAGCCGTCCTCTCAATGAACATACTTATCTACTTTCGTACACTTCATGCTCATGTGTCATTGTAAATCCATTTATAAATTTCATTTCTATACTTTCGGAGTCTGTGTCTGTCCATTTTTCTGAATATCCTTCTTGATGCGGTGTCTATGCTAACTTCTCCTCTTCTTCTCCAGGACTTAAATTTTAGTTCAGCAAGTTTTTAAAATACTCTCCAGGCATTTTGTTTTTAACATTTCTAACTTTTATAACTTTTGCAGCAACGTCCTGAAAACACCAGATTTACGTTTAATATAAAACTTATCTCCATTTTATAATTTATATGTTTTGCATATTATTTTCATATTTAATAAAGTATTCTTTAATTTCCACTTCATCACCATGTTTATTTATGAGTAGACTTCATCAGTGTCCAAAATTTTGGATTAGTGTATTGTACCACATTTATTTAACTATATGAAATAAGTTGTTTGAACTTTTAATATTTTGATTTACTACTACCGTTTTAACAATTTTTATAACACACAATCATCGTTTTATGTGAATTGCAAAATGCTTCCTAGGATTACCATGGGGTGGCCAAATTCTTTTCAGCTTTACGTTTTAAGAGTATTCGTGTATTATGTTAGATTGATTTTTGTTGTATTATTTCACAAGATTTATTTAATTAGGTTGATGCATAAATTGGTAGCGCTTTCGGGTTCTACATCCGCCTTATTTCCTTGATCTTATTTCGTCAGATTTCCACTTCTTTCGGTTTCTATCAAATAACTTTTCAGAGATCTCCTTTAATCGTTATATTCTGCTTCAAAATAGGCTTGACGACTTCTTTACTTCTAAACCATCGCTTTCTTTAGATCAAAACGCTACGAACTTTTGCATTAAACAAATATAATAGACATAAGAAAATTTGTGCAAAGTTTAACTGTTTTATTTGTTTTGTTTTTGAAGCCGAAACTTTTTTACCGATTTCTTCTACATATTTTACTCGTTTAATCGTCTCTTAATTGTCCTCAGAAAAAGATAATAAATTCCAAATATTATTCTACAAGGTTCCAATTTCGCAATCGTCTTAACATTGCATGTCCAATGTAATCCATATTTTAATACAGGACGTTTGAAAAAGAATATACGTATTTCGAATGCATAAATTTATTAAACTTTAAGACATGCGAATATGAAACTACACACATATTTGCGAACCTCTCAAGTTCAGATTACAGATGTTCAATATGTCCTTCATCAGCGACACGAACAATATCATATTGATACTCAAATTCCTCCTATACTCGGGCAAGCATGTCCTTCGTCACTGATGTTATAGCAGTACGGATCCGGTTCTTTAACTCTTTCAGGTTCTGTGAGAGTGGTGATACATAAACGTTTTTTTAACGAAACACCAAAGGAAGAAGTCATAGGGTGTCAAATCCGGTGACAGTGGAGCCGAGCTGGGACATGCTAAGTCGCCAGCTCCTTCACGACCAATCCAACGGTTCGGTAGAGTTTCATTCTGATATTCACGCACTTGGCGACTCCAGTGAGGGAGTGCCCCATCTTGTCCAAAAATAAAGTTCTTCTTCGTGCAGCCTCGGAAACGATCAGTTTTGTAACATAGCGAGATACTGCTGACCGTTAACCGTGTTTCCATCAAAGAAGAATGGGCTGTAAACAGATGATCGGGATATCGCACAAAACACATTGATTCTAGGCGAATCTCGTACATGTTCAATAGCTGCATGTGGGTTCTGTAGACCCCAAATTCGAATATTGTGTTTGTTTACCAGACTACTAACATGGAAAATCCCTTCATCACTGAACACGATGAGTTGTGCGAAAGTGTTATCAATAGCATCATGAATCTCGTTACAAAATGCCACACGTTTCCGTTTGTCATTAGAACGCTGAGCTTGTAAGAACTGTAACTTGTACGCCTTCATAACCAACCGACGTCTCAAAACACTCCAAATTGTTGTTGTAGGCATTTATAACTCCCGACTGGCACGACGAGTTGATTATGAAGTTTTACGTTGGAAAGTAGTTTGAATTCTTGCAACATTTGCTTCAGAAACACGAGGGCGGCTAGGAGTCTTTCCTTTACATACACATCCTGTATCTAGGAAGTGTCGATACTATCTGCGAATATTTCACCCATTCGGAGGATCAATTTGGTAGATCAACCTGAAACGTCTTTACACTGTAATCACGGTATCGCACTTCGCAAACTCGAGAACACAAAATGATTTTAGCTGCGGAGTAGACATTTTAAACATGTGACCGTTACCAAGAAAAATAGTAGACAACTGACATCTAGAGGCTATTAAATAAATTAGACTATGTATTCGTTCCTCCAATAGCCGAGCCGAGGCGCAGCGATCGATAGTTTGGACAAAATAATACTTTGTAATACGTATATTCTTTTTGAAACACGCCCTAGAATGAAATCGTAACACGGTAGATATTAATAATGAACGTTTATTATTTCAAATTTGTTAAAAATAATATTTATTCCCATTACAAAAATTTTTAATATTTATGGAATACTTTAGCTGTATTTATTTATTTAAACAAATGAAAAGAATGTTTGTCATAGATAAAGAAAATTTCTAAAATAGGAGTTCAGAAAAGTCTTTATTTTGCTATAAATATTTAACCCACGAAATTTATTCATGAAAAACACTGTACATTGAATATTATACTGAAATATGCAAATCCGTGGTAGATTATATATTCATTAAGACCTGAACCGTGGGGAGTACATATTGTTCCCTTTAATTAAAGCGATCTTGTGCCCCAAATACCTTGTACTTCCTCCTCCACAATAGTTCGTATATCATATATACCATATCTTCGTAGTAGAAATTATAACCTCGTTAGTATAGTTTCTGATTAATAAATGATAATCTAGTTAAGTACTCATCTGTAGACATTCGTAACTTCAATCTAATTATAAATTATGATAACGTTGTAACCAAAAGTGATTATTTTACAATAATGTTTCTTGTTTATATGTATAATATTATATGTAGCAAGTAAGGGAGACAAAAGTTTCCGCTATCCTGGAAAATATAACTATAAAATCTGAATTACATACTCTTTTATGACTCATTGATATATGTGTATGTTAAGAACATTTTTTACATAATGCTGTATAAGTATTACTGCAATTTTCAGGAAAAATTTATTTTATTCATAATAAAACAATGAAAATTAAAATTAGAAATTAAAATCGTAAGAATTGACTTAAACATAATGCGCGGATCTTCCTTTTCTTTTCGCATCCTCCAACATAGAACAATTGACTACTATTTCCTAAATGACCAGCAACATCACGAAATTTATTGACAAAAATTCACTCATTATCTAATAGTAAGCATTCTTTTGCACTCTTGAAACTAATTGAACTTGCAAGGACGATGTTTTGGGACATTTAAGTAAATAATGATAAAAATTGCAGCATATATTATAATGCGCTCGTCAACCAATTATTCATATCCAGTAATAAGGTTTGCAGAAGATTACAATCTACTGAACTGACAGTTCTAGTGGGTGTTTTTTAAGCTGCATGAGAGCTATTGATATCGATAACTATGGTTTGACAGCTGATAATGTCAAACTGTGTTGACATTTCTGTTCAGTAAGGTTTGACAAGTCGTCGTGAATCGTTTAACGCCAGAACAACGCTTACAAATTGTGGAAATTTATTTTGAAAAAATAAATCTGTTCGCGAAGTTCATAGAGCACTTCGTCCATTTTACGGTCAACATAATCGGCCTAGTGAGCAAGCAATTCGTGCAGTTATTAATCGTTTTCGCACTAATTTTACTCTTCTCGATTCAAAACCATCAACAAGACAAAGAAATGTGCGTACCGAAGAGAATATTGCTGCTGTAGCGCGAAGTATTGAAAAAGACGTCGAAATGTCGATTCGTCGTCGTTCTCAACATGTTGGCCTTTGTCCTTCGACTACGTGGAAAATTTTACATCTGAATCTTGGCTTACGTGCCTATAAAATATAGCTCGTGCAAGAATTGAAGCCAAAGGACCATCGTTTGTGTCGCATTTTTGCTGATTTAGCTCATTTGAAATTGGCCGAGGATGAGCATTTTTATCGAAGAATTGTGTTTAGTGATGAAGCTCATTTCTAGTTAAATGGCTACGTCAATAAGCGAAATTGCCGTATTTGGAGCGAAGAAAATCCTCAAGACGTTAACGAATCACCATTACATCCATTAAAATTAACTGTTTGGTGCGGTTTACACGCTGGCGGCATCATCGGGCCTTATTTCTTTCGAAATGAGAAAGGGGCTGCCATTACGGTGGATGGCGAACGCTCTCGAGCCATGCTGACTGAATTTTTATTTCCAGAAATTAATCAGCTAAACATCGACGACATTTGACTCCAAAAAGACCGCGCAACTTGCCATACAGCGCGCTTAACAATCGATTTATTGCAAAATCAATTTGGTGACAACTTTATTTCTAGAAGTGGTCCTGTTCACTGGCCCGCTCGTTCGTGCGATCTAATGCCTGTAGATTACTTTTTAAGGGGCTATGTTAAGTTATTTGTTTATGCCAACAAACCAGCAACTCTTGAAGCATTGGAAGCCAATATTCAAGCCACCATTGACGCCATACGACCAGATTTATTGGAAAAAGTAGTCAAAAATTGGACCGATCGAATGGACCATCGACTCGTAGCCGCGGCGGACATATGCCGGAAATGATATTTAAAAAGTAAATGCCATGAAATTATCTACCAGATTATAATAAAAAAGATTTCATTCCAGCAATATTTCTGCCTTGTATTATCATTTAAAGTTCTCAAGCTCTTAAAAAACACCCGTTAGTTACATATGTTGGTAAATTTTACTGAAATGCAGAAATGTATTTTATTCATACTAAAACACAATGAAAATGAAAATTAAAAATTAAGATCGTAAGAATTGGTAATGGGTAACATAATGCGTGGATTCTCCTTTTTCGCATTCTCCAACATAGAACAATTGACTACTATATCCTACATGACCAGCAACATCACGAAATTTATTGACAAAAATTCACTCATTATCTAATAGCAAGCATTCTTTTGCACTCTTGAAACTAATTGAACCTGCAAGGACGATGTTTTGGGACACTGAAGTAGATAATGATAAAAATTGCAGCATATATTCTAATGTCAACCAATTATTCATATCCAGTAATAAGGTTTCCAGAAGATTACAATCTACTGAACTGACAATTCTATTAATTCTAAAATATATCAGTTAATAGTATTCAAAGTGCAGTCTTTAAATTACACACTGTAAATAGCCATAAGAACTTAATTTAATATTATGGTAATTTTTTGCTGAAACAGGTTATGTTCATGTAATTATTACTATCCTGCGGTAGGTTGCTAATCTTATTGCAGTGTAAACATAATAAATCCTTAACAAGAATTTTCAATTATTTTAATATTAATTATTCTGCATAAATTATTTGCTTCGGAATCCTGTAAGTTAATTGACATATAATTCGTTCCACTTTGAAAATGATGTACATAATTAATAGGAAATAAGTACATTATCGTCAGATTTTCAATTCTAAGAGTTTTGGTATCCTACGTTCAAATGTACACATATCTAAATCAGAGCGCATGTTTTAACAAGTTAACTATAATAGATTATGTTGAATCGACTTATATAAAATTTTCCTATTTACACAATCAGTACCATTTGGTACGAGGGTGGGCAGAAAAGTCTGTAGAATGATGAATAGATGACGCACTTTCAGTTTATAGTGCGCCAGCAAATTGTCTTCCTAACATCAACTGTCAACTATTGTAACGACTGTTTAATTAAGAGCACCTCAGAGATTTTGACAAGTCGGATAGTGTTGGAATTTATGCTGTCATTAAGCACTTCTTCAATGGCTTATTAGCAACAAATACTCATAACGAGACAAAGAATGATCTTAAGTACTCCGTTCCTTCATTTTCCACCGTTATCAAACGGGTTTATGAGTTCAAATCAAGTCGTGGGTGTCGCGACTGCTCAGTATTAATTCAAAATTGGTATTAATACATACTTCTCATTAGTGTTTGGAGCATCTTCAAAAAAACAAAGTAAATTCTATTTGCCGATTTATCATCACGTATGGCACTTGGATTTATCATTATACACCCAAAACAAAACAAAAATCTAAACAATGATTCTTGTAGTTCTATAGTAAAAATTAACGAATTATGTTTCGATTTGTTGCCGCACGCAAGATTATGTTAAGTTCGTGAAACGTTTAGTTATAATAGAATAATATTATGTGACAACGATATTGTTTTCTCGAAGGCAAGTTCAAATCATCTGTGTCTTTTTTCATTGAACAACCAACTTTAATCTACTGTTTTGAAAGCGATTTCATATTAACTTGTAATGCTGCTTCTGCCACCATAAAAAATTCCATTTCAATCTTGTCCTCAAACACAAAATTAATTTTAGCCTTATTAAAATACTCTACGTATTCTGGCAAACCATATGGTGGATAAATTAAACAATTGTCTATATTAGCTAGTTTTAATAAACAGCGTGTTTCAAAAAGAATATACGCATTACAAAGTATTATTTTTTCCAAACTATCGATCGTTGCGCCTCGGCTTGGCTATTGGAGAAACGCATACATAGTCTAGTTTATTTAATAGCTGCTAGATTTCACTTGTCTTCTATTTTTCTTGGTAACCGTCATATGTTTAAAATGGCTACTGCACAGCAGAAATCATTTTGTGTTTTCGAGTTTGCGAAGTTCTATCCCGTGATTACAGTGCAAAGACGTTTCAGGTTGAGCTACCAAATTGATCCTCTGAATGGGTGGCACATTTGCAGATGGTATCGACAGTTTGTATATACAGGATGTGTATGTAAAGGAAAGAGTCCTGGCCGCCCTCAGGTTCCCGAAGAAAATGTTGCACTAATTCAAACTGCTTTCCAACGTAATCCTTCAAAATCAACTCGTCGTGCCAGTCGGGAGTTACAACTATCTACAACTACAACTTAAATTCATGTTTTAGAACGACTGTCAAACTTCTGGATTAAAAAAACGTTTTAAAATGGAAAACATTCTTTTAAATTTAAACAGCGTCAAACTGCATTATTTATCTTTTTATGTATAGACATTACATAGTTTTTAATAAATTTAAATTATAAGATTAATTAAGCAAATATAAACATAAAGTGTGGATTTTTCAAGTCAACCTCACATAAAGCATATCGTACAATGTTGTTTACATGATTACATAGCAACATATAAGTTAATTTAATTTCAGTTGTTGATGATTTCATCAAATTTACTTGAAATCCACGATGACCATTGTCTAATGAACAAGTGAAAATATAGAGGGCCACCGAAAATGGTCTAGCTACATTTTTTGACGGTTCAATCAACTTACAAAGACAATGCTCGAACACGTCAATTTCTGTTCTAACACACTTCATTCAGCTATAGTGACGTTCGCCCCTGTTGTTTTAAATGCAATTAAGAGTTAAATAAAATAAAAAACGGTTTTTTATTTTTTAAATTCAAAACAGTAGTTTTTGAATAGTACAATGTCCACTACCAACTTCATACAATACTAAAGGCACTTCAAAATATTGCCGGACGTTCTATAAGATTATCATCACTAAACACAATTCTTTGATAAAAATGCTCATTTTCGGCCAGTTCCAAATGATTCCAGTCTGCAAAAATGCGATGCAAGCGATGGCCGTTTGGCTTCAATTTGTGCACGAGCTGCATTTTATAGGCACGTAAGCCAAGATCCTTACGTAAAATTTTCCACATAGTCGAAGGACAAAAGCCAACAAGTTGAGAACGACGACGAAACGACATTTCGGCGTCTTCTTCAATACTTCGCGCTACAGCAGCAATATTCTCTTCGGTACCCACATTTCTTTGTCTTGTTGATGATTTTAAATCGAGAAGAGTAAAATTAGTGCGAAAACGATCAATAACTGCACGAATTGCTTGCTCACCAGGCCGATTATGTTGACCGTAAAATGGACGAAGTGCTCTATGAACTTCGCGACCAAATTTATTTTTCAAAGTAAATTTCCACAATTTGGAAGCGTTGTTCTGGAGTTAAGCGATTCATGATGACTCGCCAAATCTTACTGAACAGAAATCCCAACACAGTTTGATATTATCAGCTGTCAAACCATAGTTATCGATATCGATAACTATGCAGCTTAAAAACACCCATTATTGTATGAAAGTAGGTTGTAGATATTTTCAATATTTAATCCGTTAACAAATAAATAACTGTTTTTAGATTATAAATGTTTAGAAAAGTATTATTAAGAAGTGGTCAAATTTCAAAAACCAAAAACCGTTGTAGCAACAAAATTACTTACTTCAAAAAACATTTAAACCCTATTAACATTTAAGCTTATTGGGGTGAAACTCAATCCTTTTTAAAGATTATTGTAATCTGAGAGAAAAAAGCTAAATTAAGTGTCCTCTCATTTGAGTATTTTTTTATAAATTGGTTAAATAGTCAAAAAAATCTAGCTGCAGTGTTTTCGGTGTTTCATTGTGTATGATTCTGAAACGAAACAAAACTAATAATTTTTGTTTAATTTTTTCAGCAAATAATTTTCTGTAGGACAATAAATATGTCAATAGTTCAATCATTTAGTAATTGATTTTATATAGACCTTGGAAGCAACCCTGTATGGATAGTGTACAACCTATTGCTACAATTTCATCAATGTAATTGATAGGGACATTTCCCAAATTCACAAGGAAATAATTATTATTGATAAATACTAATTCTAACACTGAAATAGTATAATTTTTAAGCAAACTGTAATCATCGTATTGATTAAAACATATTAACATATCGGCATAATATGAAACCATTTTTTAAACCCTCATCCTCAACGCATTCTTACAAAACCTCTATTTGTGCGAAAAACAATATGATGTATTAAAAGCTCAATACATATCATACTGCTTTTTTCTAGAAAATGTAATGTGAATATTATTAATAAATTATAAATACTATGTCTACAATTCTTAAATATTCTAGTCGTACTAAGTTTTCTAGACAAATCGATGAATATATATTAAAGTAGGCAGCTACAAAAAAATTTTACGAGCCTCAGAAAACCATAAATTACGTTTATTATTATAACGTCATAACTGCCTGCGCCGATACACCAATTCACATTCCTTTGGAAAAGAGGTCACCTTGAAATAATATAACAGACTGTTTATGAAAAATAAACTAACTAAATATATGTACACACACACGTATTTATATGTATAAATAATCCAGTCACAATTGCCAAACAGTAATATTATTTTTAAGACAATTGTCCGATAATTATGTGTGGATAGAAGTAAATGAGACCACCGATATACTTGCTTGATGAATGGCAAACATCATCGTTGGTATTTTACCGGCAACTCATCTCTATCACTTACAGTTAATAGGAATTGTTCGTAACAACATAAATGCTTATTCTACCGTTAGAATCATTACCTAAAAACTTATTTGCAAGTGATTATCTACATATCATATATGAAATGTAACATGTTTAACTAATGTGTATTTAAAATTCCAAACTTTTTTATATATAGTTTCGAAAAGATATTTTATAAACTTCTTGAGCTTATAAAAAAGAACATATATTTTCTTGTTTATATTGTTTTAAAACAGAATGTTTTAGGGATGCCTTGGCTGTCAGAATATCGATAGAAACTATCAACTTAAGGGAGAATTGCATTTTTATAGATCATTTAATAGTTTCCATAAAATTATTAATTTTTATAAAACTAAAATACAAAGGGTACCAGGAAAGTTTTGCAATACAGCTTTGTTTATTTAATTTTTTCAAAGTAATTTCCTCTACACTCAATACACCTCTCCACCTTCCGAAACCAATATTTAAACCAGTTCTGCCAAGTTTCACTAGGGAGTAAGCACGCTCGTTGTCCCAAGCCAGCAGAAGGTCCTCATCACTGGAAACCGCCTCCCTTTTAGCTTCATTTTCACATGCGAAAACAGTGCAAAGTCGCAGGGAGCAAGATCTGGACTATAGGGAGGGTGCTCGAGAAGTATCAATCCTGTCGTTGTCAAATATTCGGTGCAGGCTTTGGCGCGGTGAGCTGAAGCATTATCGTGATGGAGGAACCAGGTGTCCATTCTTGACTTTGGCCGCAGGTTCTTCATAGATCTATTGACTGTAGCGAGGCACTGTTCAGTATACCACTTAGCTGTGACTGTCTTCTGTGTGTCCAAAACGACACGTTTCGCAATTCCACTCGATTTGAAAAATACAGCTATTTTCTTCTTTACAGATCAGGATTTTCTGACAACTACGGGTGTGTCCTCATCATCAAAGACCCAAACTTTGTTTTGTTCACATTCCGAGATTGTCCCTTATTAAACTTTTTTAACATCTTCCTGCACCAAGCCACACCTCGTGTCATCTGCTCTTCAGTCAGTAGATGCGACACCCAGAGGGAACAAAGTTTCTTCACGTGAAAATGATCATGCAGAATCGAATGAATTGCTGGTGCATTTGAAGTACCTGAAGTACCCTCTATTTATTGGTAGGTCACTCGCCTGTCCTCGCCAAGATTTTTCTCACAGTAATAACGTTTTCCTCCGTAACTGACTTTCGTGGCCTTCCTGGCCTCTCAGCATCCTCCACAGTTAAATTTCCCCTTTGGAATTCTCTATACCACTTGAATATCGTTGTGCGATTTTGACAAACATCACCTAGTGCAAGAGTCATTTCTTCGAAGCACTGGTCTATGGTTAAACCACGCACGAAATTATAACGCAAAACTGTCCTTATCTCATTTTGCGACCACAATGCCATCGCAAGCACTTTACACTGTCACTGCTAATGAATAACTGAGCCCATCGACATGGCGTGGCGGCCACTATGCACGTATGAACATGTCTCAACATGCAGCAACAAGCAGCTTCCTACGATTCATTGTTGCGCCATTTTGCAAAGCCTAGTACCCTTTGTATAAATAATATAATAAAATGTCTTGATTAAATACTCATCAAGAAGATGTTTCTGTAGGGCGATAGAAGTATTACAATAAAAAAAATCATTGTTCTAAAAGTAACTACTCTGAAACTAAGTTGTGTATAAAGGGCACCATTATCGCATATGTGAAAAGCGATGTTTACGCAAGCATTGCCTCAACTAGAGTTGATTGATCCGAACTGAAGTTGTTCTTTTAAACCTAGTTCATTTGCTTGAACAAGTGTATTTAGTTCGTAACTTGTAAAATAGTTAGGTTCCTTTGAATCAAATTCTAGCAAGACGTGTAATTATATAGTATAGGATTTAATGGATCGAAGTTGGTTTTGTTACTCGTAATTACACGCAATTTCGGAACTAAGGCCAAATGTGTATGGGAGGAAGGTGCGAATGGGAAACATGAAATAAAACAGTTCCTTTCAACTGATCGAATTACAACCGTGATTATGGAGTGACATAAGACATCAAAATGGAACTATGAACCTATTTGCACTTAGTTTGAAGCTAAAATTGTTAAAAGTGCACGTGATTCGTTCGAAGAGTGATAGTACCCTCAACCAGTTTGAAAGTCAAATAATGAAAATCACATATGTTCATCTACAAAACACCTGTTCACAAACTTGTTCTCGAAAAAATCGCTAGCTATTCAACTTGATTAACAGAACCACTAGCTATTATGGAGAGTGCCAGCTTCCTTTGTTCAAGGGATATGTGTATATTTGTTACCTGTGAGAAATCTAAACAGACTTAGTATTTCAATAAAGTTAGAAATTATTTTAAAGAAAATAAAGTACTTGTCCTCTAAGATCTATAAGTTATATAATTATCAAGTATGATTATAAGTTGAATATCTTGTTTAAGTGTAGAATTATTGCAAATATACAGTGAAAGTACAGTACGAACACAAAATGAAGTCAATTTTATATTATATTTTGCCTGCAATTGCCTGTTTTTCCTCAATTTTAGCAAAAATAAGGAGTAACAAAGAAAAAATTGACCATTAAAGGTGATATAAACTATGTAAACTGAAAATTTCTACTACTGTGTACTAAAATAAAATATGAAACAATAGAAAAATTGATTTCTATAATTAAAAATTTACGATGTTTGTTATTATCAATTTGTACTGTATATCGAATTCTACTTATAACTTAAATGTGTTAAACCTAAATGTATTTTTTTAAAGTTTTACGATTTTTTGATGACAATAATATTGTAATCATCTACTTTAGCTTCTCAAGCATATTTGTATAATTTACAAGTAATTGTCATTTACTATTTGCAACGCTCAACTAAAGTAAACAAAAAGTTGTTTAGAATAATTATAATACACTCAAACGAGAGAGGTAAATACGTGGATGCTCAGAACGAAAGAAGAACATAGAGTAAATAGCATATGCGGATGGCACAGTAAAAATATTATTAATTAGAAATAAGAACAAATAATAATAATTAATAATAAAATTATGGAAGAAAAATGATGGAGGGAAAGAAAGTTGAGTAAGTATAAATAAAACTAAAATTAAAATATTAAGGCTTGGCTATAAACCGGTAGATCATATATTAAAATTGGGGACTATAAACTCGAGCAAGTAGAGAAATTCAAATATTTGGTCGTAATGATATGTAGTGATGGCAATAGAAATAAAAAAAGAAATCATAATCACTTATTGAATATTCTACGCTAATAAAAGGCTTTTAAAAGGCAAAAGCTTTACAACAAGAATAAAATTTTAAAATGTATAAGTGATAAGATACGAGTACATAAGAAAAACAAATCCTGAATTAAGTCAAGAAATTGTAGCGAACATAATATGTATAACAGAAAAATAAATAAAGAATAAAATGACTGGAACATGTATGGTTAGCAGAAGGATGAACGATCAAAATAGTATTGATATGGAAACAAAATGAAAGAAAATGAAAACGCAAGCTCAGATTAAAATGAAAACGCAAGCCCAGATCAAAATAGCGGAGAGAGGTGGTGGAAGATTCAAACAGACGAATGCGTGGAATTGCCAAAGAAAGACTGGTAATAAAAACTTATGGCCACGCCAATTAACTTAGGAATTGAGCATTATAATGGATTCTAATGAATCGACAACGAAAACTAGGAAATTGTGCATCAACTTGATATTGTTTCCATATTTCAATCATACAAGAATACATACATTAATTCTGAATAGCCAGTTTCGTTTCTCTTTTTAAAATTTTCTGATGACTGTCCGACTAACTACGTTGAAAGTATTAATAATAATAAACCATGCAGGCCATGAGTTACTACTACATTCGCACTCGTCTTACTTGTCAAATAAGTTCTCGTTTATGTCTTCTTCTATGTCCCCATATGGATCTGTACTACTAACATAGTAAAACTCATTAATCTCTTCTATTTCCTTCTCATCTATTAGAATATTATCTCTGCAGTATTCTATCTTTAACTAGTAATTTATTTTTTATCGTTTAATTTATGCCAATTAGGATTTTGATCCAGCTTCATTAATGTCCTTAAATTTGATCATCAACAAAGGTTTTGCACCTATTGTACCTTTTTTTTCACTGTGGGCTTTTCAGACAAGTGACGTACAGTTTATATTGCATTACAATGTGTATTTTATGGTGCACTTCTCCTTAAATTGAAAGCATTCTTACAAAATGCGCGTCTTCTTTGAAGAGGTTTTATTTTAAACAATTTACAAATATATTATTTAAAATTCCTTCCGTAGTACGCATTTTTAACCTTTGAATTATGTGTAAAAATGTGTTCTAATGCTTAAATTTTAATCTAACACTTAGAGGTTTGCTGCTACTTTAATTTTAATAGTCTATTTTACCTGAAATATATGTATATATATATATATATATATATATATATATGGTGTTTTCTTAAGAACTTGAGAACTTAAAATGATAATACAAGACAGAAATATTATTGGAATGAAATTTTTTTATTATAATCTGGTAGATAATTTCATGGCATTTATTTTTTAAATATGATTTCCGGCATATGTCCGCCGCGGCTATGAGTTACATGGTCCATTCGGTCAGTCCAATTTTTGACTACTTTTTCGAATAAATCTGACCGTATGGCATCAATGGTGGTTTGAATATTGGCTTCCAATGCTTCAAGAGTTGCTGGTTTATCGGCATAAATAAAGAGTTAACATAGCCCCTTCAAAAGTAATCCAGAGGCGTTAAACCGCACAAACGAGGAGGCCAATAAACAGGATCACTTCTGGAAATAAAGTTGTCACCAAATTGATTTTGCAATAAATCGATTGTTAAGCGCGCTGTATAGCAAGTTGCGCCGTCTTGTTTGAACCAAATGTCGTCGATATTTAGCTGATTAATTTTTGGAAAAAAAAGTTCAGTCAGCATGGCTCGATAGCGCTCGCCATTCACCGTAACGGCAGCTCCTTCCTCATTTCGAAAGAAATAAGGACCAACGACGCCGTCAACCTGTAAACCGCACCAAACAGTCAATTGTAATGGATGTAATGATGATTCGTTAACGGCTTGAGGATTGTGTTCGGTCCAAATACGGCAATTTTGCTTATTGACGTAGCCATACAACCAGAAATGAACTTCATCACAAAACACAATTCTTTGATAAAAATGTTCATCTTCGGCCAGTTTCAAATGAGCCCAATCGGCAAAAATGCAACGCAAACGATGGTTGTTTGGCTTCATTTCTTGCACGAGCTGTATTTTATAGGCATGTAAGACAAGATCCTTACGTAAAATTTTCCACGAGGTCGAAGGACAAGTTGAGAACGACAACGAATCGACATTTCGACGTCATTTTCAATAAGCAATATTCTCTTCGGTACGCATATTTCTTTGTCTCGTTGATGGTTTTGACTAGAGAAGAGTAAAATTAGTGCGAAAATGATCAATAACTGCACGAATTGCTTGCTCACTTGTAAAATGGACGAAGTACTCTATGAACTTCGCGAACAGATTTATTTTTTTCAAAGTAAATTTCCACAATTTTGAAGCGTTGTTCTGACGCTAAACGATTCATGATGACTTGCCAAACCTTACTAAACAGAAATGTCAACACAGTTTGACATTATCATTTGTCAAACCATAGTTATCGATATCGATAGTTCTCATACAGCTCAAAAAACACCCATTATAAACTATAAGATAACAAGAAATATGAAGATTATATCAATTAAAAATTTATGTAAATTCATTTATTCATATATCACAATTGGATGATCAAGTTTCAATGTTTTCAAGTGTTTTCATTACAATAACCTGGTTTCAAAACTTGAAGAAGTGGACAATGTGGATTGCATAACTGAAATTACAAGCACTAATCGAGTAGTATTAAGGACAGTGGTTGTTTATTTATTGCTTTTTTGTTACTTTTCTTATTTCTTAAAATTGGTCTCAGTGTATCTAATGAATATATTTCCAATAGTCAGGGTATATTTATTTAATGATTCAAAATCATCAAAGTGTTGTAAATGAGTTACGTATTTATGTAATTATCGTACGTTTAAGGATAAAAACTGCACATGATTGAATATCTTCCCGTAATAATAATTGGTCGTAATAATTAAATTCATTAAAGATAAAACCAGCAATATTTAGCTTGACTTAATGTTTTCAAGGAAAATTATTTTAAAATACTTTAATTATAAAACGTCCCTCATATACGTATACAGGATATTAATGTACTTCGAAGAATGACGTCCATCACAGAGAAATTCTATACAGCCATTTTCTTTCAGATGTATAATTTAGAAGATTGCTACACCGCATTCCCTTCACTCACGCGATGGACCCGTTGAAAACGTATCGAAGTTAACATAATTGTCCAAATGGTAGATGGAGTCACATACATCTTTTTTATTCATATTTTCCTCTACCGAACGCGACCACAGGCGCTGTCTGATTCCTCGTGAGTTTCGGTATTTCGAGTTTTTCGCTTTGTTACCACATCGGCCCGATACCTTGAGCTATATAATGTCATGAATTATTCAACATGTTATTAGACTGAGGAAAAAATACATGCACGATTATCGTTCTCGTTGTTATGTAGTACTAACATGTACTTTTGAACAATTGTTGTCAAGGTAGATGTTTGTAGGCGATGAACTTCTGATTATACATGTATGTACATTTAATTTTGTTATGTTTTACGTATATATCGAATTTCATACCTTTCAATTATCCTTTATTTACTTAATATTCTTCAATAAATTTGCATATCTACCGTGATTTTGTTCCAAACTCAATCGCTTGAATTTGTATCTTGCATATTAAAAATATAATGAATATTTCGAGTAATAAACTTGTGAATAAGAAAATATGTTCTTAATAATGAAGATTTATGGAGAAATAAGTATATTGTAATGATAATGAGCACGTTTATAGTTTGCAAAAAAAGTATTTTCATAATATACAAGGTGTTAAAAATGTATCGCAAACTTTGATGGGAGATGATATTACCCAAAATATGTAGAAAAGTCTTAATGAACATGGTTCCGCAAATAGACGGTTTTAGAGATTTGAAATGTTTTGAGTTTATACCACTTCTTTTTTACGTACAAGCAAACAATATAACTTACGAACAAACAACAAAAGCAAAGAGTCAAATGAGGTATTCAAAGTGCCCTCCCCAATTTCACAGTAACGAGTAGAACAAAGATGCTACCGAATTTCAGTCTGTGGAAGTTTTCGAAAGAGTCGAAGATCCCTGCGTTAAAGAAGTCGTACCTTTGCGATCCGATTCTAATTGAGAATTTTATACCTATATTGGCCATACATAGTTCTTGTTTTGTAATTTTTGGGAGTCGAATCTGAAACCCACGGAAAGTGGTCAAATTGTCGAAACTCCTTTTTTAGTTTCCCGGAAAGGATCTATAGTATTATTGATTCTTTATTCTTGTCAAATAATGTAGTGTACTATTTCCTACTTCTTTATAATAAATAATAAAGGATATATTATTTAATAGAGAATATTTATTTGCACGTGATGGTTAGTAAATTTATTAGGAGCGCGTGTCCGGCTAGCCGAAGCTCTGTAATAAATGCAAATAAAAAAGAAAGTAATTGAATGTAAGGAGTTAATAATTAGAAATTGTGTACAATGAGCATCAAAAGTCCAGGACGTGCGCTAGGCTGAAAGAAAGATTATTAGTGGAAATAAAACAACAGGATTGCCCTTAAAATTTTATTCACTCAGTTAAACTAATTCTTAAAGCTTGAGTATATTAAACAAAGACAATAAATAAGATCGAAAGCAACAAATAAAATAAGATAAGCGTAATGGCAAAGCTGTAATAAAAGTAAATCTAAAGATATTAAGCTGTTTAATAAAATATAGGGTTAATAAAAAAGGGTTAGATTAAAATATGTATCGGACGATACGTAAAATACTTGCGGTTTGTGTGTGTATATGCTGGGTCAGGATGTTATGTTTATTCTGCGGTAGCAAAATAAACACGTGGACACTGCGTTAGAAACTTAACGGTACCACTCGCGGAAGTGATGCGTGTGGACTTTGTGATGGGCGCAGAAGAAGTCTCCGTCTTCTTACAAGCCGAGGCTTTTAAGAAAACGACCCCGTAGCTGAAGGGGTAGGATACTGGTCATGTTTGAATCAACCAATAGCAAATGACAATAGGCACGCTAGAAATTGGCGCGCTAAAGATATTGGCGTAAATTAAAATAGCGATATTAATTTCAATATAAGCACCTAGCAGATAGCTATCTAGACAGAATAATAGACATGTATTCTGTGCGAGTAATAGAAGGACTAATATTTGAATCTCTATTGCATTTAGATATCAATACAATAGAACTAATATTAAATGTGTCAATAGAAATTTACCAGTAACAAAAAAGGTCTGTAAAGTTTCTAGATATTTGGCTTCCTAGAACGACGCAGTAGGGGTTGGTTTATTACAGCCTGACCGTACGTGATGAAAACAAAAGGTCTCGCATCCGAATGTGTGTAGAAGGGACAAATAATGTCAAGATAGAAAGTAATAAACAATAATTTAATAATTCAAAATTAAATTATTTTTAAATTAAAATAAATTAATTCAAAAAACATGATATAAAAAATTATTATATATGCGTAGCGTAACAGTACTTACTTTCTTTCTATAAAAACTATGTGTTAAAACATCCCAGACTATTTCATGAAGTTTTGGCGGGTGTGTGAATAGTATTATTCATTGGATCGATAGATTGAAGCTGATAGAACATCCATAGAAGATCATCCCTGTTGCAAACAAGTTAAACACTGCAGTAAAGACACACATCTCTACAGTGGCGACCAGTTAAATAAATATCGACGGAAAACTATTTGTGAGATTAATACAAGCGATTGTCGTTGGTAAGTTGATGACTGCCTATACAATTACTTAATGGTGAGCAAAACATCAACTCATAGAGTATTTTGGTCGATGAAAACAGATCAAATATATTAATTGCAAGAATTGCTTAGCCGTTCGGTTGCTTATTTCGGTAACAAATAATAACAACCTGTAAAATATTGATTACTACTTTAACCTAGAAGCAAAAAATCAATCTTACGTGTAAACCTTCGCTTAAAGCACGTTCAGTTCCTTCTTTTGATAAGATAAGGCGATTTCAATTGAATAATTTCTATTTATCAAACGTACCATAATCAACACACAAAATTATCCAAACATTTTGTGCAGATTATAATAAGCGCTTACCAAAAATTATTCGCGATATATTAAAACAAGTTCACTGATAGTAGTTTTGTATTTGTTGTATAGAACATTACTTATATGTCAAAACTTCTTTACATTAATTATGCAATGTTTCCCTTAGGGACGATCCCGTTTATTTAATCTTGCGTTTCCCCTTTTGCGGATAAGGATACATCTTTTTAATTTATTATGATTTCCTACGAGAGTATTTGAAATAAAATGAAAATATAAACAATTATTACTGCAACAGAATAAATAGCACTGAACGAACTATAGTAGATTTAAATGAGCTGCGTTGAGAATTAGTAGTAATTTACTTGATCATATATTATATTGAAAAAACACTCTACATTCCAGGATTAAAGAACGTAAAATGAGCTGAAAGATTCTAATTTTTTTTTTTTTGAGATGGATTGAAAACACCGTTTTGCATTGGGAATTGTCTTTATAGCTAAAATGATATTGTACTGAAAAATTTTAAAGCAATACAGATGAAGAATGTAAAAAAGAATCAATTCTATTATTAATAACACCCTATCTACTACATATGTACGTTTTGGTGAAACATATGTAGTAGATAGGGTGTTATTAATAATAGAATTGATTCCTTTTAACATTCTTTAATTGGCAAAAAGCCGTGACGCAAGTGTCTGTCTATTACACACTGGAAACTTAGTTACCGATCTTGTGAAATAGACGCGTTCTCGCTTTGTCGGTCAATACATTTATGTATTGGACGAGAGAGGGAGGCAATAATATTATTCAATACAGATGAAAATTAAAAAAATACAGAAATTATAATAGAATTGATAAAACTTTAAGACTGCTGAACGAAAACTCTTTAATCTTCCTAAACGGAATTTATTATTACTCCACAGTTTCTCTTTCATATATGATAAAAGAACATAGCATTATTTTTTCACAAAATGCAATTTTAAAAATAAACAAGTAAGTCCATCTGTCATGGATATTGAAATCTAACCTGAACGATGAAAATATTTTACTCTGTCTTACCAACTTTAGTAGCCGCGGTAATTTCAATTTTAAAAATAAATTACTAATATTTTTAATCTTATTTTTATTGTTATTTAAAAAAAAAGACCATTATATGTGTGTATATATATATATATATATATATATATATATATATATATATATATATGTATGTATGTATGTATTTACGTTCGGACGAAGGTTCTCGCGGTTGTATGAACAATATTAGATTCTCGGGTTCTCCGCGATGATAGACAGAAATTCTCGAAAGAATTGGGGTCGCGATGTTTCGATGATATCTCAATTATCTTCTTCTTCGAAACAACTCCTGAGGAAAATGATTGAGATGTCATCGAAACATCGAGGCACCGATTTTTTCGAGAATTTCTGTCCAACATCGCGGAGAGCCCGGAAATCTAATATTACTCATATATAAACTTGCGTGCATAGAAATCGGCCCACTGTAAACTCTTGAATTAAACTATATATTTTTTCAAAATTATTCATCAGATCAAAAAAGAAATATGCTGTTTTAACGACAATTTAATATGCTTTAATGTGAGTATAAATTTATCAAGAAGGCTTATCGTTTATAGCGTAGCAACCGGTAAACAAATAAAACGTGGATGATTCCAACGAAAATAACAAATTTGTCAATATTAAAATTATTGCGATTGCAACTGATATTTGCATATTATTCGTTTTTCTTAATCTCAATAATGTTCAAGTGTGTTAGTTTAATGCATACTATACCAGAAAAAGCCGCCCAAGTTATTGCTTTAATCGAAAATGGGCTTGGGCAGCAAGCTGTTGCTAGACAATTGGATGTGACACGCGCAGCGGTTCGAAGAGTGTGCAACCGTTATGAGGAGACTGGATCCTTTCATAGGCGACCTGGAACAGGCAGAAGGCGATTTACTACCGCTCATGATGACGGCTTTATTGTGTCAACAACATTAAGAAATCGTCACCTTAATGCCGTTCAAGTGCAACGACAGCTCCCTGAGGTGCGAGGAGTGGTTATTAGTCAGTGGACAGTAAGACGAAGACTGCAGAAAATAACCTGACCCCTAAAACACCTGCGATTGGCCCATAACTTACTCTAGCTCATCGGCAAGCACGCCTACGTTTTGCACGGGATCATTTGAATTGGACGTTGGAACAATGGGGATCTGTTCTGTTCTCAGATGAGACCAGAATATGCCTCCATGGTAGCGACCGAAGAAGGAAAGTGTACCGAAGACCAAGAGAGCGATTTGCAGATTGCTGCCTTGAAGAACGGAGTGCTTATGGAGGTGGTTCCTGTATGATCTGGGGTGCAATTTCTATAGGAGCACGAACCGACCTTGAGTTCATTCGTAGGGGCGACCGTGTTCACGGAACAAGAGGTTTAACGGCTGCTAGATAAATCGAGGAGATTTTAGCAATTCATGTGGTACCTTACGTCGACTACATTGGAGACGAATTTACCTTTATGCATGACAATGCAAGGCCGCACACCGCAAGAATTGTGCAAGATTACATTGCAGAAGTCGGTTTTCGGGTTATGGAGTGGCCAGCATGCAGTCCTGACCTAAATCCCATCGAACATTTATGGGATGAGCTAAAACGAAGAATTCGAGCTAGACTTCATACACCATACTCGATCCCAGAGCTTATTGTTGCAGTAGAAGAAGAGTGGTTTAACATCCCTCAAGAAACAATAGCAAACTTGATTAGATCAATGCCTAATCGTATGAGAGATGTTATTAGGGGAAGAGGAGGTCATACCCATTATTAAAAAATTAAGTGTTAAGTTTTAAATTGCCAATAACCCTATTTATGTTAATAATAAAAAAGCTTAATTTGCTTAATGCATTAATTTCACTATGGTAAACATAGGAAGTCGAAATAAGTTTTCATAAATTTATACTCACATTAAAGCATATTAAATTGTCGTTAAAACAGCATATTTCTTTTTTTGATCTGATGAATAATTTTGAAAAAATATATAGTTTAAGTCAAAAGTTTACAGTGGGCCGATTTCTATGCACGCAAGTTTATATAGCAAATATTTTATTAATTCAAATTATCAATTAATAAATTAATAACAATATATATAGTTACAGCTATTCTTATCTTAAATGTAATATTTTAAAGTATTAAGTAATTATTTAGTATTTAGTAGTTAGTTATCACTCCTGATAACTAAATAATTATATATGTGTCATCGAGGGTAAATAAGGTAGTAATATTATTGAAAGGGGGACCATAGAAAAGAAATCTACTACTTTGAATAGCAGTTTTTGAAAGCGAACAAGGGGCATCTATACAGAAGTAGAAGAAGGAGAATAAAACAAGTTTTGTGGAAATTAATTAAAAACTGTGCAAGGTACATAGATACATTTCTGTAATTTTTAAATGACAGGGTTATATTTTTCTATTGTTTTATATTTGTAATAGATTCAGTTAGATATATTTTTAAATAATTAGAAAATTAATTACTATGAATTGTTACACTTAAAATTTTGAATGAGCGATGATAAAGTTAGATAATACAAATCATTAATTGTAAATTCGTAATAAGGTTTTATTTTATATTTCAATATAAAGTTTGTTAAACAATTAATTTTTTTATTAGTCAGATATAGAGAATATTAAAAAGATCTTAAAGCTTACATAAAATATTAAAGATAACTTACTCAGTATAATAGAGTGAATACCATAAATTATTTAATTTGAATTTGAGTTAACAAGAGAATTAATAACTTTAAAAGAAAAGTTACAATAAATACAACGTATCTTATCTTATTTGTTTGTATTTAGTTTTTGTGTTATTCTATAATTGGAAATAGCCTGTTAGGCAATAAAGATTTATTATTATTAAAATAACTACATAATTATCCATGATTATTTATCACGGCGATAACTTTTTATAGTTTAATGCGCAAAAAAATTACTCTTTATGGGAACATAAAATACATAAAAAATACACCTCTGAGAACTAACGCTATTAGTAATGTATAAGACAATTTGCATTTTATGAAACGTATGAAGAATTACCCTAAACAATAAGCATAAAAAGTACTTTTGACCGTTATTTGTATTTCATAGTGCTTTTGTATATACGTAAATATATTTTCATTGTTTTAAATTGTTAGAGAAAATCTATCACTCAGTATGTATGTAATTACATACATTCAACACACTTGAATAAATGAATGAAAAGTGCATCGCAATTTGCCTTTATAACAGTAGAAGCGATACCTGTGGAATAATATAACTACGTACATACGTAAGAAGAAATAACTTGAAATTTGAGATTTGCATGTTGTTTAATATTGATTACTAATGATGTGATAAATTAATAATTTGATTTGCCACGAAATAAAGCATGTTTGTTCATGCAAAAGTTATTACTTATCTTATTATATTTTACATATATATTTAATTCTTATTTAATATATGGCAAATCTTTTTCCTCTGCACTTTGAAAGTTTTTAAAAATAGTAATAATATATTTAATTGTACAACAGAAGAATTCCAATATCTACGTGATCTTAAACATGTTAATACATATTCAATAAAAATTGAATAATAAATATTAATAAATAAAATAATTTCATATAATTGTAATAATTATTAAACAAATATTGTAAAAAGTGTTTGTTTTTCCCGATGGACACCCCACTCTGGTACTCGTTACAAAATGTTTGTGCTGTATTTATTAAAGTTTATACGATGGTGTTCTCGGTGCCAATTGAGAAACCTTTAACTTTCTCTTTGCTAAAAGATAAAAACCATGATAACTATTACATATAATGAAATTGGTTCATCAATTACAAGATCTGAAATCAACCTATCCAATAGGTTCTATGTTGCATTCTCAATAAATATCATATTGTTTAATGAAAGTATTTACAGAAAATAGACTGCTTATAGAAGACCTGTATTTACCAATTATGTACTTATATAAGATATAGATACTTAAGAGTAGAAACATTATTGAAATCTCTACAAGTTTTCATTACAAACCCAAAATGTAATGATTAAAATGCGTTTTGTAAAATGGAGCTTGATATTAAATACGATACCAAGGTCTGCCACAAAGGCTTCCTTTTCACTGAGAAAAAGAAATTTCTTAATACAGTGAACTATTAAATGTCATTTTTTCATAAATTGAATAAATCGTGTTTCTAATTTTATATAATGATCATATCTAAGTAAAAAGTTATAAGTATACATGTAAAATATAACTGGCCTACCCTTTTTTGTTTAAGTTAGTAAGTATATATTTTATTGCATAAATTGTAAGTCAAGTAACGTCAAGTGCACACTTCGCTTATTATTGCTGAGATGTACAGGGACGTGATCGGCAATTACAAAATCTTTCTGTTTTTCCAATCCGTGCATTATTCATGATCACGTTTTCATGCGCATTGATATGTATTCACCTCAAGGAAATACTGTAACAAATTTATTATAGATGAGATCAATAATATGCAGGTGAATTTCTAGTGTTTCAAAATATCAACCAAGTACAACGGGGTTCAGAATTCTAAAAAAAAAACTATATTTTCGCATCTAGTCAAGTAATATATTTACATATATAGCTAGACCTAAATATAAGGTACATACATATGTATATGTATGTAGATTAGTATTAAAAGTTTTATGAGTCTTATTTCAATACATTTGAAACCAGGTTATAGTGTTTAACTTTCATTTACTTGTTTTAAATAATTATCCTTTGCACGCAATTTATCGTCAGTTTAACAATTTATCTATTAATTGGCTATAAGTTCACAAATTTTATAGTTTCAACTGTTACACAGAAGTTTTTATTCATGTATAAAGTGGTTTATCGTATTTTGCCCTTAAAATTATGAATAAACCAAACGAATTCTTTTGTAAGCCACATAAAGTTATTACATGCAATTGGACAACATTCAATTATGTTACCTTTATTCCTACTTACTGGGTCATACTAGTTTTGATGAGAATAAAGGTTCTGTACTTGGTCTTCTTCTTTGTCCTTGAGAAGTGATTCTCACTAACTACTGTCATACATTACTAATGAAACGTTTTATATCGACAGCCATTAAAAATATTAGAGTGCAAATTCATAAGAACAATTTGAAACTTATGCTTTACGAATTCAATAATCTATTATGAGTTACCATAAAGAATTAATAAAACAAAGAAATTTTTATCAGTGAGTAATTTTGAGAGATAAATTAAATAGTACACATTGCTCTGATATGCTCTGCGAGCTTTTACTTACCCTCTTGTTTATCAAGGAAGTGTCTATAAATTTTGAGAATAAAATCTAGGCTATGAGATAAGCATTCTCATACAGCATAATATTTTTGAAATCGAGACTCTTTTTAGTGAATTGTTTGGTAAAACTTTTAAAGACTAAGCTGGAATTTTGAATCAACTAGGTCTAGCATTCAGTTAACACAGCATTCAAATAAATAAAACGATAGAGTACAACTTATAACTATAATTTATTCATTTTAATAATTTAAAGTATTTACAATATTTAAAACTAAGAACAAGATATGAAATTTATATACAAAAAAAATTATATGATCTTCAAAAACTTTTAAACGTTTATAATAAACAATATGCAGTAAGATTGGTGTTTTATTTATTTACAAACTTGCAAACGAAACTTATGTTCAAAGAAACTTATCTTTGAATGTAAAAATAAAATCAAATTAACTATAAAATACACATATTTATGTTACTTCAAATAATCGTATCCATCGTCGGCTTATTTATATGACTTGTTATTTCATATATTTACAATACAAAATTAAAATTTTTAAAACCAAAACAATTATAATCCAAAATAAAACGAATCTTGATTTCTTATTTGTTTCTAAAATAAAGTAACATGACATAAATAGATCAGTTGTTTGGTACACACATCATCCGCCTAATAGTGCGCGTCCACAACTTGACGTTTAATTGAAAAATTCAAAAGGAGATTTTAAATTGAACGCGATACTAAATAGATCTAAAACATCAGAATTGCGTGCTATCGTCAATCTACTTAACTTAATATATCTTGAAACAAAATAGTTAGATCTAATTCGATAAACTCAAGTTCAAATGACGTGAAGTTAATTCAAATACTTTTAAAACTTTGTTTCTACCTGGGCTGAACATATAAAGCCTCAAAGTCCTTTTTGTCAATCATTATTTATAAATCAATAAGTTTTGTAATAATATACATTTTTTTCGTAGTACTACTTTGGAATGCAGACGAACTCTTTTCTGATGGATGTTTCTGCCTGTTATATCTCATGCCTCATCTTTACGAAGTTTTTTATTGACCACATACTTGGTCCAATAATTTTGTTTCCATTTTTTAAATGTTTCAAATTTACATTTTCGATCCTTTCCCATTTAATTTGCTTCATCTAAAATTGAATTTTACATTACATTTTTACATTTCAACATTTTTAAATAAAATTCTTACCTCGTTCATGTTATCTATCGGACATTTTTCGTATTACATTTAGTATACCATTTGTAAAGAAATATCTAACTATTCCTGTTATACGATTTCATTCAAAAGGTACTAGGAAGGTTTTGCAATACGACGCAATAATGAATCGTAGGAAGCTGCTTTTTGCTACATATTGAGACATATTCATACGTGCATAGTAGCCGCCGCGCCATGTCGATGGGCTGAGTTATTTATTAGCAGCGAGAGTGTAAAGTGCTTGCGATGGCATCGTGGTCACGAAATGAGATAAGGGCAGTTTTGCGTTATAATTTCGTGCGTGGTTTGAACATAGACCAGCGCTTCGAAGTAGTGACACGAACGTCAATTGCGGAGGAAAACGTTACTACTGTCAGGAAAACGCTTGGCGAGGACAGGTGAGTGATCTATCAAGAGATAGAGGGTACTTCATGCCTACATGCACCAGCAATACGTTCGATTCTGTATGATCATTTGCACGTGAAGAAACGTTGTTCTCTCTGGGTACCACATCGACTGACTGTAGAGCAGATGACACGACGTGTGACTTGGTGCCGGGAGACGCTAAAAGAGTTTAATAAGGGACAATCTCGGTATGTGAACAACATTGTGACAGGTGACGAGATTTGACTACTACGATGTGCCGACCAAAGCTCAAAACAAAGTTTAGGTCTTAGCTGTATTTTTCAAATCGAGTGGAATTGTGGAACGCGTCGTTTTGGACACACAGAAGACAGTCACAGCTAAGTGGTATACTGAACAGTGCTTACCTAAAGTCATTGGATCTATGAAGAACCTATGAATGAAGCTAAGAGGGAGGCGGTTTTCCAGTGATGAGGACCTTCTGCTGGCTTGGGACAACGAGTGTGCTTTACTCGCTAGTGAAAATTGACAGAACTGGTTTAAAGATTGTTTTCGGAGAATGTATTGCAAAACCTTCCTAGTACACTTAGTAGTACCAACTTTTCACCTTGCAAGATTCTATTTAATACCTTTGTAATATTACCTGTTAGATATTACCTAAAAATTCGGGGAAACCCACATAATTTTAGTACTTTAACGTATTTCCCAAGCATAGGACCGGTTGCCTAATATGTGTCACTTCATATCAGTTCAAAAAAGGTGTGATAGTGACTAATTATAATACAAATAAAACGTTTTGAATCTTCGATTATGCATTAAAATTATCGAAGATAGCGAAAGGGTTTATCTCAACGGGAATGCAAAAAAGCACACATACAAAAAGTTTTATTAATGAAAATGGACAAGCAGTGTGAAAAAAAGAATGAAGCGAAGTGCTTTTCAGTATTATGAAGAAGCTTTTGCAGGGTTTCAAGGAGGACGTTCTAAAGAATTGTTTACAAGTGTCTCAATGGAAAACATCAATATAAAAACTTTGCAAAACAGTTATGCAAACACAACTTACCGAAGGTAATGGTTAATTACAATGTCTTTATGTTAGACATAATTTTATACTTCGGTCTATATTAATTGAGAATGCTAGTGCAAATGATAACGAGGTTATTGACTGGATTGGATTGGTTATTTATAATTCCGATAAAACAGCTTTGCTTTTTTGTGCGATTCCAGAGACAACTCTTAACAGGTTGAGGATGTGGATGGTAAAGAAAACAAAGAAGTAATATCTTTTTTGCTATGTTCTAACGCCTTACGTGAAAAAGACGTTCTTCCTCATGTTATTAATAGATTTCTAAAACCCAGATATTTTAAAAAGTTGCCTGTTAACTAGTGCGCTAGTAGAAAGCTTTAATGATGAAATGAAAACAGAAAAACGACTTTGCAGTCTTATTATTACACAACGCCCCGTATCATTCTATCAACATTCATTTTTCTAGCGTGTCAAATTAATATATTCAAAATTCAATTCTTAGATTATGATATTATTCCATATTTTAAACCGCATTGCCGTAAATACATTCTTCCAGCATCGGCAGCAGCAAAAATCAAAAAAGTCTCAAATATTCAGGAATTAACAAAATTAGTTTATCTATCAAATTTTATTTATTGGATATTTCGCGCTTAGCAATGTGTTCAGTCTGAAGCAACAATTAAAAGTTCGGTGCTTGTGAAATAGATATCGATGTCATTAACGAAAATATTAATAATGAAGTGGAATAAATTTTAAATGATTTATGGCATACTGTCGAAAAATTAATATCGAAATGTACCTATATTTTACTAAGTCGTAAAAATTCAGAAAACTGATAATGATGTTAGTATACAGCCAGGTACTTCACTTCACATGTCATAGAAAATTTTAAAAATGTAGGAGCATAATCACATATTTAAATATGTCTCCCTTCCAATTAACTGAAAAACCTTATAGAACAACTAGGAAACAATAAATTAAAAAACTTGTTATGTGAAACTAGATCGGAATGTAAAGAATAAATATTTAAAGAAATGAAATAGAGAAAATAACAAACGTTAATAGGTAGTTTCCTAATAGAAAAATAGAAATTTTATTTTATTTTATATATACAATATATTTTCTATTAATATTCTTGTGTTCTATCTTCTATTTATCGTTGTTATCGTTGCGCTTTTGGTTGTAAAGTATAAATAATTTTTTGGAGCCATCGCTGGTTTATCCTACATATAAAAGTTATTTCTTTCATATTGGTGTATATTCTCTTAATTTCTTTCAATCCCACTTGTTCATAAACAGGTTATATTAAAAAAATTTTAATGTACATTTAAGGTACAGCATTTTCGTCGTTCACATATATAAATACTTACTTTCAAATTTTCTGTCCCAGTTTAAAAAATTATGTAAACGTTAACTAAAAATGTCTCTTATTTCAGGTGAGAATGAAGTCGATTTTGTAATACCAATTACGCATGGTTGGTAAGTTGAAAAAATATTAAATAACTTTTGAATATTTAATTTACGCATTAGGTGGTCTTCATAAAAAACCCATTTGTATAACTTGTAAGACATGATAAGGTAACACATTTAAATAAAATATAATTTCCTTAATGTGTTCTCTACATTAAATTACTACCAAATATTTTACATAGAATTAATCAGTCAATTTTAATTTATGTTAAATGCGTTTTTATAATGGTTAAATGTGCACCTAATTATAAGTCACATCAAATTCTTTCAGGATGCATCCACTTGTATTGGTCGAAATCAAATTTTAAAGGAATAACAAGTTCTCGTTACCTTTAATAGAATCCAAATTTAGTTTCACATTACATTTTAACGCTAAAGTTTTATTTATAATCTCCCTTAAGAGAAATTTTAAATAAAATACATACTAACTGACAATATTCTTGTTTAATAATTCCTTATTTAGAATGATCTTCCTATAAACTGAAAATATACATATACTTTCACTTCTTTGTCTTACTTAAATCAATTTTCAGCAAACTAATATTAAGAGATAGTAAGGAAGGTTATAAATAAAATACAGTCCAATTAACTATTATATCGTTCTTCAATTCTTTATTTGGAATGATTTTCCTAGAAACTAAAAATACTCTTATACTTTCAGTTCTTTGTCTTACTAGCATCAATTTTCATTAAAAAAGTTTAAAAATAGCAATTCTCGTATGCCTACTTTAAATATAAGTATTATCAAAACACTTTAATTACGAAGTATTGCAATTAAATAACGTCTCTGCCTTCTTTAGTTTACTTTCGAGTTTTAATTGTAGAGGACACTTTTACTTAGTACCATGATAATGGTTAACATAAGAATCGAGCAGCGAATTAGTCAGAGAAAAAAAGAAATCAATTTTAAATAAATAATAAAAGAAAAATTAGAGATAAAATATCAAAAGAGAGGCAAACCTGAGAAGCAATAATTTTTAGATGTAAAGGGTGTTTCAAATTTCGCCTTTCTTTTAAGAATAAATAAAACACATAATTTACATTCACTTAGCTAAACTTTTTATTGGTAATTGAAGTATCAGTTATGACATTTATATGCGAAAAATAATATCTGCCAAATGGTCTCCTCTTGCAGCTCCACAGAAGTCCACTCTTTTGTTAAAATTTTCAATGACATTTTGACATAATTGAGGCTTTATCTCACCAATGACACGAATAATTTCATCTTTCAAAGCAGGCATTGATTGTGGATTGTTTGTATTAACCTGACTTTTCACATAACCCCAAACAAAATAGTCTAACGGTGTCAAATCACATAATCTTGGTGGCCAATTAACATTACCCTTTCTTGAGATTACACGTCCAGGAAATTTTTCTCTCAATAAATCAATTGATTCGTTCGCAAAGTGAGATGTAGCCCATTCTGTTGAAACCACATATCCTCTAGATCAATATTCACTAATTTAGGCCACAAAAATTCGGTTATCATCCGACGATATCGATCACCATTGACAGTTACAGTTTCACCAGCAGCATTAGTAAGGTCCAATTACACCACCTGACCATAATGCACATCAAACAGTAACTCGTTTAGGATGCATAGGTTTCTCATGAATAATTAGTAGATTTTCCTCGCCCCAGATACGGCAATTTTGTTTATTAACATAGCCACCAAGTTCAAAATGTACCTCATCGGAAAACATAATTTTTTAAGAAAAATCAGCTGGTTGTTCATTGATGAAATTGACAAATAAACGACGTTTTAAATGATCTAATGGCTTCAGTTCTTGTGTTATTTGAAGCTTATATGCCTTCAGAGCTAAATCCTTGTGTAAAATACGCCATGTTGTTGATCCACTAAATCCAAGTTGTTGTGAACGTCGTCTGATGGACATTTCAGGATCTTCAGCAACACTTTCACGAACTAAAGCAATATTTTCTTGTGACAACCACTGCGACTGTATTTTTCACTTTTCTGATCTTCCACGGAACCGATCTCTTGAATTTTTTAATAAGTCGACCAATAGTGCTTTCAGATGGACGATTATGTAAACCATAAAATTCACGTAATTTTCTAAAAACTCTTTTCACAGAACGCAGATAATTCAACTATTTCAACGCATTGTTGTACCGTGTACGAAGTCATTTTTATAAATGTCATACATCACACTTTTTAAATGCCCACATACCCTAATGGACATTTCAGTATATTCAGCAACACTTTCAGGAACCAAACCAATATTTTCTTGTGAAAATGCATTTTAACAATTTTAACGCGTTGTTGGACCGTGTGCGAAGCCATTTTTATAAATGTCATACATCACACATTTTAAATGCCCACATACCCAGACAGATTCAGTGCCCCATTTATATTTTATTTATTCTTAAAAAAAAACCGGGCAATTTGAAACACCCTTTATTATATTACGAGACCGAAAATTAAGTGAGCTATCAATTTTAAAATATATATTACATAATCTCAACTAATCATCTGATAATCTGATTTCCCAAATATACGTATACTGACTCACACAGGCCGTGCAGATTTCACAATTATAATGTTACATTATAGTTTTCATGAACAATACAAAAAGATGAAAATGAAGAAAAAGTTACATAATTTTAATGATATTAATTAACCAAGATCAGACTATAAATTTAATTTCACAATTTACTCCTTCAGTTTGAGTTCACTGTCATAATCTGATCCTGAGTACGATCCTGTATTTCAAAATTACTAGTTAATAATGAATAATACGGTAATAAAAAATTGGCAATTGAATGCAAAAATTATTATATAAAATTACCCTCAGTGTAATAATATGGTGATAAGAAAATTCAAAGCTTAATTGCTTGAATTAATAAACACGTCTTAATTATAATATGGTCTCTGAAGGGTAGTGTATTCCTCGTTTATATAAAAATATAAAATTGTTACCTCATGCAAGCTCTCATTTATGTACATGATGTAAGGTCAAAGTGGCTTCCCACCTGCTTAGTACGATATTTTTTCCCGATTACTGTGTGCCCTCAGCAAATCACTTGATAGAGTTCCAGGAGATGTATTGCATTCTAAAAAAATTCACATCGCTTAGAAGAACTCCACACTTACATATAAGACCAAACCTAAAGTAAACACATATACTACAAAGGTTCATCATTCCTACCCCAATAAGATAAAGGAGTTGCTTAGTCTATGGATGAATTCCCTTTTGTGGAAATTCTAAATACAGAAAAACAAAATGGACGTCCTTATCCACGCTAGTGCAAATTTACCGTCACACAGCACACGTTACAATCGATTTATTGAAGAGTAAGTTTGATGAGCGTGTTATCTCAAGAAATGGACCAGTCGATTGGCCGCCTCGTTCGTGCGAGATTTAACGCCTCTAGACTTTTTTCTTTGGGGCTACGTCAAGTCATTGGTCTATGTCAACAAGCCGACTACGTTGGAAGAGCTCAGAGCCAACATTGAACGCGAAATAACAGCCGTTTCGGCCGATTGTGTGGCCTAGTCATCGAAAATTGGGTCCAACGAATCGACCGCTGCGGACGTGCCCGCGGTTGCCATATGAACGAAGTCGAGTTCCATTCATAAATATTTTGATTATACTTCAACCCGATAATAAAGTTTTTGAAATCTCAAAATCTCAAATGGTCTGCATTTTATTTTGAAAAAAGTTGTCAAGTCCTTATTGGAAAACCCTTTATATGAACAAAGAAAGTACCATTTATTAATTTATTTAAACATTAAATATAATTTGATAATTCTAAAAATACACGTGACATTCTCAAATATGTTGATTATAACATCTCCCTCTTATATATTTCATATATGATAATATGTACATTTTATTTGAACGACGTGGTGATAAATTTGCCACAAACTGTCAATTCGTAAAATTTAAAACATTAGGACACAAACGAATTTTACATTTCTCATATCTTCAGGGAGTCCCAAAAGTGTCAATTCATAAAATATAAAACATTAGGACACAAAGGAATTTCACATTTCTCATACTTTCAAGAAGTTATATTATGAATCCATTTTCAATAAAATGGAAATTAACAATAAAATCATGTAATCAGTTGAACCTAACCCGTCTACATTAATAATAAAAATCCATTAGTAAATATCGAACAGCCATCAACGTCGTCAATGACGTTTCAATAGCCGAAAATGTACTTTAAAAAAGAGATTCGTGAATAAATAAAATTGGTCCTATTTTACAATAAGTTACTACATTGGTATAAACTAAAAATTATGTTTTAAGATAAATAAAAAAATAAATAGAACTTGTATCTATATCTCTTCAAAGTAAGTTTTTAATCTGAACGATAAAGTGACAGATGTATGCGATTATCTCACTTTTTGTTGTGGTTGAGAAGTTGTCTATTTTACAAAAACTCGTTTCTTGTAGTATTTTCATTCTCACAAATGCCAAGTGTACCTATAACATTAAACATGTCACTACTATGTTTAATGTTATAGGTTAAATAAATTAATGAAATTATTTAAATAATAATATGATGTTTCCAGATTGCAATGAAAATTTGAAACTTTCAAAAATTAAATACATTAATGAAAAACGCTAGCATTTCCCTTATTAAGTTCTTTTATTAAGTATCATAATCGTAAATAATTGATTAATATACCCAATTAAATTTATATACAGTATTTTTGTTATGAATAATTCTTGATAACCGACAATATTTAATGAACTAAAATTATATTCTGTCAAAACTTGCCCTGCAAGATTAAACTTTTCGATTGTATGTATACACACGTGAATCTTTTCCCTATCTTCGTCGTTTAACACTGCTTTCATAATTACAATCTAGCCAATGCAGTTATTTACTTAAAGTTAGTTTTACGGTCAACTTATTCAAAAGCTACTTCAGGCGTTTCATTGTAAATAACTCTGTTAAAAATATTAAGGAATAATGTAGAACGCTAGGTATTTTTTATAATTCTCTTTATTTCTGAATGTTTTGTAAAACACTTTTGTAAAACTGTACACTATGTGTACAGTTTTACAAAATAGGTTAAACTAATTACTACTAACTAACTACAAATGGACACCAACAGTAGCGGCGATTACAATTCAATTATTAATACTTACAACTAAAAGCACACTGGCTAATTCAAAATAATCGTATAATTATGATAATAATATTATGACTCCTTTTAGTTGTAAGTATTAATAATTGAATTGTAATTGCCACTACTGTTGGTGTCCATTTGTAGCACACTCCAGAGGAAGCTGCAAAGGTTTGGCGAAATATAGAGTATTGAAAACTAAAATTGTTTGAGTCTTTGTTCAACAGACGGATACACCTGATAATAGTTACGTTTAAGATGCATATATATATGCATCTTATATATATATATATATATATATATGCATCTTAAACGTAACTATTATCAGGTGTATCCGTCTGTTGAACAAAGACTCAAACAATTTTATGTGGGCAAGGTGAAAAGTTCTCGGCTTGATAATGAAAGGCTGCGATTTAAATTTAAAAAATGATTTTATTTTTCTACATAATCTCCCTTGAGTTCAACACACTTGTTCCAGCGCTTCTCGAACATCAATATTCCTTCCCCGAAGTGAGAGTCTGGATGGCTGTCAAAATATTCTTCTACGATCCTTTCAACTTCTTCGTTGGATGTGAATCGCTTTCCAGAAACAATTTTTTTAAAATTTGGGAATTAGATGGAAGTCTGAGAGTGCCAAATCAGGAGAATAGGGAGGATGTCCGAACAAATCGTAACCCAAATCACGCAATTTTCCCATCGCCAACGCACCTTTGTGTGCGGGTGCAGTGTCCTGATGAAAAATGATTTTTTTCTTCTTCAAACCAAGCCTCTTCTCGCGAATTTTGGCATCCAGCTGGTCAAGAAGATTAGAGTAATATGCGCCTGCAATTGTTCTGCCTTTTTCAAGGTAATTAATTAACAAGATTCCTTTTGCATTCCAAAATACGCTGGCCATGACTTTTCCGGCAGATACGATCGACTTCGCTTTCTTTGGCGCTGAACCACCGACTTCCACCCACTGCTTCGACTGCTGTTTCGTTCCTGGCGTGTAGTGGTGGACCCATGTCTCAACCATGGTGACAAATCGACGCACAAACTCGGTCGGATTCTTGTTAAATCGGTCCAGAAAATGCTCCGAAAATCGTTTGCGCATTTGCTTTTGATCAACATTCAGCAAATGCGGCACACATCTTGCGTGGAGCCTTATCATCTCTAATTCTTTGTGCAAAATGTCTCCCATCCTTTCTTCCGATATCCCCACAGCCTCAGCTATCTCACTCACTTTCACTCGCCTATCGTCCAACACAATATCATGTACTTTTTCGATTATTTCTGGTGTGGTTGCGGTTTTTGGCCATCCTTCACGTAGGTCATCTTCGAGGGACGTATGACCACGTTTAAATTCAGCTGCTCACTTTTTAACGGTTGACATCGAAGGAGCAGAGTCCCCGTATACTTTTGTCAACTTCGGATGAATTTCCATAGGGGTTAAACCATCCAAAACAAAGAATTTTATAACAGCACGATATTCAAGTTTATCCATTTAAAAAAATAACACGCACGACGTCTACTACAAAAATTCTTGCAAACAAACTACTTGAGAGAACAAGTTGAAAGTTTTCATATGAACTAAAGACACATGCAGCCACGCAGGAAACATAAATTTCTGTTAATTATAACGCTATCTCTGTATCAGGTCGAGAACTTTTCACCTTGCCCACGTATATTATATATATATATATATATATATATATATATATATATATATATTGGGTCTGGGAAAAAGTTCGTGGCGTTTTTTCAGTAAAATTCAACTGGTCCCCGCATGGCGCGTGGACGAATTCATTTAAACCGAATATGCTCCATTATTATCGACAATGTTTCGCCATTTTTTTGGTAGATCCATGATCCCATCGGTGAAAAACTTCTGTGGTTTCTGGTCGAAAAACTGAATCAAGTAGTTTTCACAGGCTTCTTTTGAAACCAACTTAATTCCATTGAGAGAGTTCTGCAGAGATCGAAACAGATGATAGTCAGAGGGTGCTATATCCGGACTGTAAGGTGGGTGCATCAAAACTTCCCAACCAAACTCTCTCAATTTTTGACGGGTCATCAAAGAAGTGTGTGGTCGGGCGTTGTCATGATGGAAGACAACACCTTTCCTATTAATCAATTCGGGCCGTTTTCTTTCAATCGCCTGGCGTAATCTCTCTAGTTGTGCACAGTAGAGTTGAGAATCAATCGTCTGACCAGTTGGAAGTAGCTCGTAGTGGACGATTCCCCTCCAGTCCCACCATACACACAGCATCACTTTTTTTGGCGTCAATGTTGGCTTAGCGAACGCTTGTGACGGCTCACCATCCTTTATCCACGATCTTTTACGCTTCCGATTATCGTACGTAATCCATTTTTCATCTCCGGTTATTAAACGTTTCAGAAACGGCTCGATTTCATTCCGTTTCAGCAGCGCATCGCAGATGTTAATTCGGTCCATCATGTTTTTCACGCTCAACTCATGAGGAACCCATACGTCAAGCTTTTTTTTGTAACCAGCTTTGTGTAAATGGTTCAAAACAGTTTTGTGGTCAATGCCTAGCTCCATGCCAATATCGACACTGCTGATATGCTTATCTTGTTGGACTTTTTCAAGAATTTCATCAGATTTTTCAGTGATTGGACGACCGGAGCGTGACTCATCTTTCACATTGAAATTTCCAGAACGAAAGCGAGCGAACCATTTCCGCGCAACAGATTTCGATAAAGTACCTTCACCGTACACAGCACAAATTTTATCACAAGTCTGCGCAGCGTTCTTCCCCTTATCATAATAATATTGCAGAATATAGCGAAATTTCTCATTATTCTTCTCCATTTTCAAGTGCGAATAACTTTCCAACCACTGCACCGATTACAATGTTTCTACGCTCAAACTAACGTTCGGAAGGTCATCTAAAAAACGAGCCGTCGGTGGTGTCGCTGTGACTTGTTGTTCTTTAGTTATCGGCAACCAATGCCATCTATCGGGAAAAACGCCACGAACTTTTTCCCAGACCCAATATATATATATATAATTATATAACTAATTATTAGTTAACTCAACGTATGAAAAAAATGATATTCGACACTTTGTTGGATTAAGATGGATTTTTTCTGAATACTATAACCTTTTTCTAAGTGTAGTAATAGATACGTGAACTATTGCAAAATTAAAGCTATTCACATATTTTGAGCAGTAGAATTTTTGAATGAAAATATACAAATAGGAAACTGATTCCAAAATTTCTTTCATTACATATTTCTGGACATAAATTTTGTTATTACTAAAATTTTAAATGTACATCATACACAATACTTTCAAAAGTCTGTCAAATTTAACTCAGACCACATTTTAACATCAATCGTAATATCTCGTTCACTGAGTTTCGACTGCTTTGAAATTATCAGAAACTAAGTTATTTTGTATAATATTAATCTTACCATACAATCTAATCTGCTAATAATTGTTTTTAGTTATTATTATTTATGTCTTCAATTATATTGAAATGACCAGCACGATTAACGATATTACATAAAATTGAATCGCCATGATTCATGCATTCCATTTCACAATCAACGTAGACGTATTCGTCTGTCGCTTACAGCTTTAAAAGTACTTATCGCGTAACATTATTTAAGACTAAAATGGAAAGTTTGAGCGTCGGTCTCATACATATGTAAACACAGTTAATAACTGATAGTAGTTTGTTTAAACATAAGAATTCCTGCTTGATTTGGTTATACTACATATAATTACGCAAGACTTCCTGTTAATCGTTAATGAAGTAGTACAAATAGTAATATTTAATTGCCAATATTACTCTACCTTATTACTATTAATAAAATGTTAATTAGTGCATAGTGGTAATCGTTTTCGAAGAGTGGAAGTAAATGAACCGTTTGAAAAAAGCGAACTCGAGAATAGTTTCTAACGGTAATGAATTGATAATTTTTAATAAATCTCGTTACCGGCATCTTGTTGTACAGTTACTATTTCAATAGTTATGGTAATGGTGTTTTATTGACATTGCTATATAAAATAATGGTTTTTCTGTGTATGGTAGCTATCAACTGGTAAAGCTATTAATTTTCCGCTTTTTCATGCAAGTTTACTAAATATTAATAACATGTTTATTAAAGGAACAAACTAATATAATATAACTGTGTAAAGTCACTACTTCGTTATACAATATAAAAGATGATTGACAGTAGCTAAATCAACATTTATTTAAATTTAAGAAAACTATATTACGTCAGCTTATTTTGTTTATTTATAGCCATACCTCGCAAACTAATAGTCCGGTGTTGTTTTTTAGTTCGCCAAATGAGCAATTTGTAATATTTATTACATCTATATTTTATTAATTAAATATTCTAAATTACTGGTGTCAGTATAACCTAACTTTTTCCCATCATAAGTTTTACTTTTCATATTGTCATTTATAACAATAATATTTCTTTGAAATATTCGAATTATCATGTTCCTACTTTACATATAATGTCATTTATTCCATCTTATCCTACCAATTACTTTATTTCGATTGCATATTTTATTTATATAAATCCATTTTAAATGTTTTATATCATATTTTCTCCTAATAAATGAATTTATTTTAAACTATATAAACATTCTTTTCTACTAAATTAAAAAGTTTGGATTATTTTTACTGCAGGTAAATATAGAGAGCGCGCCAAGGAGAAAATAAAAAAATGGGGATTTACGAAATTAAATGTCTAGATTGCAATAAACAATATGTAAGCCAGACAAAACGATCTATAGAAGCAAGGCATCAAGAACATATGGTTCACATCAAATTCAATCGACCCGAAAAATCTAGTTTAGTTAAACATGTGTTATAGAATAATCATAACAAAACTGCGGATTGCTTATATTTAGTTAAAAATGTGTATAATTACCATGAATTAGATATCTATGAAAGCATATATATTTCGAGAAACAGAAACCATGTATTAAACGCCGACGGGGAACCCATCAATATTACTCATGCCTGTTTGACCTCATACAAAAGTAATACACGACGTACAAAAAGGTTTCGTATATGCAAGCAGGTACTTTAGGATAATTCTTTAGTTTAAGACTAAAATACAATTTAAATTATGTGAAACAGATCTACAGTGTGCGTTTGGCTCTCAACGGTATAAGCCTTATACGGGGCTAATGCGAATTTTGCCGTAGTTCCAGGTACGACACTAATTAATTATCTGCTGGTATATATATATATATATATATATATATATACATATATAAATATATATATATATATATATATATACATATATAAGGGGTGTTTCAAATTGCGCGGTTTAGTATACAGATGGCGCACTGAATTTGTCTGGCTATGTGGGCATTTAAAAGTGTGATGTATGACATTTATAAAAATGGCTTCGTACACGATACAACAACGCGTTCAAATTGTTGAATTATTTTATAAAGATTAGCGTTCTGTGACGAGAGTTTTTAGAAAATACGTGAATTTTATGGTTTACATAATCGTCCATCTGAAAGCACTATTGGTCGAATTATTAAAAAATTTCAAGAGACCGTTACCGTGGAAGATCAAAAAAGTGCAAAATACAGTCGCAGTAGTCGTCACAAGAAAATATTGGTTTGGTTCGTGAAAGTGTTGCTGAAGATCCTGAAATGTCCATTAGACGACGTTCACAACAACTTGTACTTAGTGGATCAACAACATGGCGTATTTTACAGAAGGATTTAGCTCTGAAGGCATATAAGGTTCAATTAACACAGGGACTGAAGCCATTAGATCATTTAAAACGTCGTTCATTTGTCAATTTCATCAATGAACAACCAGCTGATTTTTCTCAAAAAATAATGTTTTTCGATGAGGCACATTTTGAATTTGGTGGCTATGTTAATAAACAAAATTGCCGTAACTGGGGTGAGGAAAATCCACGAATTATTCATGAGAAACCTATGCATCCTAAACGAGCTACTGTTTAGTGTGCATTATGGTCAGGTGGTGTAGTTAGACCTTACTTCTTTGAAAATGCTGCTGGTGAAACTGTAACTGTCAATGGTGATCGATATCGTCGGATGATAACCGAATTTTTGTGGCCTGAATTAATGAATATTGATCTAGAGGATATGTGGTTGCAACAGGATGGCGCTACACCTCGCTTTCCACACGAATCAATTGATTTATTGAGAAAAATATTTCCTGGATGTGTAATCTCAAGAAACGGTGATGTTAGTTGTTATTTTCTTTGGGGTTATGTGAAATGTCAGGTTTATAAAAACAATCCACAATCAATTCCTACTTTGAAAGATGAAATTATTCGTGTCATTGGTGAGATAGAGACTCAATTATGTCAAAATGTCATTGAAAATTTTAACGAAAGAGTGGACGTCTGTGGAGCAGCAACAGGAGGCCATTTGGTAGATATTATTTTTTGCATATAAATGTCATAACTGATACTTCAATTACCAATAAAGAGTTTTTGAAAGTCAATGCAAATTATGTGTTTTATTTATTCCTTAAAAAAAACGCGAAATTTGAAACATCTTTTATATATATATATATAATTTTTATAAAAAATTATTATTTTTTACATTCGTAATTGTACGAAAGTTACTATAAACATTAATTATACATCGAATAAGGACGGAATTAATGATAAATAATAGATCACAGAAAGTCATTATTGAAGAGAAAAACGGAAGTATTAATTTACATGAAACAGAAAGGAAATTACAAGTGGAATTAATATACTATTATGCATATAAATACTTTAGAGGATGGCCTTGGCGGGAAGTGAGACTCAAAATGAATTTTTTTTAAATTAATTTTGAGCATACTTTTCTTCGACTTCAGCGTATTTAGACCAACGATACCAAAGGGCTATGTAATTTTTGTAATGACGATTCTCGAAATACTTCATGCTTCATTGTTGAAATAAGCGTTTCATCCGACCGAAAACTTTTTTCAACAATAAAATATTTGAATTTTGCGAAAAAATAGAAAAATGGAGGAAAAATTTGACGATTTTTCGTAATCCAGCTGACTGACATGATAAGACGAGTAAGAGAACCTCATGTAGTTCATTACAACTCGAAAATTTCTTTCGTCAGCTTGTTTAGTAGACTAGTGGATTAGTTCTTTGCAGCATAGTTAGAAAATTGCCTCAAATTCAAAAAAATATATATACATCACCTTGTCCGCCGATGGAAAGACTTTACCTTTCTTTGGAGAAGGCTACATTTTATCTACTGCCGAGATTACCATTTGGGTTCAGAAATATTGTGATGAAGCCAAATTTCCTCATCTAATCAATATGCTAAGTATGCTATATTTGTATGTACGTCAGTTCTTCGGTCGTTTAAAAGAATATTAATTTTGCTCATCACTTTACGTAATTGTTGCAGTGTTTGATGGTCCTGGTCACACATCATCTTCTATACTCATATTTTAAAAATATATAGACAAGCGACAAATTTTGGCTTTCGAAGAAGTATAGATGATCAAAGTTTGCTGTATATCAACCAAAATATCAGATGTGTTACATCCTTTGAAAAGTAAATATTAAATCGCACCATGAGTTACAAGTTTATGCATTTTAGGATATTCAAACACATTATTCTCACAGCTGAAACTTTCAAATCAAATATTTTAAATTAACCAAATTTCACACATTATCACAAAAAAAAATGGCAGAATTATAAATAATGTAATGCAAATTTTTTCGAAAGATGGTGCTAGTCAAGTAACACTTTCTGCTAGGCTATTTTCATATATCGCTTTTGTAATTGACAATCTAAAGCTATTAAAAATCGAGATTGCTTTTTTTTTCTAAATAAGAGTAATGATACCTAATAGCATAGCATTTAGATTATCCGTCGCGAAAGAGGAAGATCGTGGAATATAATTATTTGGAAACGAGTGTTCGAATAAATTTCAGATGATCTAAGTTATGACAGATGCCTGCACTTTACTGGAGTTCTGAAAACGTCTTACTAGTAAAAGTATATAGTTATTGTCAGTTAATAGTTATATTTTTTCGTATATTTTTTCGTACTCAATATATTCGGTACAATTACTTTGAATGGTTGGTCAGAATATGTTTCATATTTTAGATATTCTGTTTTCACAAGAAAGATTCTTGATTTGCCTTAAAATATAAAGAAGAATCATCTCCTCACATACAATCCAAGTATTGTCTAATTTCAGATGGCATTTGACTTTACTTTGCTAAGGCTATTTATACTCATTTTAATGTAATTCACAGATTTATAATATTACGAACCTGAATGTGTTACCCCATTTTCTTAATTGGAGAGTAAATTAAATTAATTAAATAAATTATGTATTCCGACCCATTCTTTCGTTGTATACATAATTCATAAATATTTTCGTCAAATGCGTTATGTATGTAACTTTCGTTAATGGGTAACGTCTTTTTATTTAATAAACCAAAACGTCGCTTTTTCACTAAACTGAATTGCATTAATTTTTTTATTTAAATTCTTTGCGTATCCTTAATCTCCTTGGTTATATATATATATATATATATATATATATATATATATATATATATATAATGAATATTAGTTATTCAATACCATATTACTAGCAGATGAAAAATCACTAAATACAGGGTATCTGCAAAATGCTTGGACATGGCTTAACCACAAACTCCTTGCATCAAAATAAGATGATTTAACCAAACTTACCTATATCCAAAATCGCATCGTTACGCCGGTATTCAGCTTTAAAGTTTTTCGAAAAAAACAAAAAAATTCTTATTAAAACATAACACTTTGATCGATTTTAATTATTTTTGGTACAACATTTCAAGTAAGTGTAAGTCGTGTTTTGAGATGATTTGGGTCTTTATAAGTAGACCGCAAGTGTATGAAACATCGATGACGTGGCACATTTCTGCCTGTAACTTTTTGATATGAAGGTTAAGAGCTTTAATTTTTTTTTACCCGAGAAGATACATTTGTTAGTGACATTTTTTGTATCTTTGTAATTTTTGATATCTGTTACAGTTTAGTCACAAAAAATAATACCCGACTCGAACGTAATCTGCTTTCCTGGCAACACGCATAATCTGGTTGGCTTACACTTACTTGAAATGTTGTACCAAAAATAATTAAAATCGATCAAAGTGTTATGTTTTAATAAGAATTTTTTTGTTTTTTTCGAAAAACTTTAAAGCTGAATACCGGCGTAACGATTCGATTTTGAATATAGGTAAGTTTGGTTAAATCATCTTATTTTGATGCAAGGAGTTTGTGGTTAAGCCATGTCCAAGCATTTTGCAGATACCCTGTATATAAACGCCATTATCTAATATCAAAATGAATAACAACAATATAACCATGATTTTTATATTTTGCAACTTACGATTTTGATATATAAGAATAAATATATATATATATATATATATATATATATATATATATATATATATATTTTAACTACTCCCAATTATATAATGTGACATCCTAATTTTGTAAAATTAAAGAGAAACCATAGACACATTTGCTCTTTCCAATACAAAAATCTAGATATTATTTCAACATTTAAGATCAAATTTATCGTAAATCATTCAAATAATTACTTGAGCTGTCTGTTAAACCATATTCCTTTGCCAATTAAATCAGTTTCGATCGTAAATTTTTAATTTATATCCTTGTTATAGAACTAAGTGGCAAGGTACTAACGAGATTAACAGACAGATATATTTTTCTTTATATTTCATTTATAACAAACATTTACATTGTATTTATAGGCTCTGCGTAAATAGACTTTTGTTTTTATTATTAACATGTTGACATTAAAAACTTATCCACCGGTAATAAAGTGAAGAAAGTGTTTTTTGATCATTTTATAATAGTCATTTTATAATGTCAGCCAAATGTGGAACTTCTCCACACCAAAAATTTGTTTTTATTGTCCAACAAATGTTACAGAATATCGAGAATAAATGAAAATAAACGGAAATTGTGCAGCTGCAATGTATCATTAACTTAAAAGCAGAATATTGAATTCAATTCAAAAAACACTTCTGAAAAGAATCTCTCTCACTGAATTTTTAACATAAATTATAAAGATGCATATTACAGGAGACTAGTCCTGGACGTTATCAAATGAAAACCCCGCTCATACCTCGTATAAACTTAGCGTGGCTCTTCGTTATCATTTTTGCTGTGTATCAGGTTTCACAGCAATTTCGCAGAAATTTTGTCTAACTAAAAGTGGCCTTATATTATATTGCGATAATAATTCGAATTAGCTGGTGCCAATAGGTAAAAAAACTCTGTGTATTTTGTAAGATATATGTATATCTCAATAATCTAAACATACAATATAATAATAATAATAATATGCCTTTATTTCCCAAGAAGTAATTATACAAGTAATATAAATACAAAACATTCAACTGAATGGAAAATCCTAAGGGGTGGTTCAGATGGATGACTAGAAGGTTTTGTTAGTTCTTAATACAATATTAACTAATAAAAACTTATCCTAATTGAATCATTCTGTCCGTGCACACAACCGTAACCCAACGAAGTCATTACAATTAAACAAAGTAATATAAAAAAGTAATATAAAAAATTCCCTAGTATACAAGAATAAGTTAACAATGGAACGAGACATCACACCCAAGAATGCTTATCAAATAGGTAATTAAATATAGCACGCCTGAAAGGTACCAATCCCATGGACTTGAAGTGAAAAATTGTAATAGTGATAAATATTATACGTGAAAGATCTTCTAAAAAAAGTTGTGCGGTATCTAGGTAGACCAATCATATTCTTCCTTCTTACATTGATATTATGCACATCGCACCGAAACCTAACCTTATACAGTAAGCATAGAGGACACTTTGTCAAAAGTATTTTATGATAAAGGTTCAGAGAATGGAAAGCAATGCGATTTCGCATATTCAGTCACCGCAAAGTTTTTAATTTATGTGATATTCTTTCATACTTACGAACACCAAAGATGTATCGCACACACGAATTTTGCACACTCTGAACCATATCAACAGTCTTACTCATAACATATGCGAAAAAGAGGGATAAGAGTGTGACAGGGACGAGGTTGGGATTTGTAAAGTATTTTGAACAGAGCCTACGAAAACCCAGGGAATTCCACACAGAAGCAGATACTAACTCAATATGTTGTCTAAACGTAAATTGTTATCCAACAATAACCCTCAAATAATTGCTACCTAAATGTTTAAACAAAATATTGTTAAGAATTTTATAATCTAGTAAAAACAGGTATTCTTTTTTGTATATGTAACAACACAGCCCTTAATTTTGAAATACGCCATACTAAGCCTTAATAAAATCTGGCTTTTTTCGCAAACTTAGGACATCATCAACAGAATAAATTTCAGAATATATCTTTCATATCATCTATACCACCAACAAAGCTTAAATGGTACAAGCTATTTTAAATAAAAGGCCACTGATGAAAATGATAAGTAAAGGTGGTCTCAGATTAGAACATTGTAGGACATCTGACATGCCAACAAGCTCACTAGAGCGATATACACTGTAATGCACGTAAGAAAAATAATTTCCGAACATGACATTATTAACGCAATTACAGAGGGAGCAAAGCCAAAAACAACTAGCTTAGGCTGAAGAGCTTCAGGGCATATTACATTAAAGGCAAGCGAGAAATCTGTATATATGGCGCGTTTATCCAGAACGTCACCTATATTTACCTATAATATGTATATAGAGAAATAATGCAAAGCTTAGTTTAGGCTGCATATTATAGAAAAAAGTTAAATGAGGTACTTAAAAAAATAATAATACATATATTTAACCAACAGAATAATCCAACGAAGGACAAAGCTACTAGTGCTACTCTGTAAGAAACTGTAAGCGGTAGCAGAATGTAGGTCTTTATAAAATGTTTAATATTAGGTTTTCCATATGAACATACTGTTAATTTAACATATTGTAAAATTCGCTGTAAATGTGCAGCGATATTTCTGCTCGCCATAAACATTTTATGTACTATATACTGAGTATTTTAATTATATGGCGTAATAATACGTATAAGCAATTCTAATACTCACTTGCCACTTATAAGAAGATGAAATCAAATATATTATTAAGCAAATAGATACTTTAGAGAGAATGGATGATTTATTGTCAATCATATGCGGTGTAAACGAAACACACACAATCCATTTGAAATGGCTGCTATACCTATGTTTCGAAAAAATGTCGACTAAACGAGAATTCGGCAGGATATTTAATAAAAAACTTCAAGCCATTATTTCATAAATACTGGGGCATTCGAAACAATTTTATTTTTCGACATAAACTAAATTATTTATACATTTTTTGCATCGACCATGAAAGTCTTCAAAATATTCCTTTTCTTATTCTACCAGCTACTAATTCACAACAGCGGCATCCTCGCTGTCTGAACAATAAGTATCTTGTTAATACGTCATCCGTTCATGGAATAAAAAATAGTTATTAGGGACATACCTGGAAGGTTGTTGAAACGCAACTTTTGTTAACTAACACTATATCCCGATGAGATAAAACATCCCAGCTGAATTTTTCCAGCACTCTTTACCTTTTCTTGCACCCAAAGCTTCATTTATCGTCACAAACAATTTTTTATGGTTTGTGCTAATTATTGGCCAATTTTTCTCAGCAGTGAATTTGATGCGTTTTTTGTCTAACGTTTAAAATTATAGACAGATAATAGCTTTCATAAAAGAAAGTTCATGGTTTAAAATATTCTCATTACTTGCCGAAAAACTTGTCTATTTTATTATAATTTTTCAATCTTTGGGCACTATGTTATAGGAAAATTCATCGCGGCGTACATTAAGATTGCCGCTGCAGTTGCAAGTATTAGTGAAAAGTGGTTCACAGAAATAACATGACTATGCTCATAATATGAAGACTTGCTTCGTATTTATGATTTTTTTGCTCTTTTTTTTAATTTGAACTTCTCTTTATTATTTTCCTGGAACATACTAGAATCAAATATATCAAAAGTCAACAACTCAAAGCGCAAATATAGCAGTCGCACCTAATAGTAAAACAAACATAGAAGGGGTTCAAAAGTTAATAACTTCTGTTCGAAAGCGAATTCCCTGTTTCTGTAAAATGTGAGCCTTTAATTGCAACACTATAAAATCTATATTCTGTTACTTAATTTTTATAGAATAACACCATAAAATATGTATAAATATATATATATATATATATATATATATATATATATATATATATATATCAAAAATAAATATATTTTCATAAAAACACTACACATAGAATACAATACATCTGTAAAGAAAAATAAAAATCAGTCAATTAGTTTTCCAGTGACAATGTCCCTATAAATATCACATTACACAGCATATGGTGCACAAATGATGAATCAACACATTGCTCCTAACTGTTGACAGATTAAATGTAAAAAGCTAGCTTATACCATCTAATATTTTATATCGAATTAATCGCCTTTCATTTGTTTAAATTATAATAAAATAGCTTTAAAAATGGGGCTATGTTCATTTCATATGTACATAGATACATTAAATTTCAATTATCATGTAATCACTACAGAGCTAGGTATTCTAGAAGCTACGGGAGTATAATAATGGTTTTAATAAAAATTATTACAAAATTAAAGGCGGCAATGACGATCTTTAATGAACGCTTATTTACCATCTTTAACGGTCACAGTAAACATACCTGTATATAACTGATATTCGAAACAGATTAATTCTAAGTTAAAATGAAAGATTCTTTTGTCTTTATGTTCACAAACAAACCTAATAAATTACAATATATTATAATTATTATTATTAAATACAAAATCTTGTTCTTATTAGTTTGTACACTTAGTAAGATTAGTTAGGAATTTTTCGTTTAATATATTAATATTAGTATACGCTAGAGTACTACTTACATATTAGGTTGTCTTCTTCATAACAATGAGTAATTCAAGTCTTTTCACATACAGGAACTTGAAGTGAAATGTAGTTGAATGGAATGACATCGTAAATAGAATGTTATCATAGAGGCAACCCTTGTACAGACAACCCCTTTTTACTTACCCTACTTTTTTCTTTCAAATTGCACTCTGTATGTTTTACGCTTGATAAGTAGTAAACTTAGGAATACAATTCGTGTAGTTTCTATTAAATGTCCTACAAAAAATTAAATACCTTCTTTGTTACTATAATAATAAAAATCGTTCTATAAAATGAAAAATAAATATTAGTTCTTTTCTTGCACACCATTTTAATGTAATAGAAAGTAGTTTCAAATAAAATTTAAAGATTTTCAATAATTATCTTAAGAAAATTTCGTTATAGAAAAAATTATATTAAACTTATCTGCAATTATGTTATATGTGCATATATATATTTAAGATATATATACACCAATGCAACACCACCCTTCTTCTGCATACTAAAATAACGACACTGACTATCGTAAGTTGATAGAAAAACTTAAGGCAGACTCTCTTCTGGGGAAGCCGAGTCCGTCTGTACAAGCGAATATTATCTGGACCATAAACCATCTTTGATACAGAACAAGAAATCGGAACCGAAATTTACGGACTCAAACAAATGACAGAGGTTCAAGTGAGTCTAAACAAAGAAACGCATTACATCATTGGGTTGGAGAAATTAATAAGGAGGATTGAACAAGTCTTACGGTGGTCATTCAATCGGCTAGCCAAGCATTGCCAAAGGCACTTAATTCCATATAAGTGAAATCCAAGCTTGACTAGGGTTGTGTGCATGCCCTGAGTGAATTTAGTAATCACAAAAGGTAACAATAATCTGTACCACAGGTCTATAAGGTAGATGAAAAAAACAGCAAACTGGTTCTACAAGCCTTGTTAATGGCTTTCATGCGGAAACTTTTCTGTTGCATTTCAAAAAAGATCTCAAAGCAATCATGCAAAATGGACAAAAATGAATCTCGGTGTAAGTGGATAAACTCTGTAGAAGACTAGCACCAATTTACAACTGACATGAGGGTACTCTAAGCACGACAAATATATAAACAATATAAACTTGATAAAAGAAATCACATGTAAATTATGCCAAGTATAAGAAACGCGATTCACTTACTATGCCAATATAAGGACCCTTCGATAACGCAGTTCCTACAAATGGGAGATCAATGCCCTGAAACGGAAATCTATATAGAAAAATTTCTTTCCAAACTGCTAGGTCTAGTTAAAGGAATGAGGCTAGGAAAAATACTGTAGCAAGACATAAGGACCACAATAGACACGGAAAGGTCAAGAAATATGTATAATCTAAATAGAGTCAAACTTACTAATATTTTCGAATGCTATTTGTAAAGCGATTAATAAAGAATTACAACTAGATGTCATCTACACCGACTTCCTGAAAATTTTTAGCCTAGTCATTAAATTACACTTTCTTCATACCTATATAATAAGCAACTAACGGCTTTTTCTAACGAAACTTCGAGTGTGTTTATGGTATAGTCAGTTGTACCGCAAGCCAGCTGTTTGAGCCCCTGCTATTTCAAAATTTGATTCATAAATGATGTACGTTTATGAGCGTTGATAATGCGTCAATGACTGTAGATTATATAGAGAGATTAATTCAGAATAATTTAAACACACATATATCGGCGTTAGATGAGTCACCGTAAAAATTCAATACGTACTTATTACGAATCTGGTATATAGACAAATGTAATTGCTCTGATGTGACTGATTATCAATTACGGGATGTAGCTATAAATCGCGAAACTTCTACAAGTTTGATCTGCTGCAGCTTTTCAACCTACGGTTCTTATTCAAAATACTACTAATGGCACTTTTAGTATCTTAAGTTTCACTAGACGGAATCGTTAAAATTTCAGTCACAATATAATCAAATGTAAGAGGTTACTGATAATAAGAAATGATCATCAGTGAGTACGTTAACAAATTTCGTTTGTTAAAACTTTGAATTATTTTCATAAGTTATCAGCTACAATTACAGCATTCATACAATCGTTGTATTATCATAATAATTTTCTTCTTATGAACTGCAAGATAAATTCTTGGAATTTTAGAAAATTTACTTAGGAATCAATTAAAAGGGTTCTAATTAAGACTGTTGAGACACCATCAAGAGATAACAATTTTGTGTATTTTATATACTAAGTATACCGGAAAATCATTACCGCACTACTACTGCACTGAAACTGACAACAGTTTCAGTGCAGTAGTTCAGCCCTGAAGATGTCCCATACAAATGGGTACGAAACGTCGGCAGATATACTAGTGACGCGGTTCCAGCCCGGAAACCCAGAAGCAGATAGTATAGTACTTTTTATTTAATATATAAAAAGTATAGGGAAAAATTTGTAATCGTGTCCAGAAGCAATAATAATATCCTTTATATATGAAAACGAACTAAAAATCAGAAATTCTGCATAATTCACTTGTATGGTGAACATGTTAACAGTTATCTAAAAAATAAATAATTGAAGAATAATCAAACATATAGAAATTTTAGAGTTAAATTGATACTTACCTATATTAATTATACAGATCCATAATTGTTAAAGTGCAAATTATAATTTAAATAATTATATGAACGGTACTTGTGAAGCTATATTATATAAACAGTGTTAAAGGAATACAATAAACTTTTAAATATTGGTGATATAAATAACCGAAGATAATAATGGAAATGGACGATTTACTCGTACATGTCGATGTATTGACAAGGGACGAATAACGGACAAAGAACAATGGTGGAAAGAAAAGGATGGAAGATAAAGATGGATCATTTAGTATCTAAACATTATTCTTTTATGTAATTTTTTTTTTAATTTGTTTATCAATATTATAATATTTTAATCACCGAAGGTTGATATATAACCCCTTGCCACATTAATTTTCGTATTCTGTATACGTATTTCGACAACTAAGTTCTCATCATCAGCAGATAATTAAAAAGTGTCGCACCTGGTAAACTACGGCGAAAATTACCCGTACGAAAACAAACTCCGTACGCGATCCGTACCATAGAGAACCAAAATGTACAGTGTGTACATTTTGGTACCGTACCGTTGAGAACCAAAATGTACACTACAGTGTACATTTTGGTTCTCGACGGTACGGATTAGTAGTTTATCAGGTGCGACACTTTTTAATTATCTGCTGATGATGACAACTTAGTTGTCGAAATACGTATACAGAATACGAAAATTAATGTGACATGGGGTTATATATCAACCTTCAGTGATTAAGTGAATCAACCACAGGCTCCATCAAACTTACCTTCAATATTATAATATAAAAGTACGATTAGTATAATTTATATTTTGATGTCAAAGGCGTCAAGAAAATTAATTAAAATAAAAGAATCATTAATATTAATTAAAAAGAATGCATTCCATAGTATCAAGTATTTTTTAAAGTATTTAGAGTATAAGTATTGCATAAAATCATATTTAGTAATAGAAATTTTGTAATTCATTTTAATGTTATACATTTGTTTATTTTATTAAAAGTGAATATATTATGTATAAAATATCAAAGAATTTTATTTAATGTAGATAGTAACATTCTGAATAATAATAATAATCAAAAAAAAGAAATTTAAATAATGCAGGCAGATTAAATAATTAAAGTCAATTGTTTAATTCGTTAATTAAAGTTCATTGAATTAATCAATGCTTATAATAAATTTAATTACATCAATATTATAGAAGGATTGATAATGCGAAAGATATAGTTGCACACAATGATATTTATGAGGATATAATTGAATAAATAAGGATTGATTTCAAACTAAGTATACATATGTGCAATAATCATTGTTATATTTACTCTGGGGTTTTTTAAGCCTAACACCACCTTTGCAGACAATTTAATTTCTGATCTAGCCAAATTGAAACAAGTATTAAATAAAGTAAGTATACAAATTGTGATTGTTATTTTATACAATCATTAAACAAATTATTAAATACAAATATGCATATACACATATTACATACACACATAAATATAAACATATACCTACAGATTAATTTATAACAATATATATATATATATATATATATAGTATCCATATATATATATATATATATATATGATAATAGTTACGTGTAAGATATATATATATATATATATATATATATATATATATCTTACACGTAACTATTATCATCAGGTGTATCGGTCTGTTGAACAAAGACTCAAACAATTTTAGTTTTCAATACTCTATATTTCGCTGCCAAACCTTTGCAACTTCCTCAGGAGTGTGCTACAAATGGACACCAACATTAGTGGCGATTACAATTCAATTATTAATACTTACAACTAAAAGCACACTGGCTAATTCAAAATAATCGTATAATTATGATAATAATATTATGACTCCTTTTAGTTGTAAGTATTAATAATTGAATTGTAATTGCCACTACTGTTGGTGTCCATTTGTAGCACACTCCCGAGGAAGTTGCAAAGGTTTGGCAGCTTAATATAGAGTATTGCAAACTAAAATTGTTCAACAAACCGATACACCTGATAATAGTTGCGGTTAAGATATTAAGAGTACGGTCGATTATGCAGTCCTTACTTGGCGGCTAGTACGATCAGTAGTCAGTTATAGTCGTGATTCAAATGATTCGCGCCCCACCACTTTACATTCTGATCGGTATTCGGCAGCTAGACCCGAATATAATGTGGTACAGTTTTCGTAGCGAGGTAAAATGAATGCACGGTATATATATATATATATATATATACGTATATATTGAAAAGTGGAAAGTATAGTATCCATATTTCTCCCACTTATGAAACAATATTATTATAAATCGTTGTAAGAACAGATATATTTTTATCGACCTATAGTTTTCTAACATATTTATTTAAAAAATGTTTTATTTAATATGGGCATACACACAGTTCTCAAAGAAATATAAATTAATTAAATATGCCAAAGACTCAATCTCTTTATCATTCGACTACTTCAATATTAATTAAGTGGACGTACATGTATGTATACACATATGTACACATGTATGAATACTCCGTTGTAACAGGTACATAATATCGTTCATATTAACGTTAGGTTTTTTGAGCAAATAACTCTAGATCCACTCGATAATATTTATATTTAGACTAGTATAATACTTTAAGTACTTCTACATCTTGATATCGTATATGGTTTTTAATGACCCGATCAAAACGTTTAAGGCAATTATGTTGCTGTAAAGTGAAACCAGGGACTATCAAGTGATTATCAAACGATGTAGCAAGTTTTTTTGTTTTCACAGTAATTTTGTATTTTTCCAAGATAAAATTACTACCGATTTTGATTAAACAACTATTACTAAAAAACATTTCCAGTACGAACAGTATAGCTTATTCTGCACAAGAACGTTGGTATGTATGTATATGGTCTGAACATTAGTGTTTGCTCAGTAAAGCATCCTTTGTGAATGTTTACGAGTTCTTGCAAACTTCCTTGCATCAGTCTTAATTGATACACTAAATTATTAAATCAGTAAGTATCCACATCTTGCACTAATTGAAGATTTAATTAGAATAATTTTGAACATATCTCGTTTCAGTTTTAAAAAGTGAAAAATGAAAAAAATATTTAATATTCTTCAGCTAATTTATTTACTATGTTACTAGAACTATTTTGCACATAATTGTTTTATAATATACCTTAGATTACGAATTCCGAAAATAATAACAGCGAAGTCGTATGTAAATTGTATTCCTTATTTTCTATTTTCATTTAAAGAATATCTTAGGGAATTATAAATTATGTTAATATATGTAGATGTTAGAAGTCAAGTCGAAGTCATAGATTCACAGAAAAGCTTAAGAAGGATTGACCTATAAGGAAGCCGAGTTATACCATGATTCAAAACTCACTTTTAATTAACATTACAGAATAATTTAGAATGTAATGGAAAAAAATATCCATAAGTACACGTAGAAACTATCTGGTATACAGACGACTCTAAAACGGCATAAGGAGTCGGTGACAAAATTTTCGGTAACAAAGAAAGGACGAAGATTCAGGTGAATTCAAGCAAAATTTCTACTAAAGCAGAATTGGTCATTACATCACTACGTTAAAAAAAATTGATAGATAGAATAGATCAAGTCACGAGGTGATCGATTTCTCTGACAATCAAGCAATGCTAAAGATACTGGACTAAATGTAAACAAAGTCTAATTTTGAATTTAATTACGAGTATGACCTAAATGATCTCCATAGTCGCAAAAAGGTAACAGTCTGGATCTCAAAGTGAAATGGCTGTAAGACCAATAAAAAATCGTTGAATTGGATACCTTTCTAAAAACCCAAGCGAAAAGGAATATCAAAGCGGCCATGGAGAAGTGGCCTTGAAACTAATCTCGAGATAAGTGGAAAAAAATCCCTAGGCCAAAAACAGGTGAAATAGTTCTTTGGCGAACGGTCACCCAGATTTACAAGAAACCTACAGAGTAAGAATAAGAAGGCTGTTAGGATAATAGTGGGCAAATATATAAGCATATATGTATATGAACTTGACAGAAGAAAACATGTAGATGCTGCATTGCAGAAGAGGAGGTCGCCATCCAGGTATAGGAGGACATGGCAAGAACGCGGTTTTTACAAATCAGAGATGAAGTCTACATAGAAAAGCCGCTCTCGAAGCTGATAGGTTCTATTAAATGAGACTAGACAAAATACTCTGACGATGATTCTGCAACAAAAATAAATTATAAGACAGAAACAAATGCACTGCTATTATTCAAATTAACTTTATAGAGTATATGATAACCTAAATTTCATTTAATTATACTATGATAAACAATGTTAGTTGGATAGAGCAAACAGTTAACAAAAATGTTATGTAATTTAAAAAATTAATAAAATTCTTTGCTAGGCCGAGAGAATATCCCCAACCTCTTTCGTTTAGCATATCATTACTGCCAACTTCTTAAATCTTTTTAAAGAATAGGTACTTTCTTGTCATTTACCAAACGAAATAAACTAACTTACATGCTAATTAATTTCGATTGTTATTAGCAAGTCTACGATATAGTCCAAATTTGGCTCCGTATGCCTACTTTTTATTTAGAAATTTGAAACATCAGCTTAGAAGAGCTCATTTCGCAGACGATAACTTATTGAAGCGGGAGACTGATGCTTATTATTAACAACCAACAGAAACAATTTTTTCTGATGAAAAAGTCGTTATCGCACAGGAGTACGTTAAAGTTACGGGAGATTACGTAAATCTCTTGTTTCATAGTAAGGTAGAAAACTTTTCTAATTCTCGTATTGTTAAATAAGTTGTTACGTCAACAAAGACTACAACTAAATTTATTAGGGTAGGATCCCATACGATAACCTACGAAAGATTGAAAAGCAGAAAGTATTCAAGTGTAGTTTCCTTTTACTTTGCAAAATGTCAATTGTCACTAATTATTTATTCAGGTTTAATAGAACTCGAAAATTGTAATACTGCGCTTAAAAATACAATGAATGAAATGAAAGACAAAAATATACAATAAAATTTACGTTTGTCTAGAAGAACTCACAACGCAAACTTTTTCCATGATTGTAGCGGTTTTTTGGCAATTGTCTATGGCAAAATTTGTTTGTTCACAATGGAATAAAGAGAAAGGCAGTCATCATCACTGGGGCAATAATTGTCCACATGGATTCACGTATAACTATCGCACAACTTCAACATTCTTGAGATATCTATTAGAAGTGATTTAATCCTCTTGTACAAAAATTTAAACATATCTAGAATTTGTGCTCGTTCCGCGTTTACTAATACCAGATCAAAAGGAAAATAGAACAATGACTTGTACTAGAACAGTAGAAACAGTGTTTTTGAAAGAAAGTTAAATTGTAGAAAGAGAATTATTACTACGAATAAAACTTGGGTGTAATGTTTTGCCTTAACAATGAAATAGCAGTAAACCATAATAAAAAATAAAACACACCCAAAATATGCCACTGAACCTATAATCATAATATTTTTAGATTAACAAGTGGATTGTGTGCACGCATAAGATCCATGGAACTAATTTAGCCTCAGTTAATGAAGAATTACATCCACAGAAAACAATCTGATGTATTTGGAAAGTGAAAGCTTCATCACAATAATGCTCGAACATGGTTCCTCCATTTTGGAACAATAACAGCATCCCTAAGATAAGGTTGTTGCACTACTGGAGGACAGTATAGGACGTGCTAAAAGAAAAGCCGTTTTTCAGTACTTAAAAATTGGTAATATTTTTTCATTTTATAAATATACAAGTATCTTCACGTGTACTTTTAAGTAAATAAACAGATTTGTATAACTGATAAAACCAGTGAAATACTTCGTTAAATTTTATGTAGAGAAAGGACGCTTCTTATTTGAATTACAAGGGAACTATTTTTAACTTGTTTTGAAACACGAAAAAAGTGAAGTACCGAATAATGATTAAATTGTTGTTTTTAAAGAACAAAAGAAAGCTGAACTACTGAACTTAAACGCGACCGAACCATTATTTCTTATGAACAATGCCGTGAACTCCCATAAGACCAAGAAGTGATTAAAAATGTTCATAGTAGTGCTAGATGATTGTCGAATAATATTGATTTCGAGAAAAAATTGATTATGAAAAAATTATGTGTAAAATGAATACCTCGTTCGTTGACTGTGGACGCGAACGTGAACAAGAGGAGATTTGATACGAAAGACTTCTGATGGGGAATAATAATGGTTGATTAAACCTAGATACACCATTTTACACCCGAAATGACATAACAATTGAAACAATTGACTAAGGCGGTACAAGTTTCCCTATCTTTTGGGACTGCAGTGAAATTCTTCTTATCTATTATTTTCAAATAAGTAAAACGATCACAGACGAAGCTATGCATTTTTTTTAATAAAGCGCACGATGGAATTCAACGCAAAAGTTTCCACTTTTAATGACAAAAATTCATTAACTAAATTTTGAATTGCTTTCGTATCTAGCTTATTTGCTAGAATTGGCTACCTGAGACTTCTTCCCTATCCGAAACCTTGCCACAGAGCTGTGGCAAGAAATTTAGATCGATCGAGACTGTAGTAACTGAAACTAACACACATTCCAACAGTTTGGTAAGCTTACTAACTAAATATAAGTTACAAGGATAATACTTTGAAAAGCAAGACAATTTTTGGACAAAATTTACTGTTTTCTTATCTAGGCTTATTAATTACAGATCAGCCCTCGCATTTTCATAAAAAGAAGCGTCTTGTATGAAAATCAGTTTATACACACAAACGTTTTTCTATATAAATCGTCTTTTGCGCAGTAGGCCAGCTCTATTCACATTTTGTTTAAATATTTTTCCTGGTTTAATAAAAAAAAATAGTGCAATGCTTCTCTCTTTTAACTGCGATATTTTAAATTTCGAGTACTTTCATCTATTGTCAAATGAATAAACATAATCCATGAGTATTCATTATTAAATTTTATTCAGCAAAAAAATCACATAATGCTTTAGAAGCACAAAAATACAAAAACAATGTTAATAGTGCGCAAAATAATAATGTATGTAATATAAAATAAATTTATCTTAAGAACTTTTAGAGGCATGTAAACATAAGCTACCTGTTTATGTAAATGACGTGACGAAGCGAATAAAGTCGACCTCTCTAACCGTGTTATTACATATAATTTCGCTATATCCTCAAAATAAATTATAGGTTACACATGCTCTGCTTCCACCAATACGGTAGCTTTATCAGACAAGATAGATAAGCCGCTCTTGTGGTATATACGAGCAGTTCTACAGAAACTTATTGTTCAAACATATTTTACATATTTAAGAAAAATATATTAATCATTTGTATTAACTAACTTTTCCAACATAATTAATATATCGCTACCACTAAAATATATTTATTTAGTATTAATATTCACGCATTTATTACTATTTCTTCCAAAAACTCCAAATTTAATGCAACCATAGTTATAACTTTAATAACAAACTTCCACAAAATCCCAAAACAAAATAGTCAAAAATTTTACATTTTCTAAATAATTAAATGACTTTCGAATATATGTATTTTTTTAAAAAATTCGTTACTTGAAATAGTTTTTGGTTTTCTTAATCTTCTCGTCTGTAGTGTTCCAGTTTTAATATATTGTTTATTGCATTCTTGTAAAGTGTTTAATAACTTACGAGGTGTGGCTATTAAATAATGAGGCTGACGCTGTAAAAATTTTATTTTGATTTCATACATATTTACTTATTATCGTCTTCAATATACACACCTCCTCTATCCCTTCAACGCTAAATGCGAATCTTCCATTGTTCGAAACAGTGCTGGAAGTCTTCTTCTGTTAGCTCCTTCAGGACGCGTGCCGCTTTCACTTTCACAGCTTCAACAGACTCAAATTTTGTTCCCTTTAATTTAGATTTCGCCTTAGGAAATGGATAGAAGTCGCAGGGCGCAAGATCCAGCTAATAAGTCGGATGGTCTAACACTGGGATACTGTACTTGGCTAGAAACCTCTTGACTGACAATGCGGAATGAGTCGGTGCATTGTCTTGGTGGAGAACCCATGACTTTTCCTTCCACGTTCAGGTCATTTTTCCTTATTCTTTCACAAAATTGAGCAAGAACGTGAAGGTAGTAATGTTGATTAATAGTTACTTAACATTTTTCCAGCGAAGCAAAAAAACAACTCTAATGCGAACGAATGCTACAGCTATACTGATTTGTTTACAGAGGCGAGAGGTACTACTTTCGAAAAAGAAGGCTGCTTGACGAAAAAGGACAGCACTAATAAATATCTTATTTGTTTATCAACTTGGTAATCCTTCTAAACAACTGTCAAAATTTGCATTTATTCTGATTCTACAAATGCTTGTTATTTGAATGCTAGTTTGGTTCGAAACACGGAAAAGAGTATCGAGCAGAGAGATAGTTCTTAAACTACAACAACAACAAACAAAACAAGCGATCAAAATCAAAGCTGAGCTGGACTCTATTTACAAGGATCGGTCTCTATCGATTAATAAAATAATGTGCATCTGAGTTTAAATGTGACAGGACCGATATATTTGATGAATAACGCAGTTAACACCCAAAAAACGTGTATTGCAGAAATCACTATAAAAGTACGTGATATGGTGCCAGATGAGTAGCAGAGTCTTCACACATTTCATATGAATTAGTGGTTTCGATTTTACACAATGAATTAAATACGAACAAATTATGTGCAAATTGTGTGCCGCACTGGTTGATTGTGGCCCACAAACGTGAACAAGAACGCAATTCAGTCCTTAATTTAACAAAATTAAGCGCCAAAAAGACGCCGAAAATAACGAAACGAGAGCTTTTTTCTTTTTCCCAACGTGAAACTTGAAAAAGTAAACCTTTCTTTTTTGATAAAGTGAGAAGATTAACATAATTAATGAAAATAAAATAAATTTTATGAAAACGTTTGTGTTTTCTTATTTAGGCTCATTAATTACTAAGCCGTCCTCATATTTTGTAATCTCGGTCTTTAGAAATAAATTACTTCTATTTACTAACTTAACTTCACCAAAGTATGCAATCGCGCGTTTTAAATTTTTTTGCTAAATTGAAATGTTATGTCGGTTTTGCTTTTTTGCTTTTAATTCGGAATTCGGATCTGTGCGTATTGTTTCACGCTTGTTTTTTTTGTACCTAAAACTTTCCTATTATTTTCCCCTAGAATATTTTTAACTTTTCATCTTTTCTGTTGCATACATTTCTGCTGATCTTATTAGTTTTTAGCATTCAATTGTATTTGTACGTTTAGTGGTCACCCCAAGTTATTTGCCCTTCGACTTCTTCGTTGAACATATTCAAACTTTCCTGTCCTTATCTATTTCAGCAGTATTGTCAGCATGCATTTAAAATTATTCAGATCTCTCTATTATTACTAAAATAATATTATTTATAAACTTCAATCTTGCATAATTCACTACTTTCCTCCTATTTTGCTTGATAATCTTCCGCACAAATTTTTGATTCCTCCACAGTATATTGATCAGATTTCTTAGTTTACCGTTCTCATCCATCAATATTGCTCCACTTTCTTTGTTTTTACGTAAGTATGCGGCAAATATAAAAATGGTGAGTAGCAGAATTTAAAAAGTAATGGTAACATTAGAAAAAGTGAACAAAATGTCATCATCCAAATATAAATTATGGAAATGATTGGGGTTTGGAACAGTATTATCATTTAAATGACGCAATAATAATTCTTACAAATTATTATACTCCAAATTTGTTTTTCTGTGGTAAAGGTTAGTTATGCCTTACTGCAAAATTAAAGGAAGCAGATATAAGTTTGGTAACGAAATATTATAATAGAAATACGTTTTTGATCGATCACAATACCACAAAGATAACCTGTGACTTATTAATGATGATAGGCGCGACGATGTAGGTTAATTTCTGGGGTCGTTAATCGATTCGAAAAACATCGTCGAGAGCAGAGCAACGGTCGGAAGAAACTTCAACAGTAGATGAAGGCGGTAACCCGGACTGCTCCGAGTGACGACGACTTAAAGTTTGCCGTTGTGTTTGTAGCCGGCTGCCGCAGTCTTGGTCGGGTGTTCGTTACTCGATGGCCATTTAACGGCGGCCGTTTCGTGATTTACCAATTGTGTGCACTCGATGTTAGACCCTTGAGGTACGCCACTAATTCACACACACAAAGCTATCTCGAAATACGTTCTTTACTGTGCTGTGGAGGTGATTTGCGCTATTTGTTGTTTTGTAGCTGTTGCTAGTTGTTTTGTATTTGTGCTGGTGATGATGATAGTGATGCTAGTAGTGTTGCTCTGTGCTCGTTTTGTACGTTCGTCCGAACGTGGACGATAAATGTTGGATATACTGATTGCGAAACAGGTGCTTTTTTAAATTAAGACTTGAGAATTTTGAGTTTCCTTTTTAAAGATATAATAACCAGTCGCAATGCATTTATACTTTATATCGATTAAAAGATTAAATCGCAGTTGTCAGCGTAATGAATATTTATTACCTATATATATATACAATGATATATCATTTTCGGTTTGGTATCGACAGACGATTTATAATTTCCTTTAATTCAAAAAACACACTAAGAAGTTGGTTTCTCGGCGTTCTAAAATTAAGGGCGATATTAATAGAATGAGTAATGTGAGTGAAATGTACAGATAGACTTCACATAGTATTTGTAATATTACCTGGAACATATTTTTGCTATTGTAATAAATATGAAATAGGGGATAATTTTTACTAAATTATATCCGCAACTGCTACATCAGGATACATTATTTATATAAATATCAGAACCATAGTGAGGACTATGAAGAAAGGAGCACAATTTTGGTCGCAAAACGCGTTATAATTTCGTTCAAATAGTAAATATCACTTTTGACAAACATCAACTTTTGGACTTTGTAAGAACTGCATAAATTTTATAATTTAGCACTTAAGCTATATATTCGGATGACACTTTTTCCATTATCTACTGACGATTCTTATCTGCCTCACCAACTCGTTAAAGTTTTAGCTTGGAGTTCAATTCAAGATTATTCACATATCCATATTTCCCACAAGGTAATCCAATTCAAACCATCTGAATCATTGCAAAAACAACAAAAAGTTTGATCTCCAACCTCGACCTAACTCATGAGTATCTAAAGATTATGTCTAAAATTGCATACTGCATTTCTAACATGTATATGTATATGTATTGTGTCTGACACGAAGACATAAATATTCTTTTGAAGCATAAAAATGTAATTAAAAATAACCATTTATACAATACATTGAGATTATTTTAAATCAACTTTTATAAAGTAAATTTCTAATTTTATTAGACCTTTAAAGAACATTAGGCATTCAATAAATACTTACTACAAATATAAAAAGCTTCTTTTAATAGTTAAAGACGCGTACAAAAAGTTACCAGTCTATATTTACAACTTTTTCCACCTGCGATGTTCGACTACAATTTAGCTGTTGTATTAAATCTAATTACCCGTTTACTTATACAAGAACTCATATTAAAGAAATATATTCTAGTGAAATGTACATATTTCTGCGTGTATACCCTTTTATATACAATAAACGACTAATATTATTCACATATATTAATACATGTGAATAATATGTTTATTCCTTCTACAGACAATCATCATCGTGAACTTTAAGTCGCTTAGGTGAAAAGATTAATTGCTTAAATTAAATCGTATTGAAGTTTCAAATCGATTTATCGTAATATAGATAAACGCAGTAAAATAATATATGTTGCAATACGATTACCTGAAGAAAAATAAATACATTCTGAAACCTCACAGTCACCAATTTTTGCTTCATGTCATCAACTCGTAATTCTGTTCAAGACAATAAAAATAATTTGAAATATTATGTAGTCTATTAATGTTTAGTAGATTGAAGTTGAATCAATTTCGCAATATTTTCTGCATTTATTTGTTTGACAAAAATTTTAAAGAGAAATATTTACCATAAAAAGATAAAGTTTAATACATTATTAAATGCTATATATGTATATTATCTACCAGGTTGTTACAAATGTAATGTCCGTTTTTTCCTTCAGTCTGAACTGAATCGCACCTGTGTGAAGACGTGTATGTTTTTGGTGAAAATTATTATTGTATTTGTAGAAAAGGGTATTTATTTTGAATGATGGTTTAAAAAATTCAGCGAGGGAAATTTTGATTTGGAAAATGAGCCTCGCGGATATGCGCGTAGCACCGTTAATGACGACGAGCTGCGTGTAGAAGTTGAAAGTAATCCGTCGACAACAGTGCATAGCCTTGCAGAAACATTTCAAGTGTCCATTGCCACCATTAGTCGTCACCTTTCTTCGATTGGCAAAGGAAGAAACTCGATCGATGGATACCGCACCAATTAACGGAAGCCAATAAGCTCCGTCGATTAGAGGTGGCTACCTCTTTGGCTAATCGACAGAAAGTTGAACCGTTTCTTCATCGAGTGGTAACGTGTGACGAAAAGTGGATACTTTATGATAATCGGAGACGGTCAGGACAATGGTTAGATCGAGGTGAAGCACCAAGATAGCATGCACGAGCATCACTTCACCGCGAAAGATTATGGTGACTGTATGTATAGTAAGGGTATTATTCACTATTCATTTTTACAACCTGGTGAAACCATCACGGCAGCGTCTTATTGTGCCGAACTGGAAACTATGCATGGAAAATTGAGCCGCTTGCAGCCCTCACTAGTCAATAGACATGGACCCATACTTCTTCATGATAATGCAAGACTTCATGTTGCACGACAGACAATTCAAAAACTTTCGGAATTTGGTTACGAAATTCTCCCTCACCCACCTTATTCACCTGACCTTTCGCCAACTGATTTTCATTTTTCCCGAAGTTTAGACACTCGCTTAAAAAATAGGGACTTCCAAGACCGGGAGTCTGTAATGGCAGTGTTTGAGCAATATGTGAGCCGTCAAAAGCTAGATTTCTTTTCAAAGGGAATTTTTCAGCTTCCAGGCAGTTGGCAACAAACTATTGATGTAAATGGAGACTATTTTGCAGAATAAATATTTATATTTTTTTTAAATTTAGACTTTTTTTATTCCTTACAAAATCGGACATTTCATATGTAACAACCTGATACATGAAATACCGCTTTGCGAACACAAGGAGTAAGGTCCACTGAACTCCTTCAGCGTGAAATGCATACCAAAAGGTCGGTTTAAAGTCTATATAATGTTTCTTCATGCATTACTTCTGACTGATTTTCAGACTAGATACGGCAGTTTCGCTTATTCACAAAACCATTAAATCAAAAATGAGCTTCGTCGCTAAGAAGATTTTCTTATAAAATTTAGACTTATTTTCAAGTTTCTCTAACCCAAACTACTGAATCTGCAATGCAACAAATAACTGTTTGGTTTGAATTCTTGAGCTAAAGTAATCTTGTATGTACGTAAGGCAAGATCTTTTCGCAAAATTCGCCACAAATTGGCGTTGAAAATGCGCTATGCCTAAAATAAACTAGAAATTAATACATTTGAATCTTCAAAAATACGTAAAACAATATTATTTCCTTTGCTTCTTGCATTTGTTTGCCTCATTGGAATATTATGAAATGAATCTGTTGATTCGAATTTTTATACAATACGTTCAATTGTCTTTCAACACATATGATTATAAGTGCGAAAATAGAAATAGTGCGCATAAAATAACCGCAACTGAATGTGAATTTGAATACTTCGTAAACGCTCTAAAACATTTATGAGGAAATGGTATTCACAGAAAAACAAATTAAACAAGAAACTCAGCAGGGCCGCCATCTAAAAGAAATCTAAATTTACAAATTGTTGTAAAACTCTTTATTAATACTTTTTATATGACTACTATACAGAAATATTCTCCTGAGCAACATGGAATTCTTAGGAATGTACATATATACTCACCTGAAAAGCATTTACTATTGTTCTATTTATATTTATTTATAATGATAAATTATTAGTCTTTGCTTTCAATTTTATATAGTGTACCAAAGTTAATTACTTTTCATCTACTCAATAATCGTAGATTAGGTATTTATAAGCTAGACGAATAACTAAAGTCAGTATTAGTACTGATAAATTCTATAAATACACAACACACAATCTTTGACATAGATAGTTGGCATGTGTATATTATAAATCCCAGTAATGTGAATTGATTCCTTGCGATTCTCTCGATGATATCGAATCGATTATAGATTTAAGTATTTAAAATGCAATATCTCGTCACGGTACAGAATGATTATACAGGCTGATTCAAACGGATGGACACAACTTCAAAGATCTATTTTTTCTGGACTGTGTCGTATTTGAATTCTGTAAGCTGCATTTAATTATATATATTACAACTTATAGATCTATCTAGATGGCATTAGAATTCATCTCATATTCGATGAAGAATGTGTTGCGTGACTGAGTTCACCGCAGCTGTAATATGGTTTCAAAGGTCATTCAAATTTCTGGGAATAGGTGGTACGTTAACTGCACCTTTAATGAATTGGTGCAGGAAAAAATTGCAAGACGTGAGACCAGATAGTCTCGATGACTGAAACTGAAGTACCAGGTCTTCATTCTCTACACGACTTATCCGTTGTTGATGTAGAGGTTTGTCGTTGAACATTCAAGTGGTGGAACTCCGTCCTGCTAGAAAACGTAATCTTCTGAATCTTCATTCGCTTAAGGAACAAGCAAGATGAGCAACATTCTGAGAAACGTTACCCCAGTAATTGTGTTTGCATAAAATGTAAAATTGTTTATTCCAACAACAAACTCTCTTCCTCGTTGGAAATTCATGTTTAACTTACGATGAAATACACACTGTACCGCAGTTTCAGACTCGCCTTTACTGAACTCACGAATGCAAAAAATCTTGCGTCGTATAGTAGCTATCTTGCTGACAACTGACACTGCTGTGTGACTCTGAAGTGTGGCAAGTGTAGCTAATTGAAATTGTAACCATCCTTTAAAATCATATTGTATATTCCGAATTACATTTTTCATTTTGAGACTTCGGTTAATATAAAAATTTCCTATTTTTTCTCGAAATAAAAAAATACATTTTATAATATCTAGTTTATTTATCATTATCAAAAGAAAACAATGTTTAAAAAATAGCACGAATGCTTGGTCGAATCGGTCACAAAGGAAACAGTCTTAATTAAAGGATGTTGATATACATATATCGGGGGCTTATTCGTGTGCTTTATAGTATCCACATTGTTTGCCTTATTTGTATTTTTTTTCTAATGTAGTCATGTCGACTGTATCTAACAATTTGAACGCAAAATAGGAAAAAAAGGGAATTTAAGCTTACCTGGAACATACTAATTAAGTATCCTTATGTCTTAAAAAGAATTATATGTAATTTTATTGTTCTTAATTCAAAGTACTTGTATTGATATTGTTAATATTGCATCAGACTACGAGTACTTTAAGTTTATTCCGTTATTATCTGTTTTCAATACTTACTTTATCCCTCCTACATACAAATAAATAATAGAAAACTGATCGAATTCGCCACTTCATATTCGGAGCAGGACAAATCCGTACAAATCAGTATAAAGGACTTTAAATACTAAACAAAATATGCTAAAAAGACATATTTAACTTTAAGATAAATATACATACGTATGTATATTTATAGAAAACATATATGTATATATTAATGATAATGCCTATAGTGGGATAGATAAGGACCAACTTTCTCGACACATACTGTGCAGCATGCACGTATGTACTACCACATAAATGTTAACAATGTACACGAAAATATATCTGCCGGGTTCATGTAGAATGGTCTTTACATCATGTAAACAAAACATTGGCAGTCGGAGCATGTCTATTCATAACATAATAGTAAAAAAAACATCTTATTTTCCAAAGATTTGTATTCGAGTAGCGCGTAATATACAACGAACAATTCTTTTCTTTTATTTATTCGTGTATATATATATATATATATATATATATATATTTATATATATGTATAAGTATTTTATATATTCGTATATGTAAAATATTCCATAACAATTATATTCATTAATAATTTATTATAATTTCGAGTAATTTATAAGAAAACTATTCCGATACTACGATACTATAAATTACATATACATATGTATGTATATAAATATATGTTTTTGTGTACTTGTAATGATCTAATTTATAGATCTAAATTTTTACTTATTTCACTTACAGTATGAATGAAATAAGTAAATATGAATATGCTACATAACATTCAATCTATTGATATGATGACCGACGTACAAATTTTGCACCAAATTATTACATTACCTTAGGCGTTTAAATTAAAAGGATAATTTTGACTGTAACTAATATAAATTTAAAATGTTCGTCATCTGCATCATATATTCTAAACTGGCATTAACTTAAAAAACTCAAAATGTATGTCACCAAAACGTTTACTTAAAATATTAAATCTCAGAATTAAAATTTCGTCGACGACATTAAACATTCTACAGACTCAAAATAAAAAATACGCAAAATGCAGTGTGAAAGTTCATTCCTCACGTTTCCTAATTCTTCGTTATTTTTCGGAATGAAGGAAATATATAAATTTTTATAATATTGGCCAAACGGAGAGAGACAGGTTGTAGTTGTTTGAAGGTTTTTGTTATCAAACTCAAACCGCAAACAAACTCGTGCGCTATTTGAGTTATTCCCACAACGCACACCATTATGTGTTTGTTTTAATGGAACATACAGCTCGACCTGAAAATATAGAGCGAAAGTGATTTAGAGCGTCAACCTTTTTGTGGGAGTAGTTGTACACCATGCATAGTTTGATCTCCCTGCAGTTGGTATCATAAAAATCTCTAAATTGGAGCATTCTTTATCTTTGTATATTGATGACGCTTTTTCGTGTTAATGTATCAAATGAATTTTCTAAATGATATGGTAATGGTTATCAATGATAAACATCAAAGCTAAGTAGTACAATGAATCTTACATTAATGCAATCTGAGTACTCCATTGTCAAATGCGTGCAGATGTCATTGTTCATTTCGTACATATACGCTCGGAATTGTGTTATAATAGGTCGCCCATTTACCTATACATTAGCTTAAAGGATGATTCTATTTTTGGAAGCAAGCGTCAAACTCATCCTTCAACGGACTATGGAGCAGCTGTCTACTGTAACTTGATACATTATTATGATAAATTTATCAAACTGCAACTCAAGTTTTCTTTTTTGAGCAGATATTCATGTTTTCGACACGAATAAAAATACTATTTGTATTTATTCAATAAAGTCTTGATGAGATATTTTTTACAGTCAGAGGAACACACCCAAATGGACTTAAACTCTGACTGAAATATATATCTTTTTAGAACGGAATGAAATGTGTTGTTTTGGAAGCACAAAAATCATCACTCGCAATTACTTCCAGAAACAGTAGCGTATTTAAGCGGTACAGAAATCTTTCTTATATTCAATTCTTCATTTAAAATGTACCTAACTGTTTCTCCTTTAATCTGCAATTGTTCAACTATTAATCTTACACTTAATCGTTCATTAATCATCCATCATTACTGCTTTTGCCAATCTGTTTCTTTTCGCTCGTCTATAAGTACTACTCACGCGAATAGGACTTATTACAATAGCGCATTTGCTTATTTTTATTTATGTATCTAGCAATTTTCTTAGAGAACTCCATTACTATATATATATATATATATATATATATATATGTGTGTGTGTGTATCTAGCAATTTTCTTAGGGAACTCCATTACGATTTTCATATAAACCACTATTTGAAAAGAAATACTTTAACAATTGAGACACGTTTTTACATGTTTTACAGATAAAAATTATATAGGAACGTAAAACTAAATGCTTTGAAGAAACCAATCAAAATGTAATCAACACATATCTGCAGTGAGCTCAATTAATAGTTATGAGTATAATGTTACTTTTTCATTGTAATTAAACTAAGTTGAGAAAGTAAGGTTGATGTTGAATTTGATGGAGCCTGTGGTTGATTAAGAAAGTAACTATAATTATCAGTCACTTTTAAAAGTAAAAAAAGATCTGTGTGAATTATTTTGATTATTATTTTAAAATATTGGTATATAATAATTCTTTAAAATATTATTTTAACACTTTTTTGTATATTTGTTAATTGCAAAATTTAAAAGTGATTCAATAATATGAAAATTATAATCTGGTGCAACAACACTATTTCTATTTCTTCTAGGTAATAAAACTATATTATAAATGAAATTGTATTTATGGCGTACATTTAATTGAACTCCATTATTCTGCTAATGTTGACGTTTATCTCAATTAATAACTTTAAAATTAACTCTTAATTTTATATTCCTTCCGCACAGATTAAAAAAATGTTATTACATTTATAACAATCATACCTGAATATAGAAATTCTTTTTTGTCCAAAATTGTGTTTGATGTTCCATTATTCCTTATTACATGCCAAATTGTCTAATTGCAATATTTAAAAGAAAATTGATAATGAGAACGTTCGGAGGTTTGTAAAAAAATTTCTGTCGATATATAGAAACGTAGGACGTATGACAAATGGTATTCAGAAAACGAAATTAAAAAGCAAACAATTGAGAATGGAAACTGTAATAAAATTCTGTTTTGTGGGTCAAGATTGTTAATGTTTCAACTACGATGAGAAAGTAATTTAAGTATTGGCCACGTTTCAATATACATCGGCAACTTTTGTATAACGAGATTGACAATATGTACTACATATGTACATATATGGTCACTGTGTCCGATGCATACCGGCAACTTCTTTCGTTAACGCAGGAGAAATTATAAAAAATTTACAGAGGCGTGAAATCAGTGCGGTAACTGAAGGTTATGCTAATAAAATGGGGAACAATAAAACAAGTATTGCTGTTAAAATATTTTGAAAATGGTCTTGTTTTGAAATTCTTTCATGACATAAAATAACAAATTAATTAATATAAGAGCACTACAGGCCTAGTAGGCCCATGACTTGATTGACTATTTCACGTCATTTTTTTATTTCAGTCGTTGAATTCCATTTTGTGCAAATCTCTCTCGCTACCTCTTCATCTCTGCCTTTCTCTTCTCCTTCTGCCTCCTATCATACTTTCAAGTACTTTATTTGGAAATCGGTCTTTATGCATTCTACAAATATGTTCCGATCATCTTAATATTCTTTTAGTTTTTTCGCCTCTTTCATCTCATTTTTCTTAATACTTTTCCAACATCTTCTCCTCCACTATTCACACCCGCAATACATCACTGTCAAATATTGCTATGGCTGTATAACTGTTTTGTATATCTCAGCTTTAGGTTGCGGGATACTATTTTACTATGCACTGGTCTCTTTCTGGAGTAAATATTTTCATTTCCTTTCTTAAACTTCTTCTTTGACACAAAGTTTTCGACTAAATACACTTATTACTTATCTGGTAATACTAAAGCTAGTGAAATTCTCCACTTCTTCAAACTTATAGCCTTCCTCTACTTCTGTTGATATCTTCAAGTAACCATTTGTCGCATACTCCCCTTGTGACCATATCATGTATTTCGTTTCGGCCGAAAATATTTCTAATCTGTATTGTTGTTAGGTTTTTCCAACGTTACACATAGCTGTAGCTACCTTCTCGCTGTGATTATGTTAGTCTGCAAATGCTAAACATTGATATTGTCTAGAATATGTTAGACCGGACCTATTAATATCGACTTCCTTTATTACAACATTGAACAATATGAGTGATAGTGGATCGCCTTGTCCCAGGCCTTTGAATTTCTCCGATAGATTTTCTTCTATCTAAATGTTATCTTCAGTTCTTTCCAGGTACGATTAATGTCCCATTACTCTATCGTATGCCTGTTTAATGTGTCTTTCCTATGGTCGTATCGTTTCGTCAGGATACCTTTAATATAAATATCTGGTCTATAAGTAATTTATATATGATCTTTCCTTCCTGAAACTACTATGCTTTCTATTTTAACCAGCTTGTCCTTGATTGTACATCGCAAGCGTTTTGTGTGCTGCACTTAATAATGTTATGGATGTAAATTTTCTCTAACAGCATTTGCATACGGTTCACCATATTCATACATTCCTACTGTTGTTCCATCATTAATTAGACTTTTGTTATTCTTTTAACTTCTAATCATGTCTTATTTCTTTTAATGTCAGTAGTCCTATTTGTTCTTCATTCTCGTTGTTTTCCATATCATCCCCTATATCATTCTTCTCCTTTTCATTAATTCAGTAATTCCTCGAAACACTTCTTCCATAGTCTTAATTTTTTTTCATTTTTCCCTAGTATTCGGATTCTAATTTTGTAGAATATTTCGTTTCGTTTTCTAATTCTTCTTTACTTTCCGCGCTTCCATATACAGGGTGTGTATTTCCTTTTTCTTGTAGTTTGTTTCTATTTCTCTATCCTCTGGCTAGTTTTCTATATTTTCTTCCCTATTCTACGTATGCTTGTTTTTCCTCCTCTAACTCCTTTATCAACATCTGGTGCCTCAGCTGCTTCCCTTTTTGTATTTCTTCCTAACACTCTTGATCATACCATGTGTTTCCCTTATGCATTTCTTCCTGGCTCGTACATATTTAGATCCGTTTTCTTCATTTATACTTTCCCATAGATCATCTATACCCTTCATTATTATAGCAGTAACATCAAATATGATTTGAAACATTAATAAACAACTAACAATGGCATGTGTTTATAATGCAGCTGAGCATAAAACATTTTTTATCATTGTAATCTTGATACAGTTAAAAAATAATTCTGTGCTTTTATTTGGTCTCGAAATTGTATTACAGCTATTATAATTTTTGTTGCATATTTTGGATATAAACTATCTTGCCACACTAATAAATACCTATCTTCTTCACATTAACGACAAAAGGTTTTACATTAAAATTACAGTGAATAAAATCAAATCTCAAAAAAACAAGTTACTCTTTTTAGTTTTATTTTTCTACCATAATATTGTATATCCGCTATACATATTCAATGTGCTTAAATATTGAGTTTAATACTGTATACACATATTACAGATAATTTACATACTAATTCGTTTCGAAATAGTATTGTAGTACGAGATATGGAGATAGAAATATCGTTTATATTGCTTCAGGCAAATTAAAAGAAATAAATAAAGATTATATAAAAGCAAATTACGAGTGGGCAAACTACCGTATAGCATTTTAAGTCATCTCTTTCACTTTACCGTCCGTTGTTAATTACAATCGAAAGGTAACAAAAAAGATGAAGGTGAAAGAGCACAACGGTCTAAATTCTCATGTTAATTAGACGTTTTTTCCGAAGATATGAATCGAATCATTTACACGTTCTTATTCAAACAATGTCTAATTAGTGCACTAGATTTACCTTTGGATACCAATGTCGAACAATAAATCGAATCGGAGGAGCGTTGAATAGATTAGGAATTAGCTATCAGGGGATTTGTAATTGAAAGGAAGCTGTGGTATACACGAAGAGTATTTATCGCCATCTCGCATGCAAAGAACGTTACCTACCGTACATACACGAGCTTCTAAATCATTAGTTAGTTTTAAGTTTGAAGAAATTTTCGTGTGATTACTATTCTTCCGCCTTAAACTGAAAAGTGTCTTTCACATAAACCGTCCCCAATTTATTAGCTGAATACTGAAAACTTAGAAATATTTCATAATAAAATACGAAATAACCTATTTACTTATGTGTTGAATGTATTAAATTAAGACGTTAATCCCAATTTTATACGTTACTGTAAACAATATTTCAGAGAATACTTTTTAATAATAATAACAACAGTTATTAACAAAATTATGTCAATTATTTATATTTGTATAGGAAAAGTAGATGTTCTCGCATGTTACATTTTTTTTACATTTTACCCTAACTATGTACAAACTTGATAGCGACAGTTGAAAAACATACATGAATATTTTTAAACAACAAGGGCTGTAAATAAATATATGCGTAAGAAATCATACAATTAAACAAAGAGCATTATCGAATTGTAAATTTTTACAACTTCAAAAACAGTTTCAGTTTTAAGCTGCAAGCGACTACTACCGATAGTATTATTGGTTGCTTCGGTATATAATTTGAAAGAAAAACCAGTGTGAAGCCAATTAACGCGATCTTACATAAATCCTTGAAGGTATGTAAATTTGCTCATTGCTAACACATTTGGTTGCAATACAAAGAAAGGCGATGTGAGACTGTAGATAATTTAGGTTAGATCGCTTTGCCAACAGATCGTCTAGCATGCAGATGGTGAAACTTGAGTATATATAATTGTCCCGAAGAAAAGCAAGAATCGGAAGATGTTTAAAAATGAGTTAGCTTCAACAAAAGTTGTTCGAGCAGAAAACTAAAACAAAAAGATCGTGGTCACATTTTTTGAGATTACCGTTCCCAATTCAGCGCGGAAAGACCGTTACATTATTAATGCAGAACGGTAGACTCCAGCTTGAAGTTTGTTGGATTCAAGTTTTTCAAAAGTTCGCGAAGACTATCCAAGAGAAAACAATCTTGCATTGCAAAAACGCTCGCACGCTGCTCGAACAACTGAGAACTTTAATGTCATAAATATTGGAATAATCATATTGCTCTTTGCCAGTATCGTGGGTATTACTTTCCTAAGCGCAAGCAGAAACGAAACAGGCCTCGCGTAATGACAAAATAAAGTGTAATTTATTTCGTTAACAATTCACTATTTTCTGTCTACAATTTTTTCTTTTGTTTTTGCTCTCAAAGTGAAAAAGTCTCAACCTTAATATTAATATAAATAACAAAATATAACGCACATATACATAGATATAAAGAAGAATAAATTATAGAATAGGAATTTTCTGTCTGATGAAAAAGATTTGCTAATACTATGTATGTACATTCTCAAAACTTTCCAGGTTTTAAAATAATAGTGCTGCCTCTAACCATGTTCTCCATTGCTTAATAATTGCAGCAAAAAAAAAGAACTGGCGAGCATGTGTTTCTATAAACTAAAGTATCAGTTATGACATTTATATGCGAAAAATAATATCTGCCAAATGGCCTCCTCTCGCAGCCCCACAGACTCTGTTAAAATTTTCAATGACGTTTTGACATAACTGAGGCTCTATCTCACCATTGACACGAAGAATTTCATCTTTCAAAGCAGGAATTTATCGTGAATTGTTTTTATAAACCTGACTTTTCACATAACCCCAAAGAAAATAGTCTAACGATGTCAAATCACATGATCTTGGTAGCCAATTAACATCACTGTTTCTAAAGATTACACGTCCAGGAAATATTTCTCTCAATAAATCAATTGATTCGTGTGCAAAGTGAAGTGTAGCGCCATCCTGTTTTAACCACATATCAATATTCATTAATTCAGGCCACAAAAATTTGGTTATAATCCACCGATATCGATCACCGTTGACAGTTACAGCTTCACCAGCAGCATTTTCAAAGAAGTAAGGTCCAATTACAACACCTGGCCATAATGCATACCAAACAGTAACTCGTTTAGGATGCATAGATTTCTCATGAATAATTCGTGGATTTTCCTCGCCCCAGATTCGGCAATTTTGTTTATTAACTTAGCCACCAAATTCAAAACGTGCCTCATCGGAAAACATTAATTTTTGAGAAAAATCAGCTGATTGTTCATTGATGAAATTGACAAATGAACGAAGTTTTAAATGATCTAATGGCTTCGGTTCCTGTGTTATTCGAACCTTATATGCCTTCAGAGCTAAATCCTTGTATAAAATACGCCATGTTGTTGCCATGTTGTGAACGTCGTCTAATGGACATTTCAGGATCTTCAGCAACACCTTCACGAACCAGACCAATATTTTCTTGTGAACGACCACAACGACTGTATTTTTCACTTTTTTGATCTTCCACGGAAACTGTCTCTTGAAATTTTTTAATAATTCGACCAATAGTGCCTTCAGATGGACGATTATGTAAACCATAAAATTCACGTCATTTTCAAAAAACTCTTTGCGCATAACGTTGATTTTCATAAAATAATTCAACAATTTGAACGCGTTGTTGTACTGTGTACGAAACCATTTTTATAAATGTCATACATCACACTTTTTAAGGGCCCACATACCCAGACAAATTCAGTGCGCCATCCATATTTTATTTATTCTTTAAAAAAACCACGCAATTTGAAACACTCTTTATAACCATTAAAGCATATGTAATTTAAACACTGCTGCATGTGTGGTACGTACGATGACACGAACTCTAACAATATATATTATAAAGATGCTTAGATATTTTGCTTAAGAAGAAAAAATAATCATCGGCAATGAATAGCAAATTATTAAGTATTATATTCAAATAAATTATTATAATATATTTATTACTATTCACCAAAATACGACTAAATCTGTTCCTATAATTTGGATTTCCTACTAAAGTGCACAATTACACAATTACTCTTGGTCAAAAAAAATTACTGTCAAACATTATACAAACAGCTACACTTTTAAATTAACTTCTTTGGATATGAATTTGTCACTGGCTGTCGGCTCATCTATATCGAAAACTATTTATAGCATTATATATTATTTTTCGCAGACAAATTCAGTGGTAGATCAACAAGGACAGTGTAGAGAGGGATGTTAAAAAACTCGATTTTATTACTTTCGAAAATGTTTCTTGTAATAGCTATAGATCTAAATTTGAATTTATCTAAATCGTATGGTAGATAAGTGAATAAGTATCACATTTATTTTTAAGCGAACAAGAAAGCACACTTTCTCTTCATGCTTCGATTTATCTCTGTAATACTGTTATTTAAATAGTCAAGGTGAAAGAATACATTCTTCGCTGTATTAACATACATATATATATTGACACTTGTATTAATTATACCGATTCAGTATGTAGTAATATTTAACCGGTACTTTAGCCGACTGTTTGTGTTAATGATATGTAGAAACTATTCGTATACACGCAGCATGATCATTAAATTTATATTTTTTGCGAACATCTTCTCACAATATTCTCACATTTACTGCTAATTCTACGATTAATATTTAAATCTTAAATTTATTAATGTTTAAAATGACATAATGATACTTCAAAACATGTCTATATTAGATTTAATTTACTCTTAAATATGTGTAATATACAATTACTTTTGTATATGCATGTACAATAGTTTAGACCTATACACTGCAAAAAGCCTTTACAGCTTCAATTTAATTAATGTCCGTCCTCTTCTTAAAGGTTAGTAATAATAATAATTCATGCCTTCACATCCTCCAACAGCATAGCACCAATTAGAGGGGCTTTGGCAGACCATGAGTTATTATTAATATTAATTAAGGTCTTTGGCTATCAGCATTCGGTTAAACGGGAAATGGAAACCACAGAAAACCTTCCCGGAAAGCAGCCCCATTGGACACGAACCCGGGACCCCCGCATTATATGCCAGTAACTTTGAGCTATCAGCCGGCTTAATAATATTATAATTAGTCCATGTGAGACAAGTAAAACTTATACATATACACATGCCAACACAAAGTTGTTAGTAAACCAATGATAATAAATTCATTTCTTCCCAAGCTTCCTTCTCTATAAAAAGATCAGCATAATTGCTGTACTTTATTTACTCAATTGATCAATATTTATTTGCTTCTTATCTTTTTAAGTAAAGTACGTACAGATATAAGTACATTTATAAGAAGTTACTATATTTAATGAATATTAGACTCAGCTACTGAAATAGTAAAAATCGCTTTGTGTATTTATAATTACGTTGAATAGTTTCAAGCGATGTCTTACGTTAGAAGTATTCCATTACTACATTTTACCACTTTCAGTGACAAAACAGTAATACCGACTTCTCACACAAATGTAATGATTTATAGTAATTTGTTTTCATTGATTTCAATGACTTCAAACATTTGCCGTATTAGTTTATTGAAGAGGTCATTTGATATGATTAATCTTTACCGTACACTGCGGTAAAATCTATATACCGTAACGGCAATTGAGTATTTATGTTACCTAACGGGTATATGTGATACTATTAGGTTATATAATCCATAAATAATTAAATTTATTTTACTGGATTTCTAAAAAATATTAAATTCTTAGAATCAGCGGGAAATGATTAATGAATTGATAGAAAATTGAGGAGTTCATTAGAAGTAATTGTATTTCTTATTAAAAAGAGTAATCAAGAAAATAATTGAAAATTAACGACGATATAAATATTTCCAACTATTTCGAAAATATTCTACACAGTTGGTTCCACAAGAACGTATAGACGATTCCAAACAAGGAACATGTTGTGATTAATCAATCGTTACCCACTTAGTAGAATTTCTACTAGTCCTAGTAGAATTTCAATCTGTCCTTGTGAGAAAAATACAAATCTAGTAAATTTTTAATATGTATTGATATCTAATGAAAGATGTTTATTAAACATTACCGTAATAAGTTTTGTCCCCTAAAGCCGGAGTCAAGGATTGCTAACCAATCAGTAAGATCGCGATATATTGTGTTATCTATGTCAGCAACAATATCAAATGTATTTCAAAAACAACTTTCTTGGTCCTCATGTCATAGCCAATTTTAGAGAAAAATTTTGGTCAATAATAAGTTTAGTCTATTACTAGATGAGCACTGATATATCGGTACAAAAATACCTTGTAATTGTAATACTTATTTTAGTTGCAGATGAAATAAAATTGTATCCTCCTCTTCAGTCGGAAGCGCTGCATACGATGTAAAGGTGTTTCAAATTTCGCGGTTTTTTTAAAGAATAAATAAAACACATAATTTGCATTCACTTTCAAAAACTTTTTATTTGTAATTGAAATATCAGTTATGACATTTATATGCGAAAAATAATATCTGCCAAATGGCCTCTTCTTGCAGCTCCACAGACGTCTACTCTTTTGTTAAAATTTTCAATGTCATTTTGACGCAATTAAAGCTCTGTCTCACAAATGACACGAATAATTTCACCTTTCAAACTAGGAATTGATTGTGGATTATTTTTATAAACGTGACTTTTCATATAACCCTAAAGAAAATAGTCTAACGGTGTCAAATCACATGATCTTGGAGGCAAATTAACATCATCGTTTCTTGAGATTACATGTCCAGGAAATTTTTCTCTGAATAAATCAATTGATTCGTGTGCAAAACGAGGTGTAGCGCCATCCTATTGAAATCACATATCCTATAGATCAATATTCATTAATTCAAGCCACAAAAATTCGCTTATTATCCTACAATATCGATTACCGTTGACAGTTACAGCTTCACCAGCAGCATTTTTAAAGAAGTAAGGCCCAATTACACCACCTGACCATAATGCACACCAAACAGTAACTCGTTTAGGATGCATAGGTTTCTGATGAATAATTCGTGGATTTTCCTCGCCCCAGATACGGCAATTTTGTTTATTAACATAGCCACCAAGTTTAATATGTGCCTCATGGGAAACATTATTTTTTGAAAAAATCAGCTGGTTGTTCATTGATGAAATTGACAAATAAACGACGTTTTAAATAATCTAATGGCTTCAGTTCTTGTGTTATTTGAAGCTTATATGCCTTCAGAGCTAAATCCTTGTATAAATACACCTTGTTGTTGTAAACGTTGTCTAATGGACATTTCAGGATCTCCAGCAACACTTTCACGAACCAAACCAATATTTTCTTGTGAACGGCCACTGTATTTTTCATTTTTTTGATCTTCCACGGAACCGATCTCTTGAAATTTTTTAATAATTCGGCCAATAGTGCTTTCAGATGGACGATTATGTAAACCATAAAATTCACGTAATTTTCTAAAAACTCTTTTCACAGAACGCTGATTTTCATAAAATAATTCAACAATTTGAACGCGTTGTTGTACCGTGTACGAAGCGATTTTTATAAATGTCATACATCACACTTTTTAATTGCCCACATACCCAGACAAATTCAGTGCGCCATCTATATTTTATTTATTCTTAAAAAAAACGCACAATTTGAAACAGTCTTTAGTTGAGAGCATTAAAACAACTTTAGAAAAACATAAAATAAAAATTTAGTAGCTCGTGGTATTAATAACGCTTTGGTAATGACCGAAGTGAATAATAATGTCTACAACAAAATTAAAAAATGAAGTATCACATTTAATGATGGGTATGGCATTGATACAGCTAGCTGTATCACATACAGCCAAAGAATGTTTAAGCAAGTAATCATGAATTTATAATTTAAGAAACTCGACCTAAGATCTTTGCCTGTCAGCAGCATTAGCTTAAACGGGAAAAGGAACCTTTAAGTTCCTACTGTTTTATCAATAATTCTGTATTTTATTTCTTTTATGTTGAAAGCTGCTATTTGTTTATTATCAAACATCTAAAAATGAATTATTTCTGAATAAAAAATGTTCCATATCTTTCTTCCAATCTAGTATATTTTTATAACAGAATAAAGAAAAGTCTAGTAGAATTTTAGTAGAAATTCTATTTCGTCCTAGCGGATTTAAGAAAATTGAATTGGAAACACTATACGTAAGACTCGACATTCATTAGTCAATTTCTAACCGCTTTAAACATCGTATATGTAATGCAGAAATTTTTGGAAAAATTTTTGTTCCACGCGCGACACTCGTACACACGCTCTTATTCTCTCCGGGAGTGTGCTATCACCATTAAACCACGGAGACAGTTTCGCATTACATATACGATGTATAAAGCAGTTAAAATACGACACTAAACTGAAAAATTAGTTTAGTGTCGTAAAAGCGCATAAGTATATGTAATTAATAATGTATCGTGGGTTTTCATTTAATAACTGTTTTCATAATGCAATTTGTGTCCCATTAGAAGGACTCGAATTCACTGTCTCTATGGTCTGATGGTGATGGAACATTCACAGAAAGAATGAGATCGCGGATTCGAGTTCCACGCGGGGAACAAAATTTTTTTCAAAAATTTCTGCATTACATATGCAATGTACAATGCGGCTAAAATTAAAATTTTTCAGTTTAATATCGTAAAAAGGCATAATTATATGCAATTCATTAGTCGCTTTTTAAATGTTCGAAGAATGAGACTACAGTCCAAATAAATATTCCAAATGGTTTGTGTTGAGGTTATACTCACTTTTCTTCGAAAACTTGCACATCATAATAGAGAGAAAACATATCTTTCAGTGTTCAATTTTGAAAAATGTATTCTACTGAATATCACTCGAAATATTCGATTTTTAGAAAAACCAGTAGTATTCAATTATTGAAAAATACTCAAATGACAAAATCGAGTGATAAAGAATTTTTAATATTACAAGTCAATTCTTTTGACGCGTTGATGTTTTCTATTCTTGGTAAGTTGTAACACCCCGTCCTGCGTCTAATAGGTCAAAAATAAACGCCTGCATTCTTACCTAAAAACGGTCCTTTCGCTTGACTTTCAGGGTACTAAACTAGTTCAAGAAATAGATTCGGAGAGTCGAGTGTTTCCTGTTAATAAATTCTAACAGAAGTCACAATATTGTTACCCTGAAAGCCAATATTTCAGCAAAAGGTGGATCTAAAAGAATACGCTCAACATCTAATTTACTAAGACCAAAAGAATCGGGGTCCCTTTTGCAGTAAGAAGAAGATGTTAAGCTCTATACAAGTTTAGTGTATGTTCAATTAATTTTGTAATACAGAGTATAAAAAAGAAAAAAGTTATAGCAAAAGAAAAAGCTTGGCTGTGGTCTACAATTTGCAAAAAATTAAGAGAATTAAAAAACCTATTATAGTTGGTTAGAGGTAAACTACTAAATTGTCCGCGAGCAAAAATAAACAATTGTGGCTATCCGGTCAACGAGTCCTTAATGAAGTTAGAGTTAACAGATTAAAAAAAAAAGATAGCAGTAAATGACTATAATAAGTTAAGAGCTATTAATTAACGAAGCCCTTAATTAATAAAATTGAACCTAGTTAATTTATAAAGGTATATTTTAATAATAAAGTCTGTGTAACGAGTTAATAACTAGTTAAAGTTATAAAATTCTACGCAATATATGAATAGACAAATATATAAATACCTTCTGTTAACTAACCTTGCTCTTAAATTTGCATTATGGCTTAAATATCACACGGCAGAACCTAAACGATCTTAAATGATCTTGTAACTAAACTGAACAGTAACATACAGGTACACTCAACACTTGATAGCACAGTCTTGCATTAACAATAAACTAATAAAATAATAATAATAATAATAATAATAATAATAATAATAATAATCAGATGAGCATGAGATCTTCATGCGCATACTAACTCAGTCCGTTCGATAATTATTCATCTCATAAAAATAGGGTAGATACAAAAAAACCTTACAGTTAGTTTTGAGGGTTAATTAACAGAATTGAGGTCGTTCCAGTATCGTTCAGTAAAAATGCCAATATTAATTCAACCTGAATTTTTCAACCACGTGTCGAGATTTATCAAATTCTCTGACCAATCCCATTATATCGATAAATTAATCAATCGGCCTACAAATTTTCCAACGTAACATTGCAAGAATTGTAATTAACTTTTCCAATAAAAATAGACAAGACTACTATCCAAAGTTTAACTTTTAAAACGTAAACGAAAGTAGACTTTTAACGGCCTTAAAGTAATCGGTGAAAGAGGGCGGTAACAGTCACTATTTTGGTTTTTAAGCAATCCAAGGAGTGACATATTCAAGGCAAAAAAAAACGTGAACGTCGGTAATAGGAAAATACCGACTCTTAGTATCGCAAAATCACCGAGAATAACTTCCAATCAAATTATGACATTTTATTAATTAAAAACAAAAATTAAAGTATTGGGGGGATCTAAGTATAATCGTTCGTAATGATTGTCAACTTCGGCTGGCGTACAGAAGGCGTTGAGAGTAACAAAGAACAATAAAAGGCACTTAATCGAATACTATGAATACAGGTTAAAAAAGTGTTTGTAACAAAGTGGCAAATCTGTTTTATAATATTTTGTCAAATATTTACAAAGAAAGGATGGATATGTTGCTCTTGAAACCACCAGAATCATTGTTTATCATCGTACTCCAGTAATTTCAAGCATCCGAATATTCTGAACCGTTTCAAGCGATTTCTATTTGTAGAGACTTACAAGTGAAAATACTTTATTTATAATTGAATATTTAATACCCAATTATTTAAATCAATAAGTTATAATCGTCACTACTAAAATAACTCATAACAACCTCTTCCAGTATACAATATTAACATAAAACAGACAATTTAAATTAAAATATATTATTATCTATAAATAGAAATGTTTTTCCCTATTAATTGTAAACAGATTTAAATTCGTCACGTAACATACATGTATCAGTAATAATGAATTTAAACTTTGTTTATAAATTAACTGTAATGGAAGACGCCAATAATAAAAAACACTCAATTTATTAAATATATCCTTTAAAAAATCCAGAACAATCCCTAAAGAAAGTTACAGAAGTTACAACTTCGAATAGTGTAATTTCATAAGCAAAGGAAAGAGCAAGAACATTGTTACACGACTCGTCGTAATTATTGACTGTAAACAGCAGCTCATTAGCGCAAGCTTATTTATCACTACATTACTACGTATAATGTGGCCGTTTAGAATATAAATATGAAAACTTTAAAATTGCAATGTTATTAACGAAATGTTTTAAATTAAAAATTGTCACAAATCTAATAATTTATACGTATGTGTTTATAAGAGGCAGATAATATATAAGAACTCTGATTCTCCATGTTTAAAATGCAAACAGTGTGGTATAATAAGATATTATGTACGAAATTCACGTGGTTTATTTTGGAAGCAAGATTCTTGCTAACTTTTATACGAATTATGTAATAAACGTGAGAAGTGAAGTGCTAAAATTAAAAAAATATATATTTATATAGCGTTGTTCTTTCAAATTGTTATAGATGTATATTTATTAAAAGATCATTTGCTACACGGACTTGTCTTCCAACGGAGTTAATAAGCATTTATTTTGATATAATGCCACTATTGTTTTTGTATTTTGTTGCTAATCTGTTTCGCTACCTTAACAAATTTCTAAATTTTATTTATTAATAACCATATTCACTTTTTTTTTGTTTATCTATCGTCTTCTTTATTTAATGATATTTTAACTTTACACGTGCCATATTATTATTATTGTTCAATAATTTAAAAAATCTGACGTAGTTTATCATGCAACTCAAATTTTCTTCATTAATTATTATATTATTTACTGTCAATAGTCGCATTCAATTAGTAGTTCTTCATGTATGAGGATATCTTACATACACCATGTGACAAAAAAACAATCCTCCAGTAGAAATATATATTATTAAACCAAATTTGGTACAAAGTTTACTGTGTTTGAGAATAATAAATGATAGAAAAGTAGAAAGAAAGCAATCAACCGTGTGTTCTTTCCGAAATCTAACGAAACAATTCGTTTTACTTTTCTTTATTTTGGATGTTCTTAGTTGAGTTATCTTATTGTAACAGTCTATAGTTGTGACTTAGTGTATTAAAATATCAAAAATTCGAAGACAAATAAATTATAAATTATTATTTCGTGAAACGCTAGGCAGATGTAAAGAAATATTGCTACGGTTATTTGTTGCGGATCTGATTTTTCTCAAGAGGGTAGTCAACATCACAGAAGAATTTAAATGGCCCTTAGGGATCAGCATAGTATCTTAAAAACTGTTGGAAATACTTTTTGATAGAGATACGCCATAGAATAATAATGCTTTCCCAATGATGCTGTATTCGTTCGTTTGGGGTTGATATCCTAACACCCAAGACTAATACTGCTTCTCACTAGTAGAAATCTTTCCCTTGGATTAGAATGATGTAATGGACGGGACGATTGGGATGAGTAGTAGAACAATATCGTTTATTTCTGACGAATATCGTTGTTTCTCGCTCATAATAACTGCAGACTTGCAGACGAGCCTCACATCGAATAGTAGAAAGACAGTTTTTTGAAATTTTTCCATATAACGTGAGATTGTACTTACTAAAAGATTGATAGTTGGGGGGCAGAATTAGCATAAATAGTAGGACTCGCTTAGTATTCCTATGAGGTCATTCGAATGTTCAAAGATAATACAACACTAAGATTGCTTTAGGTGGCCATACAGCCTTTCCTACTACGACCAGATTTATTGTCCTCATGTCTCTATAGAGAAATGTGCAAATGTCTTCATAAATTAAATGTAGAATTAGCATATGCAGTAGAACTCCTTTAACAACCATTCGAGGCCATTTAAATGCTCAAATACCTTCACAAAGTTCTAGAGCGCTTTACCATCTGTCTAAGGGTTAAATAAAGCCACATTCCAGCAAGACAATGCCAGTAATAATGCTGCAGCTGTTACATTACGATTCCTGCAAGAGGCCAACATAAATATCTCAATTGACCTGCGCACTCTCTGTTTTCCCTAGTTATTAGCAAAATACATTCAAAAACGTATTCAGTCACGTCTCACAATTGCGAAGAAAGTTACGTTAGACATTTTTAACAACATTACAAAACAATTTTCTAATTACTAACATTATTAATAAAAATTGTGGCGGCTCATCCTAAGCGATGAAGCATATTTTCACCTTGATGCCTTAATCGCCAAAATTGCCGCTTTTGGGATTCTGAGAACCCACATGTGATTGTCAAAAAACAAATGCATCCACAATGTGTCTCTCTTTGGAGTGTTTTGTGTGTTTTGGGCTGGAGGCATAATTGGACCATACCCTTTTAAAAACGAGGCTAGTCAGGTAGTGACTGTCACTGGTGCTCGATATTGCGACATGATAACACAGTTCTTTCTGCCGAAATTAGATGATATTGATGTGACCAATATGTGGTTTCAACAAGACGGTGCCACATGCTATACAGCCCGTGAAAAAATTAAATTACTGCATGGGACGTTTCCAGGTCGTGACTCTCTTGTTTCGGTGATCAGAATTAGCCCCCTAGATCATGTGATTTAACACCATTAGATTTCTTTTATGGGGTTATTTGAAATCACAGGTCTATGTCAACAAGCTCACAACCACCCGTACATTAAAGAGGAGATTCAACGCTGCATCAACAAAATTCAGCCACATTTATGCATAATGGTCATGGAAAATTTCGACAAACCAATGCGTAGTGCATGCAAAGCCGTGGAGGCCATTTACCCGATGTGTTATACCATAAATAACCCTATCCTATGTACTTTATGATTCATTAAAAAAATAACCATCAAAAGACAAAAAACCGTGTTTTCTATTTAATATAAAATCTTGCGTTAATTTTGGGAGAGCCTTTATGTATTTTTTTCTGTTAAGCTCAAATTATTCACTTGCTTATTGACTTATAATGTCAAGTTAAAACAGTATAATTTCTGTCATTACTCGGTAAAATCCCAGCAAACTGGTTTACTTGCCACTGACATAGCGAGTCCTTTCCAAGGTCTATTTTCACTTTATGATTGTCCTAAAGTTTATTTTTCCAATGCTTCTGAAAAGATCCGGTCTTATGAAAATCACAGACGAGAATTTTTATTAAATTACCATACGAATTATAAATCAAAGACGACCCTACTAAAACTACTATATTAAACAATCACCAAAGGACTTTCTACAGCTGACTTTTTACTTGTTTCTATCTGTTTTGTTAACCTTCATTTCTTTGATAAGTTCTTGCAATTTTAAATGTTAGCGCAGTCAATTTTAATGTATTTTATTTCGCATTGAATAACTGGTTTTACTAAAAAAAAGGTAATCATCAATTATTGCAACATCTTCATTTAATATAACTTATTATACCACGTGATGCTACACTTGTTATAGTACTCAACACTGGAATATTATGCAATTCTTGCACATATATATATGCATCACATAACTCTTATGACAAAAAAACAGAAAGTGTTTACTGAAAACAATAAATAGTAGATTGAAAATATTGGTGTGTGTCAAAGAATAAGAAATATATATGTTGAATGAAAATAAATTCATTTTAGTAAGCACAATTCGTCTGCACCAAAACACAACACCAAAAATAAATACGTTACCACAAGGTGGAATGATGCAAATTGCCATAAGGAATATTATTTACTTTATGTTCCCCCTTTATTTATTTTGATCATGTAATTTAAGTAAAATAATCTTCTAAAAGATTAACATTGAATCTCAATGCTTGTATTTTATGTGCACGTATTTTATTTGCTGAAGTGAAGCTTAATTGGAATAAGACACTATATACCTGAAGAGCAAAAAAGTCTTTCAACGCAACTAAACTACGAGGAAAACGTGTTCCATACCTAAGAGAGTTTATTTTCAGAAGCTACAATTTGTTATCACAAGCTGGCCAATGTCACAATGACAAGCTACTGATCTTAAAGGCCTGCTCTCCGGGAAGGTTTTGTATGATAATCGCCCTTCTCGTTGATCTGAATGTTCTCAATCAAAGGCCTGAAATCCCACTACGAGTGCGGATATAGTACACATAATAATTCATGGCCGGTCACTGTTCTTTGTAATAAACGGTTAGTTGTGTGAAGGGATGAATTATTATTACCTACCTACCAACCGTTATTCATTAATAAACAGCTCTAATTCAAATTTATAATAAACAATTTTTGTTAGAATAAAAAATTAAATATCAAGCCGTAGTTAAATGTTTCGCTTTGAAAGATTCACCAACTCAACTAAAAACTGGGAGGGTATTCAACGCTTGGCACTAATACTATCCTAGCCGATAACATCATTGAAAAAGTATGTAATACACCATAGAATAATTGTCATATCTAGAGGAGAGAGCTAGTAGGCAACCTCAGCTAAATTGATGCCAGGCTTGCTAATAATCGACCGAAACGTCAAGGACCGAATATTTCAAGGCCACATTTGAAGTTTTTCCAACATAATATCTGAGATTTAGATTTAGTTTAATCATCTTAAACTATCTTACTATAGGAAGGATATGAAGTAGACTATGTAACAAAATGAATGTTTACTTTCGAAACAAAAATGTTTTCTCAGTCAGGTGTAGAGCATTTCACTCTATGACCGTATACGAGGTATGGCAATTAAATAATGTGACTGTGTTCCTTCCTTAAATAATGTGACTGTGTTCCTTCCATCGCGGAGTCGCATCACGCGAGGCTATAATCGAAATATCATTGACTTTGACCCGTAAATTCGCTTCTCTGTCTGCTTTACTTTACTTTCGAACTTTAATTGTTGAGGACACTGTTACATAGTAGTGCCGTAATAATGTTTGACATAAGAATCGAACAGCGAATTAACCTGAACAAAAATGGCGGAGTTATTGAAGAGGCTGACAACTGATGAACTAACTACAGCATTGTTTTGAACAAGGAAAGACACGTATACAGTGGTGTATAGATAGGGGAGGAGAGTATGTTGAAGGGGATAAAAGTTAAATATTTATTTGCGATAAATAACATTTGTCACACCAGTCTCGTTATTTAATTGCCATACATTTAATCATGCTTAAATCACTCTAAAAGATTATACAAAGATATGGATGATAATTTTATTCCAAGAACTCCACATACGTATACATATACCTGTGCACGCATTGCATAAAATAAAAAGTATTTTATTGAGAAACAGTATAAAAGATGAACTTGAAGTATTAAATTAAGTGACCAATACTACTATGCTTGCTCGGAATATTTTCTTTTATTTAATATATCGTTTTATATGAGTCATATAAAGATTTAATACATTCATTCTACATTTCGACATTACAATTTTTTTTATTATCTGCATAAAACTAAAGTGACATCATAACTGACGTAAACAACTATATATTTGTAAAGCTTTCGAAATCGAGATGTAAAATACAGTATGTCTTGTCATCGCAATGTTAACTATTCTCTTTAATAACATATGTTAACATTAGTATACATACACATATTCTTATTACTCACCTCAGTCTGTAAGTGCGAATACTCCATGTCAATGTACCACTAAATCACATACACACATTTTACTGCATACCAGTTGTCCACTTACACGCAGGTAATAGTCACAAAAAACGCCTTCAACCGCACTTGTACAAGGTCAAAATCTCAACTCGTGTTACCATTCTAACGAAGTTAAATCTTCTCCGTGTTCGTTAAACCTAATTTTCTGTTATTCTCTTTAATAAACCTGTTTTAATTTTTTCAATTTTTTTATGAACTTAAGTGTATTTTATCTTATTAAATTTTATTAGTGTAAGTTTTCGTGTTCAAAATATAATTAGTACAATTTATAACAATGACTTTCCAAAAAACAAAACTGTTCATTTCTTAGAATTAGCTCCTAAAACAGCTTAATTCGATACTATCGGCATGGTACCTTTAATTTTTGTATTCAATATATAATAGGAAGTCTTCTGAAGGTGATACTCTTGATATACCATTCATTTAGAAACCAGTAACGCCAGTTCTTAGAAAGAGCTCCCAAATTCAATGAAAATTACTTTAAATACACTGCAGACCTGCAGTGTAATTTGTTTAACATTTTTATCAAATATACATATACATACTTAGCATATTATCATCATTTTGCCTAAGAAAAATAATATTGACTGTTGGAATTAGGAGTTAATTAAAACTTTTCTAATATTGTTTTTAGTTTGTCCCTCTACTTCATCCATTCCTTTTATCCTCTCTCAGTCTTTTCTGGATATACCTGTTTCTTTTGTTTACTTTTCCTGTATCAATGCAGTGTAACTTATTTATTTGTTACTCTAACAGCGAATTTATATTTCTTTTAATTTGAATAACTACTGAAAAAAACTAACAGCGATATTAACCCCTAATAGTAAAATTACATTTTTAGTTACTTTCAGTTAATTGTTTCACATATTTTTCTCTGTAATATCATTTCAATGTTTGCCATTTTGTTGATGAGCATTTTAGGTTATTATTAAGTTACTATTAATTTATTTATTATGAGTACTGAAAATATTTAGAAAACGTTAAATGGTAGTGTTAATGTTGTTATTTCAACGCCATTGCAGGTTAAACAATTAACTGCGAATAATAATTGTAAGTATTCGTTGTATCTGTTGTTGATTTTCCGTTCTTTCATTTAGTTTGTGTCATAGTTTTTGAAATCTTCGCTACTTTCAAACAAAGTACAGCAGATCGTGCCAGCGCAAGATCCATAATATGTATGTAGTGGACGAAATGAGAGGAAAGCACAACAGAATCGTTTTATGACTGTCAATGTATCATTGTAAATTAAACGCTATAGAGTTAATTTGAGCGCGAAAAAAAACAATGTAATATCTAAAAACACCACATTTAATATAACAAATATAAAATGTTATCGATGAATGCTACCGAATATGCTACACCCATAAAATGGGTGCAATGAAATGCGTTGATTGTATGAAGAGGAAAGAAGAAAGAATTAGTAAAGTAGATGATTTAATTGATAATATTGTTGAGGTTTTCTATTTATTATATACACTACCGTTCATAAGTATTTGGGCACCCATAAATTTAGAAGAAATGATTAAAAGCACTAGTGAAAAAATGAAAATATATTTATTACATGTACATACATAACTAATTACAGTATCTGGCAGTAGAATTACATATTATATTTAAATTTTCGATTCATCTATGTGACCTCCTTTGTTTTTTATAATGGCAGCACATAATCGCGGCATTCTTGCAATTAGTTTTGCTAGTGTATCCGGTGTTATGCGGACCCAAGCTTCCTGCAGTTTCCTCCACAAATCAGCCTCCGATGTTGGTACTGCTTTCCGGACCTCCCGATCAAGTTCCTCCCACAATAACTCTATTGAATTTAGATCGGGGCTTTGGGGAGGCCATTTCATAACTTCGATGGATCCTTCCGCTTCCAAGAGTTGCAAATAGTCTTTGCATATTTTGGATGTGTGCTTTGGGTCATTATCCTGCTGGAATACAAAATTCCTACCCAAAAGTCTTAATCCTGAAGCAATAGCGTTGGTCTCCAAAATGTTTCGATACTGCTCTTTCCTTAGTATTCCCTCAATTTTCACAATATCACCCACGACCGTACCACCAAAACAACCCCAGATCATCACGGAACCACCGCCATGTTTAACCGTAGGCATAATACATTGCTCTGCCGCACGCTCACCTGTAGATCTCCGAACGAAAACACGTCTTCTGGACCCGAAAATTTCGAACTTTGACTCATCGGTCCACAAGACTTTACTCCACTATTCAACTGTCCAATGTTGGTGTTCACGAGCCCAGTTTAAGCGTTTCCGCTTATTTTGTTTGCGCAATAACGGTTTTTTCATTGCAATTCGTCCGTACAAACCTGCTTTGTACAAGCGACGTTTGACCGTTGTTACGCTTATTGACTTTGGACGGTCTGCATTGATTTCTGCAGCGATTTCTGGGGCTGTTTTCCGTCGATTTCTTTTGCTTGTGATCACTATTGCACGATCCTCAGCAGAAGTTGTCGCTCTGGGTCTCCCACTCCGTGATTTATTGAGAACACTGCCACTTTCTCAGTATTTTTTGACGACATAGTCTACGGAAGTATTATTTAATTTTAATTGTTTCGCAATTTGCCGGTTGCTTTTGCCATCTTGATGGTGCGCAATTATAAGAGAACGCGTTTCAATGTCCATCTCTTTTCTTTTTGGCATATTTAACGATCTTAACAACACTACTAGCACAGGAATATCTCACAACGAATACAGAAACGTAACTGAGGGCAATTTCAAAAATCTAACATGAAACTCGCCCGAGGTCATTAAAACATCATTACTAAACTTATCCTTCAGTATCCTTCACAGAAAGACAATTACAAGAACTTGGAGAAACTTTTATTGCGCTAATCCCCAGGTAGTCCTAATAACAAATTTTGGTTTATTGCAGGTAATAAAGTAATACATAATGTTACTTATGCAGCGTTTCTGTAGATTTAATACTTTCCTTATACCTATCCAATATTACAAGAATGAATTTCCTAGAAGCTATGCTGTTCAAATAATTTTATAAAATATGGGTGCCCAAATACTTATGAACGGTAGTGCTATTATATATATATATATATATATATATATATATATATATATATATATATATATATATATATATATATATATATATAATATAGGTAGTGCTATATTATAGTGTTGTTAAGATCGTTAAATATGCCAAAAAGAAAAGAGATGGACATTGAAACGCGTTCTCTTATAATTGCGCACCATCAAGATGGCAAAAGCAACCGGCAAATTGCGAAACAATTATATATATATATATATATATATATATATATATATATAATAATATACTTTATTTTACTAGCTCATACAAAATGAAATAGTAACGTCGAATGTTTGTTATGTGTTTTGTGTGTGTGTCCGTGTTCTTGTGCGTGTACATGTGTGTGTCTCATGTATAGTATATTTTCACTAATATTTTTTCATAAACTCTATGAGTTCATTGACTGAATAAAAAGTATTTTGCAAAAGAAATGACTTTATTTGTTTTTTAAAGTCCAAAAACTGCTTCCCCGTCCATTTCGAGGGCAACGTATTTATTAATTGTAAATGTCTATGCTGAGCAGCGGTAGTAATGATCTTATGGGGAGGGATTTGGACTCTATCGTGTGATCTTAATTGACGTTTCATCACTGTTCCTCTTTTCTCTAGTGATGGCAAATCTAACTTAGCTCTAAGTAATTGTTTATATAGGTATGTAGCTGGAAGGGACATTATTCCGTTTTTTATAAATAAATTCCTGCAGTGAGCAAACCGGTCTATACTTTCGATTATTCGGATAGCCTTCTTCTGTAGTATGAATATATCATCAACATATGCTGAATCGCCCCACAACTGAATTCCACAGCTCAATCTAGAATGAAAGAGTGCATGGTAAGATGTTATGGAAGCTTCTTTATTTATAATGTTTCGTATTCTTCGAATATTGTATAATGCAGAAGACAATTTATTGGAGAGGATGTCAATATGAGTTTTCTAAGTTAATCTCGTATCCAAATAAATGCCCAACAATTTTGCAGATCGTGTGTTATCTGGAGTTTTATTTCGTTTGGATGTAAACGACAAATGAATTGTTTTGTCCTCATTAAGAAGCAGATCGTTGGAAGAAAGCTACTTTGAAGCTTGATCCAACGTTTCTTTTATTTCTCTCTGAAGACACTCCACATTTTTAGCTCTACAAACAAAAGTCGTATCATCTGCATACAATATTGAGTAACTTCGGAAGTTCTGTGAAAGATCATTCATATATATGGAGAATAATAAGAGCCCAAGAAGTGATCCCTGTGGTATTCCACAGTCTGATGTCAACATTTCACTCAGCTTCCCATTTGCATATACTGCTTGTTTCCTCTTGCTAAAATAAGGCATTAGCAATTCCAGTACCTGTCCTTTGATACCCAAACGCTCCATCTTCTTAATGATGTATACTCTTCTTCCCTTTCCATGGCATCCCAAACGGAATTTAAAACGGCCACAATAGCATCTGCTGTTGTTTTTCCGCGACGGAATCCATATTGATTAATGGAAAAGATATTATGTTTATCTACGAATGATATTAGGCGAGATAATAAAGCTACTTCAAGAAATTTTGAAACAGCGAGTAGTATGCTTCTCCACTCTTGCTTTTCTCAAGTAAAATTTTTTATAATGATTGAATATTTCTTTTAGGTCTCCACTTCCTTTGCAATTATATGGATCATGTATTAAATTGAAAGTTTCTTTGATTTGTCTCAAATCATTACTATAATACAATGGTTGAATAGTTCTTGTAGTCCGCATTGGTATGTTTTTTAAAGGAAATGCGGTATCAACACATGAAAGTAACTGGGAAAACTTTGTATTAAATTTTAAATTTGCCTTTTCAACATATTGTGAATCAATCCATACCTGTGCTTCAACGATTTCTTTGAAGTTGTTATAGTTCTGTTGTGAAAGAATTCTGTTTTTATTATAGTTACTTTTAGGTTTTTGACCAGCATTAATTACAAAATTTATTGTATGATGATCAGAGATAACTGATGGAAACACATAAGCATCATAGCTATTAATATTGGTGAATACGTTGTCTATTCTACTCTTCGATGTACCCTGTATTCTTGTATATTCATTTATTGTGTGCTTTAGTTCAAATACTATGAATAAGTTATCAAGTCCCTGGACAGTTTTGTCAGTACTGCCGTGTCTATATTAAAATCCCCGCTATGACAACTTTTGCGTTTTTGCTATAATTCTGTTGAATTTCATTAAGTAAAAAAAATTCTTGTACAATTCTTGATCCTGTGATCTGTATATATATATGTATATATATATATATATATATATATATATATATATATATATATATATATATATATATATATATATATATATATATATACATATATATATATATATATATATATATATATATATACACTATTATAATATTTTGCTTTAGTAAGTGTACTCCACAAACTTCGCAAACTCTTTCTTTCGAAAATTTAGACATGTAGGGCACTTCAGCAATCATTATTTTCTTTAATATTAATGCAGACTTCCCCATGAATACTATCTTTTCTTAAGAATGTACTTTTTGTACAAATGATAGTTATGCAGTTTCAACCAGGGTTCAGATATAAATAAAATATCAGGAATACTATCAAGAATGAATAGCTGCGTTACTTCTGCTTTATTTGACAGACATTATACATTGATATATGAAATTCTAATATAAAACGGTATTCGTAAATTTTTACCATTTTTTTTATTTTCTTCAATTTTGTTTTGAAAATAGTTAATATTCCTTTTATTTTTGTTAGTGCATGTTACGCTGGTTTTTGTTTTATCGAGTCTTTGAAAAAACGATTAATTTTTGCTCCAATAGGCCAGAGTCCTGCAGATTTTAATCCTCTCAAGGTCATTAATATTAAATGATATTTTAAATGATGAATATTCATCTGGTCTTTTAGCTATTAATTTCTCGCATTTTGTATCTGAAAAATTCTTCGATGTTAGGTAATTAACTATATTTGTTTCTGTTGTCTCTACTTGTAATACGAATATATGTATGTATGTATGTATGTGTCCGAGTCGTTCAGTGCCTTCAAGCATACAAGAGTTTGTCGCCTGACCGAATATTGAATACTGATTTCTTTTTTTCTTAATTACCGTTTTGAAGTCATTAGCATCTTTTTTCCACATAGTATTTTGTTCCTGATAATGTTGTTTATTTTCTGATGTAACAATTTGTTTCTCATATTGATTTTTGGACAGAATTTCACTGGGATTTATGTCATTTATATTTACACTTTTGTTATTCATCTTCTTTTTTGTACCCATTTGTTTAACTGCCGCCGCATAATCTTGGAGGCTTTCTTGTGGATTTGTTTGACGCAGTTCATTGCTTTATGTATTTTTTGAAATATTTTCGGTTTTTGTTTGTGCTTGTGATTTCTTCAGTAGATTTTTGTGACTATTTGCTCCATCTCTCAATTGATAGTGTATAATCGTATAGTTCGTTTGTACGAAATTTCTCAAAGACTTTACCTCATTGGGTAGAATTCTGTTTTCATTACTTAATTTTCCTATCTCAATTTTTAACGTATTTATAATTTGTTCTGTTATTCAATAAGCTTTAGCGTTCGATAAGAAGAATGCGATTTTATGGTTTGAAATATATTTTATTATTTAATATAACCTTTCTGAACTCCAATACATTTGTTTAGTGATTTTCTAATTTATGGTTTCTATCCCTGAAGTGAGAATCCGGACGACCGTCGAAATCCGCTTCCACGGCTGATATTACCTCTTCGTTCGATGAAAATCGTTTTCCATGCATGAATTTTTTTGAGATGTGAGAACAGCCAGAAGTACGAGGGAGCGAAACCTGACGAATAGGGTGGGTTTTGTATCAATTCGTACTTTAGTTCACTGATTTTTGTGAAGATTTTTGAAACTGTGTGAGAGGGTGCGTTGTCTTGATGGAAAATGATTTTTCCTTCTGTGAACCAAGTCTTTGGTCCAAAAGATTTCAATAATAATCTGAGTTTATTGTTTTACCAGTTTGGAGGTAATTCATGAACAAAATTCCTTATGCATTCCAAGAAACTGATGCTAACACCTGTCCGATTTCTGGACACTAACTCGCTTTGAAGCCGAATTATCGGGTTCACACTACTCCTCAGGCTCTTGTTTTGATTGAGAATCATAGTGGTAGACCCAATTTTCGTCTGTAGTACTGAAACGATGCACAAAATCGTTTTTATTCTTTCTAAAACGCTTCAAATGTTACTGAGAAAGTCGCATTCGAATGTGTTTTTGCTCCATTTATAATAAATGCGGCATCCTTTCTGCACACAGTTTTCTGAAACCCAAAAGTTGAGCCGAAATATCGCTCACACTGCCTAATGAGAGCCTAGGGCTTCTACTAAATCACTCTCGGTTAAATGACTATTTTACAAATCCATATCCTGTATTTTTGCCACGAGTTTTGGTGTTAATACACTTTTTGGACAGCCTTCACGTGAATCGTCTTCAAGATTTCTACAACCACATTTAAATTTAGCAATCCATCTCTCTACTGTTCTAATTAAAGATGAAAACACCTTATACATTTTTAACAATCGTTCATATATTTGTTTTGGTGCTACACCTTCCAAAAATAAGATTTTATCACGGCACGATATTCAATTTTTTCCATTGTAAAAAAACTGTGACACGTCACCTTTGTACAGATGTAAATCACTCTATATACGAATGAGAAAATGTAAAACGTGAAAACTTCATACATATTCATAACAAAATAGTACAATTTAAAAAAAAATAAAACGACGACCATAATAGCGCCATATCTTATCGAACGACAAAAGCAGAAGGTAATTTTGATGGAGCCTGTCGTTGATTAACTTAATCACTGAAACTTGATATATAACCCCTTTCTACATTAATTTTCGTATTCTGCATACGTTTTTTGACAATTACGTTGTCATCATCAGCAAATATTAAAGAATATCGCACCTGGAAAACTACGGCAAAAATGCCCGTACGAAAACAAATTCCGCACACGATCTGTACCGTTGAATACCAAAACCACAGTGTACGCGCATTTCATTAGATATTATCCTTTACTTTTTTAAGATCGAATAAAATAAAACTAATAATACTTGTTTAATAACTACACTTTTCATATTCATTCTGGATATAGGAGTTAAAAACAAGTGTACATAAGTCACTTTCTTTATTTAAAAAATGTAGCACGATGTAATTAAATACATTATACGTTTTTACTAGAAATTGGCGATAATATCACATCAAAATCTTATATCTGATGTCCTCATTAACAACACGTTATTAAGTTGTCAAACGAATAATATGTAAATTACTGAATAGATTAATTATAATTCATTTGACATGTGATAGAGTAAATATGCAGAAAGAAAGGGAAGACTGGTTAGAAACGAATATAAATAGAATAATTTGTCAATTATAATACGCAGCTTGAAAGAAAAACTTTCATTTTAGTATCTGTAAAAAAAGAGGAAGATTTTTGGGTCAAGGATACAAATCGTAACCTAACAAGATTTAATCGTTTAGATGCTTTAAATAAATGATATGTCTATAAAAATATATATTTTAAAATATCACTATTATATTGATATGTAAATGGAATAGAAAATCAATCCACGACTAGTTTAAAATTTTAGTTAAATAAATCCAGAAAACGACAATAATCGAATACTTATTTATGTAAGAGTTTAAGTTATTCAAAGTAGTCGACATTATTTTGCATAATAGCTGGGAATTTTACGCTACGTGAAGCAATCTTTATGTTTATTTAAATCACATTTATGTATACACTCCGCGCAACTTGAATAGGACAACCTGACTTGTTGCAAGCTTTCGGTGGTTTGAAAAACAATTCATTTACTAAAAATACAATGCAAGTTTGTAAAGGTATGATATGGCAAATAATACGCATTATTGCGCAATAGTGCCTAACGTTATGCATTGGGTGACGTAAGTACCACATACATATAAAATGCACCGCGCCGGTTGGATACGACCAGTATTTAATAGTAAGCTACCGGATGAGTGTCGAGTTACAACGTGTATCCGGATAAACAAACATCTGTAATTAAGGGTATTGTGCAACGATGGGACGACAGAAGTGCTTAAGTATGGAAGAAATTGAAAAAATTAAAGCGTTCCATCAAGAAGGGTATTCCTCAAGGGCTACTGCAAAGAAAATAAGTCGATCACACCAGGTTGTGAACAATTTTATTAGGGATCCCGAGAATTATGGAAAACGTTTTAAAGGGCGAACAACATCCGTTACAACTAAGAGAGAACGTCGAGCCATATTACGCGAAGCATCGAATTCGGCATTAACGGCAAGACAAATCGCGAATAACGTTGGAACGAATGCATCGGTAAGAACTGTACAGAAGTTACTGAAGACCTGTCCGCATTTAAAACGTTTGAAAATTAAACGACGGCCTCCTTTAAGGGAATTTCAGCGCACTGCACGTCTTCAGTTTGCTCAAGCAAAAATGGGGTGGACAAGAGAATGGCAAACTGTTATTTTCAGTGACGAGAAGAAGTTTAATTTAGATGGCCCGGATGGGTTTTCTTATTATTTCCACGATTTACGTAAAGATGAAGTGATTCAGGTACGAAGGCGAGCCGATGTTGGTTCAGTCATGGTATGGGGAGCTGTTTCCTATAACGGACCTGTTGATTTAGTAATAGTGAAGGGCAGACAGAATTCGGAAAAGTACGTCCAGCTGCTGCAACAGGTGAAAGACAAATTTTCCAACGTTATGGCAGATGGGCCATTTATTTTCCAACAGGATAATGCCAGTATTCACACCGCGCGCATTGTTCGACGCTGGTTTCAAGAACAAGGCATGGAGGTTCTCGATTGGCCATCGCTCTCCCCCGACCTGAACATCATAGAAAATGTTTGGGGATGGTTGTCGCGTAAATTGTACTCCAATGCTACCCAATTCAGTTGCGCTGACGAACTAGAGCAGGCGCTGAAACGAAGTTGGGCGGAACTTCCCGTTGACTACTTGAGAACCCTGTATAATTCCATTCCATCCCGACTATTTGAGGTTATAAGAAATAATGGCAAAAGTACTCATTATTGAACAATAAAGTATTTGTTATTGCAAACGAATCTTTTATTTTGTAGATTGGTCGTATTCAAGTGGCGTTTAATTACTCTACTTATTTTGCATTAGTAACGTACATTTGCACTGACTTTTACAAAAATTATATTTGGTACCTACATACATCTTTTTATCAACCCTCTTATTTTCGAAAATAACAATTCCAGCGCGCTACCATGTTTATACCAACTACAAATGTCATATATGCAGTTGGTCCTATTCATGTTGCACGGAGTGTATAACAGAACTGTAGAGGAGATTAGGCCAATGAAATATAGTCACAATCATTAAAATGTATTTAATCCTTACTATTTCAATTCATATACATATGTTTTGAAAAATTAACAAAATAAGCATATTTGAAAATCGTCAAAATTTTAATAATTATTACTAATTCTTTATTATTATCATTATATAGTAAAAGAATGTATAACAAATAAATTGAAACATTCATCAGAAAACTTCTGAAATGTACCTTAATGAAAAGCTATTAGACATTGATTCGGTATATATTCCATTAAAAATTAATAACTCACCTTTACTTTCTATCGTAATGTTTATTCTATGCGACACAGATTTTGAAAATTCCTTGAGAACTCATGTTCCCATAGTCTCAATCATATTTGGGTTTCCTGTTAACCACTTGTTTCTCTACAGGCTTTTACTAGAATTCAAATCTAGAGTGTTATTAAGTATGTCCACGATTTGAGTAATTTGATGTTGTCTCCTTTAGTCAAATACGAGAGTAATGTACCATTATCTTAGGGAATTTCCTTGGCGTACCTCGAGATTCGATCCTTGGCCCAATCTTATTCCTAACATTTGTCAAACAATAAGGTCTTCAAAATATTTAATAATAGTCATAATTCCTTTCGCTTCGTGTAGTTTAAAGAATATTTAGACTAATAGTTTAATTTCTCATAAGGTAAAAAGTGAATATTGGTTTGCAACCAACCGATTGGAAACGTAAAGAAAACACAGACTTTTCTTTACATCATGACCGAAAGCGTTTACCTTAATCACTTCCTTAGGAGTTACTTTCGACTCTAATCCTTTGATTTAGAGTTAATTACAGCAACTCCTATAAACCTTTGTTAACTGAATTTTTATTATATACCCAAAAACCAACGGTTTTCCGTGTTTAATTATTATTGTATATATACCTCTTTTATTTGCATCAAAAACAGTCACGTAAATATGAATTAATAATATCACAAGCATTTAATCTTACCAAAATTGTGGATATTTGAGTTGTACTCACTGCAACGTCCGAATAATCTATAAGTAATGTTGCAATGCGTAAATTGTGCTTTCGCCATGATTGATATTAAATATTTACTAATGCTGTCGATGTAATTAAAGTATTTATTCGTATTCATAATTCACTTTTGATTAGCATAATTCTTTTTTTGAATTTATGAAGAACAAATATACAGTCATTATTTTTGCTACCGCTTGTAATACCTATAATTTTAAAATTCAGTTATACTGATACCAGAAAGAAAACTAGCAATTCAGATGAAGGAAAAGGGAAAAACTACAATAAAACAGTTAAAATATGAAACCGAAAGGAAAAAATTCTAGCATATAAGTTTTCCTACAACAAATGTTTCTGAATAAACATTGATGATGTCGAATACCCTCTATAGACCTCTTTGGAATTGAAGCCGCTTTGATGAAGTCCCTTTCGATTTGTTCTATAGTAATTTGGTTCCATTACTTCATGTCTACCTCTATAATTAGTATATTTACCATTTCGTTTTACCACCTTATTTTTAATTTGAAATTTGACTTATGTATAAAACTAGCCTTATCTACCGCGCAGTTACAAACTTGACAAAGTCTTTTTTATATGTCCGTTATTTCAAAATTCACTAGTTTCACATATTTTCCAACAGTAGTTGTTTTAGCTCGTAACATTCTTGCCAAAAAAAATTTAAGGAATTTGAAATTTCAAATATGAAAAGAGGAAAATATGGTACGAACCACAAAATTTTTATGCAGTTAGCCATAAAAAACCAGTCATGTCTTTTTGATTGATTTTACATATGTTACTAGTTTATCTGTAATTCCGCTACTTTTCCTATTTTAGTATTAGAAAATATACTGATTAATAATCAATTATTTTCACATGTTGTATTTATTTTATTGTTTACATATTACAAAGAAAAGATACTGCGTTAAAGAAAAAAATAGAACTAAATTTATTAAGTAAAAACAGAATTATTAAATAAAGTATCTTACATGACCATCGCTTACATTTTTCTAGAGTGTAACTTTTTTTGGTAATTTCTTAAATCTTGCTGATGATCTACGAGTATAATTTATAATTTTATGCCGTTGCATTCGATCTCAAGCCTTCCTTTTCTACTTATTCTTGGGTCTTCTTTTTTCCCTACTGGCTCCTTCCATCCAACGCAAATGAGCTACCCAGAGTAAACATTTGGCTTTTACTACCTCCCTTATTGGTTCATCAAAAAATTCATATATTTCCGTATTGGTTCTTCTCTCCTTTTCTATTTTGGTTATCTTTTCAACATAAATTCTACGTAGGAATTTCCTTTAGCATGTTTTTACTATATTCTGTAATTTTTTATTCAAGACATATATCTTGTTCTTGTACATTAAAGTTGGTCTGAGTACTGACTTCTATAGTTTAATTTTTGTTTTCCAATTCAACTCTGATTTGTATAGCTTTGTTAAAATTACTTATTTGTATTGATAATATTTTTTTTAATTCGTTCAAAATGATCTTCAATTTGTTAACAAAGTAACTTGATCTGTTGATTTTTCTTTAAAAGTGCATTACTTATGTTCTCCAAATATTCCATAATTCACTGTTTAAGTCGATCGAACATATTATAATACATATTTTTATTTGGAAATTGTTAAATAAATTAATCAAAAGGCTATGCAATTAATAAAATTCGCGTTCTACGTTCCTCTATGAAGTTATCAAAATAAAAGTATATTTTGATGTTAAAACACAGTTTCTTACATGTATCCTAAAATCATTGGTGTAATAAATTGAGGTACATAATACAAAGGGTACCAGGAAAGTTTTGCAATACAGCTTTGTTTATTTAATTTTTTCAAAGTAATTTCCTCTACAGTCAATACACCTCTCCATCCTCCGAAGCGAATCTTTAAACCAGTTCTGCCAAGTTTCACTAGGGAGTAAAGCACACTCGTTTTCCCAAGCCCGCAGAAGGTCCTCATCACTGAAAAACCGCCTCCCTTTTAGCTTCATTTTCACATGCGGGTACAGTGCAAAGTCACAGAGAGCAAGATCTGGACTATAGGGAGAATGCTCGAGAATTCCACTCTATTTGAAAAATACAGCTATCATTTTCTTCTTTACAGATCGGAATTTTCTGACAACTACGGGTGTGTCCTCATCATCAAAGACTCAAACTTTGTTTTGAGCTTTGGTCGGAACATCGTAATAGTATAGCCAAATCTCGTCACCCGTCACGATGTTGTTCATATACCGAGATCGTTGCTTATTAAACTTTTTTAGCATCTCCCGGTACCAAGTCATACGTCGTGTCATCTGCTCTTCAGTCAATCAATGCGGCACCCACAGAGAACAAAGTTTCTTTACGTGCAAATGATCATGCGGAATCGAACGAATTGCTGGTGCATTTAGGCCTGAAGCACCATCTATCTGTTGGTAGGTCACTCGCTTGTCCTCGCTAAGCATTTTCCTCAAAGTAGTAACGTTTTCCTCCGTAACTGACATTCGTGGCCGTCCCGGCCTCTCAGCATCCTCCAGAGTTAAATTTCCCCTTTGGAATTCTCTATACCACCTGAATAACGTTGTGCGATGTGGACAAACATCACTTAGTGCAAGAGCAATTTCTTCGAAGCACTGGTCTATGTTTAAACCACGCACAAAATTATAACGCAAAACTGCCCTTATCTCATTTCATGACCACGATACCATCGCAAGTACTTTACACTTTCACTGCTAATGAATAACTGAGCCCATCGACATGGCGCGGCGGCTACTATGCACGTATAAATATGTCTCAACATGCAGCAACAAACAGCTTCCCACTATTCATTGTTGCGTCATATTGCAAAATTTTCCTAGTACCCTTTGTACAGCAATTATTATACAAACTAATTAATGAGGTCTTAAAGAATTGTTTGAAAAATTACAATAAAACACAAATGACACTTAATAACGACAGCCGAAAGTAACTTGATAAGTCTATGTAAAATGAAACCACCTTAATAGCGAAAAGTAATGAATAATATGGAGCAGTAAATAGAAGAAATTAAAATTTCATCAAAGTCAATCATTTCAGTACACTCATTAACTATATTTTATTATTATACATTTCCTTTTTTCAATTGAAATGTTGCTATGTAGTTAGTTATTTATCAAAACAATATAATCTGATTTGTTAACGGTGTCACTAAACTGTTTTATACTACTAACTAGAGCTTGAAAACGAAATTGTTTGGCTTTTTAGTACGAAAGATTTTGATTAATTGACATTGCAGCTACGTTTGATATAAATAAAATTTAATAAATTAAATTTTTATTTGTAATATTCAAGTGTGTCGGTTCTTATGCAAGTACCTATGTAGATGTGTGATAATAAATATGCATGATTCGTTTTTTCCTCACCGATATGTTACCAATTTTTAGTATGATGAATCTGGTCCGTACTTCCCAGTCAATAGTGGTGTAAACATTCTTTATACAAGAAATCGTAAATTTTTTAATTTTATTTTTTAATTTATGGAGTTCGATATATCTGGAAATTCAATAATATAAATTTAGCGCCTGAGATAATACGACATAACTGACGACATATCAGTAAGGAGAAATCGTACGATCTGCTTGTGTAAAAAATGTTTTTTCTTGCTAAATATTCATTCCTCGCCATTTCATTGAAGTTGATTTTCTTTCTATAGAATTATTAAATTAAACATCACTGAATTTAACATTTTATAAATAATAATAATTAGACATAATTTCCGTTATTATATCTTTCGTTGTACCAAATCATAACTTACAAAAGCGTCTGTTCCACGCGTTCGTTCTATATTTATACGTATATGTATGTACCTTACATTTATCGTCTACATGATTAGGTATTAGAAATTATAAAAATGAAAAGTGCCACGATGACCAATAATGTGATGAAAAATGAGAATATGAGCTCATCAGCTAATGTTTTAATGTGCAAGCAATGGTGGAAAGTGTGTTGGATGTACGGCAATCAAGATAAATACTACAGGCAACTGTACGGAAAAAGACAAAGCAGATTTAATATTCAAGATCTCAGGAATTACAGCGATCAAATTCAACAGGAAGAGTGCAATATTACTAATAGTGAGAATATTACTAGTTCTGAAACAGGAAACGAATATAATAATGCTTCTACATTTACTCCGATAATCAGGACAGAATCTACATTCCTAATAGACAGCTTTGATATTGATATTGACGAAGCAGATGAGTAAGTACTTCTATCATTTTTAAGTATCTCGTATTTTTCCTCTAAAAAAAATATAAAAAATGTATTTAATTAGTTCAATAACTAGAATAAAACATGAGAGTAATGCCAATAAGTATATATTACAATACAAATAAAAAAGTAATTACCTAATTACTAAAATTAACATATTAGAAGCTTAAATAAAGAGCATAGTTTTATAAATCGAATTTATATGTTCCAAGATAAGTAGGCTGATTTAAAAATTATATAAAAAACTAGGGAAATAATGTTACTGTTTCTCAAAATAATTTCTTAATTACAATATAATACACTTACTCATTCTTTGGAAACACTTCTTGAGACAGACAGAAAAATCTTTTATAGTTACGAAAATTGAACCACATTAGCATCATAAAACCTCTTGCCGCACATTAAACTTTCAATCAGTAGCTACATATGAAACTCGTTTGGGGCAGGATCTGAAATAGTTAACTAGACTCGGGATTCATTTAGAAAATTATTATTTTTGCGGCTATATACGGAATTGTGTTGCCGTGGCTCAAACTTTCATCCAAGTCTTAGGGGATCATTGCACAATTCTTCAAATACTCGACATAGACAAATTTCTATACATTAATCGGCAATTATAGCTGTATGATTTTCAAGAGCAATTATCACTACTGGACTTTTTGTCTGTACCTTTACCGCGAAAAACTTGTTGGTTTTTCTTATACTCAAGCAGCCGAACAACTAATTGCTATTTGGTCTCGGCATCATAACTGTATATGCAGAATTCATCACCCATAATGATACTAAACACTTTCTTTAAAGTCCTTCATCGAACTACTCTAACATGAACCTGTACTACTCTATGCGTCCGAGATTGCATTTGATTTATTTGATTAACAAATGTAGAATTTACCGACTTGCTAGCTTTCTTTTAAGCAAATATTTGCATATCTGTTATAGATGATCTAAATTTAAAGGTTTCTCTTAATTAGCATTTCTATGCAGATCTTTATTAATCTCTTAGTTTTCTCCTTTTACGTACTAAATCACAAAGACAGAAACTAATTGCAACTCTGAGGAATTTATAAATTGTTTATTAAAAAATATGCACCTTGTAACAATTAAGGGTATGTATCTGTATATGTTTTAATTTTATATATAAAACAACGTCGTGAGCCATATAGATTCGATTTTCGTTTCTTCTATCTTTTGAACTACTCTGCCTTTTTGTCTATAGTATATATATATAGTCCTTTTTTAAATTTATGACCTCCAATTTTCTTCTTTATTGCTTCTATCCACATCTTTTTCAGACCTCTTCTTTTCTTCTCTCTTTCCCTATTATATACTTTAATCTTAATCAAACAAACAAAACTACCAAAACGATAAGTTGTCAACTAAAGCAAACATATTTGTTTTTATTTGGATTGATCTACTAACTGCTTTTGAATTTCACTTGCTTCGTATCTTAAATCACCCTTAATATGTACTTTTTCTTACCTTTTCTTTGCAATATTTTAAATTTTTGAGATAAATGTACACTATATTATTAGTTTTTGCAAGCCATCTTATATGATTATCGTTGTAGAGATATTCGTAATAATAGGATGATTATGCAAGGCGAAATTTTCACTAAGTTTGCAAATTTCAATAAATCAATGATTATCCGTGAAGATATTCCAAGCATCCATGGCGACAGTGTCACTTGCGACTGGTATTTCTCTACACTTGTGCTCGTGCTTCTTCAGCCAGCAGGTGTCATGTAGGAATTTACAATTTAAATAAATAGCCGGTAAAGGAAAAAAAAAGAACGTATACGAAGTAATATCAGAAATTTTTTGCGTTAAATTCCGAATCGAATTGAGACACACTATTTCGTAGACATCGACACACCGTAAACGACCGTCTGACAAATAAAATCCATTATTACCTTCATCCAGTTTCATGCTCTTTTGTATAATTTTCAATTTACGCCTTGCGTTCGTCGACCGCTTTTACAATTCGTCTGGTCTCGATCTATCATTGTATGTTTGGGTCCGAAGTATATGTTACGTAACAACTTTCGAAACTGATTGCCCGTACATGCCAACTGAAAAGGTCCTTTTTTAATTTTATATTGCTTTATTGTTATTATAAAGCAGTGAACGGTCTATAGTTTACATAATTGCAACTAATGGAAAATAAATTTCCGCTGTCTAATTGAATTAGACGGAGAAACATGTTTCACTTTCAAATTTTTTAGTTCCACATTACATTATGCGTTTTATTTGTAGAAGTTATTTCAAGACTTCGATTATGACATTGAAATGCACTTAAAGATCTGCTACTTTAAGTCTCAATTATTAAAAACGTATTAATAGAAAAAGTTGATACAAATTTTATATGTAGAGCAAGGACGATGTAAATTCAAATACTAACTGAGACATTTATAGTTCAATAAATACTTTTCAAGTACTTTAAATAAGTTTATTATAGAATAAACTTTTTTTCTTAATAAATAATCTCATTTGCTCTTTGCTTCCCTAATCTCATATACTTCATGAATTAATTAATATTGTAGTACCACTGTCTATTATGTTTAACTTAGGATTGACTTTGACGGAAGCAGTTTCCTAAATCTTTATATATGCTATAATTTTAATAAAGTCTACAGCGGTACTTGTATATCGTTAAAAAAATTTTTTTTTATTATTTTTTACAATGGACCTAATCTTTGAGACTAACATTTTGTTAATGTCCTAAATTACTACATCAATACAATCAATTAATCTGGATGTTTCCGTCAACCCATCCTAGTTTCTGGAGATTTTTTTGCACACAACCTTCACATGGCTACACTTGCACTATTCGCTGCTTTTCACTATTTCAATGCACTTCTCACTACACTAGACTAGTTCGAAATATTTTGTTCTTTTGAGCCTGCGAACAAGGTCCTGATTTACTAGTAGCTGTAGAGCTTCTTGATTTGGATGTTCATGAAGCCTCTCCTCGTGGCTTCTGGCAAACTTCCCAATCGCGTCCTCCATCACCTCCAGTTGGAGTTCCCGATGCAAATCCCTGTCTCGCACGTACCAAAGAGCATTTACCTTATTACGTAAAACACGATTTTGAAATTTTTGGATGCAAGGATAATTTTTTTTTTGTGCAGCTCCATCATCTATTTGTAAACTAGTACTTTATTACGGATTGATAATTGGGATTTCTTTCCCAATAGCCAATACATGCTGTTATATTTTAATTTTAGCTGAGTTGTTTTCCTTTTAACATGCTCCTTCCATTTCAATTTTGCATCTAAATTTAAGCCTAGGTATTTGGCCGTTTCTCGATGTGGAATTGCGTTGTTGTTCAATTTCACTGGAAGATTGGTTATTTTTCTATTCGTGAAGTTAACATGAATAGATTCTTCTTCATTTGCCTTTGTACGCCATTTTTTCATCCGTGTACTTATTTAATTAATTGCGATAATATTATATCCAATAGCTAGTAGAGCAGTATCATCCGCAAATGTTGCTACCTTGATATTTTCTTTTTCGAGAATATTACATGTATATAATAGGTATAATACTGGTCCAAGAACACTTCCCTGCGGAACACCTGCTTTTATTATTTTAAGTTCAGAAAACTCATCTTCTTGTTTAATTTTGAAGGTTCGATCTGCTAAGTATGAGTCCAATAGCTGAACATATTAAATAGGAAAGTATCTTTTTAGTTTCATTAGTAGGCCCTCGTGCCAAACTTTACCAAACGCTTTGGCAATATCTAAAAATATCGCCGAACATATTTTCTTTTCCTCAAGGGATTTTTCAATCATATCTATAATACGGTGTACTTGATCGATCGTGGAGTGTTTACTCCGAAACTCAAATTAATGCGAAGGGATGAGTTGCTGTTTTTCAATTATTTTTTTTATTCTTTTTAACAGTAACTTTTCAAATAGCTTTGATGTTGAAGGTAACAATGATATCGGTCTATATGAGCTTGCATTGTTAATAGGTTTTCCCGGTTTAGGTATCATGATAACTTCGGTTGTTTTCCACAATACTGGGACATGTTTTAATCTGAATGCTGCATTTATTAAATGTGTCGGTTTCACAATACCTTTCTTTGGTAGCTGTCTTAAGATCTGTCCACTGATCAGGTCAAATCCTAGAGCTTTTTTTGGGTTGATCTGTTGGATAAATGTATAGATAAATAAAATGAAGATATATTCTATAAATAAAACAAATTTATGTTAATTCATTCAGTCTAAATAAACGATATCTAATTAGATTCTATAAATTCTTATCTTTCATGAAAATATAGTGCATAATATTTACATCCGAAAATTTCTTTTGTTTTTGTTAAAATGTGTTTGATCATAAACCAATTACTTCTTTTCAAGAAAACATTACCTACGAAACATATTTGCGAATTCAGTTTTTAGAATGTGCCGATTAAGATACGTTTCGAACTTTGATTTTTTGATAGAGAATTAATTTTTACCGCCTGTCAAAGATATACCTGCCAGTTAGCTATTGACAAGCGTTTACCTTGTCTGCTTTTGCTAATTATTATTATTATTCACGTAAATACATTTACATAAACGAAATTGTGTGACGTGTCATTTTAAAATAGTTTTTGCAACTAATCTTTAATGATCTGTTCTTAGTGTTGTCTCAATAAGTATTTTTAGTTATTCTTGAATATTGAAACTTTGAACTTTTTCTGTACTTTCATTTGTTAATTCCTAGTCGACAATGGTAATTATCCTTCGTCTCACCGATTTCTTTAAAAGAAAACTTTTTAAAATAGATTCTGAATATTTTTTTACTACCCCATTCACGTAGTTTTCGTGCTTTTCTGCATTTCTATGCCTTCTATTTCACAGTACACAACAGGTCCTGTCCAACAACAGTACACATGTTTCCTGTCAACCATCCGTTTTTGGTGTTAAAATAATCTCTTGTGTTATTTATTTACGAAATGTGTTAATGTATGAAGAAATAGAAATTAACGAACACAAAAAAAGCATGTCTTCATTAATCCGATGTCAAAATCACACTGAAAATGATTGAGACATACCTCTGGCGGTAAATTTTACTAACACGTTCTTGGATAAAATTATATCCATTTCCCTGTTATCCTTCTGCTTAAAGCATAACAATTTATCTCAAAATTTTTTTACTGTGGATCTACCGTCCGTTAATTTGGAAGCCAATTATATGATACACGAGATTATGCAGGACACTTGCTTGATCATTCCCACTTACTACTCCGAGGAGTAGTAAGTGGGAATTTACATATGTACGAGGGAGCGTTTTATATTCGCGGAATGGGGGACAAGGGGTGGAAATAAAAAAACCAAATTATTTTTCTTTTTCAATATATTCACCTGCAAGACGGATACATTTTTCACATCTTTCAATTAATTTATTTATACCCTCATAAAAAAATGATTTCTCTTTATCTGCAAAATACGCCGAAACTGCCTCCTTGACTTCATCATCGGCAGTAAATTTTTTACCCCGCAGCTCTTTTTTCATATTCGGAAAGAGGTAATAATCACTCGGGGCCAGGTCTGGGCTGTAGGGTGGGTGATTCACAATTTCGAAGCCCACCTTATGCAGGGCAGCTAACGCAACGCGGCTCTTGTGGACGGGCCCGTTGTCGTGCAAAAGCAGAACACCTTTTGTCAATTTTCCCCGTCTTTTCTCGTTAATGGCTTCTTTTAATCGCTCTAATATTGAAGCGTAATATTCTCCGGTTATAGAAACAGCTTTATCTTTATAATCAATCAACAATATTCCTTCCGAGTCCCAAAATACCGTTGCCATGAGTTTCCCAGCTAATTGTGACACTTTACATTTCTTGGGAGGTGCTGTGCCCTTTTTATGCCACTGCATGGAGTCTTGTTTGGACTCAGGTTCATAATGATGAACCCAAGTTTCGTCTCCAGTAACAATTCCACTCAATACACCATCCTTGTCTTCATTACAGAGGTCCAAAAATGCACGCGAACACTCTACAACACTCTATTTTTGTGAAGAAGTTCTTCTAAATATTTTAAAGTTTCTGGAATCGTTACGTCGAATGATACTAAAATTTCCCCTTCTTCTAATTTACAATCTTTAATCCTTTGAATAAATTCTAATGAGTTAGTGACTGAGAGAATTTCAAGTTTTTCGGACAAATTTTTGTATTCATTCACTAGCCATTTTGAAATCCAGTAAGTAGGGGAGTTGATCCCTGAGACAATTATCATCGTATGACAAAAAATTTAAATAGTATTTTTAAAGAGCGCGGTTTTCAAGTTTGTTTTCGCTCCAATAATTCAATTAAAACGCTTTTAGGAAATGCAAAAGACAAAATCGAAGAAAATAAAAAGTCGGGAATCTACCGAATTGAATGTTTAGATTACAGTAAACAATACATCGGCCAAACTAAGAGATCGATCGAAACCCGGTATAAAAAACACCATTCGCACATAAAATTCAACCAACCAGAAAAATCGGGTATAGCAAGCCATGTATTAGAAAATAACCACAGTGTTAATATAGATTGTTTACATTTGATAAAGAACGTGTATAATTATCGGGAATTAGACACGTATGAAAGCATGCACATCTTAAAGAATTTAAGCCATGTGGTGAATAACAATGACACCGGACCTTTACAATCGACCCTTTTCTGTCTGCTTAATATCAGAGAAGGAGGAACACTATAATAAATCGCATGCAGGTACTTATCGGTCGTGTCCATGTTCCTTTTTTCAATGTCGTTCATCCTAGTTTAAGTCAAATAATTTTTAAAAATCTCGTGAAACAAACACACAGTGTACATCTTGGTTCGCAGCGGTGTAGATCGCGTACGGAGTTTGTTTTCGTACAGGTGTTTTTCGCCGTGTTTCACCAGGTGCGACACTTCGCAATTGTCTGCTGATGATGACAACTTAGTTGTCGAAATGCGTATACAGAATTACAAAAGTTAATGTGGAAAGGGGTTATATATCAACCTTAGTGATTAAAAAAAAATAAATAAAATATTATTTATGAGCTCAGTGCTATTCCTTATGGAAAGTTTTTTTGGATAATGCACACTGATCCACCTCAATAGCAAACCTCATCAAATTCGTCACCAAAGCGTGGGGACATTTTTCTTATGTACACACTCACTGGTAGAAGTAATCCGTTCAGGCAATGCAAAATGTATTCATTCATTTACCGTTTTTAGTCACCTATTAGCAATGAACACAGCATGGTTACCGAACATTTAAATAATGTTGAAGAAATAGATTACCGAAACTAGTATAGTTGAATCAGATAGAAAAGTGTTTCGAGAAAACACTTTACTATTTCAATATACTTATATCTTCAATAAAAAAGCAGTTTAGTGTTTAAAATTAAATATCTTTGACAAAGGGAAGAAAATGGACTTACTAGAACAATAAATTATTACATTGAATATATGTTTAGAGTAGTGTCAATTTCTCGGACAAAAATGGAAGCACTTATATCCATTATATATCCATTATCCGATAGATCTGTTGACCAAGCAAACAACGAGGTGTTCATATAACGGCTAATTTACAAATATAGCCTAGTTAACGAAAAATAAAACCTTGTAAAGCCAACGCCAGGCAGTTCGCGTGTGTTGACAAGTTTAAATAGAAACAATATGTTATACATATGAATGTAATACAAAATAGCGAGAGAAAATTACACATCTATCTCTCGGTTTCAAATAAAAGTACTTCCACTGCTTTAGCCATCATTAAACAGATTGCAGAATAGTGAAGAACATCATTTTTGTACATACACCTGTGCGAACACAAATGCGTAGCTGTTCCTTTCAAAATTCTCTAAATCAACAAGAAAATAATATTGAATGAACACTTTATTGTCGAAAGAAAAGCATTTATTAACTATTTTGAAAGTCTCATGATTTAATTTAGTGAATATTTGAAATTTTTTCATTGAAGTGAAGTATGATTAAATGTTTTTACAGTGAATCAGTTTCGACTTATAAAAAAATAAAATTCAAAAGCTTGTTGAAATAAGAAATTCATCTATCTTAGTATATACATATGTATAAGGCTATTCATTTCCTTATCGCATGCACAGATTAGGGAAGAAAATTTAATTATTGGAGAATGATAAAAACAATCATTTTCTATGGTATATTAATATACAGAATCTTATATATATATAGATTAATATACAGAATCTATATATATATATATATATATATATATATATATATATTATATATACACAGGGTGTTTCAAAAAGAATATACGTATTTCGAAAACATATAAATATTTATTAAACTTTAAGACATACGAATATGAAACTTTATACACATTTTTACGAACCTCTCAAGTTCAGATTACAAATGTTCAATATGTCCTCCATCAGCGACACGAAGAATATCACATCAATACTAAAATTCCTCCCGCACTCGGGCAAACATGTCCTTCGTCACTGATGGTATGGAAGTACGAATCCGGTTCTTCAACTTTCCTCCCCACAGGAAGAAATCAAAGGGCGTCAAATTCGGTGACCGTGGAGCCCAGTTGAGACATGCTTAGTCGCCAGCTTCCTGACGACCAATCCAATGGTTCGGTAGAGTTTCATTCATTTCATTTCATCAGATATTCACGCACGTGGCGACTCCAGTGAGGGGGTGCCCCGTCTTGTTGAAAAATGAAGATGTCTTCGTGCAGCCTCTGAAACAACCAGTTTTGTAACATAGCGAGATACCGCTGACCGTTAGCCGTGTTTCCATCAAAGAAGAATGGGCCGTAAACAGATGATCGGGATATCGTACAAAACACATTGAGTTTAGACGAATCTCGTACATGTTCAATGGCTGCATGTGGATTCTGTAGACCCCAAATTCGAACATTATGTTTGTTTACCAGACTACTAACATGGAAAGTCGCTTCATTACTGAACACGATGTTTTGTGGGAAATTGTTATCATTGTCAATAGCATCATGAACCTCGTTACAAAATGCCACACGTTTCTGTTTGCCATTCGGACGTAGTGCTTGTAACAACTGTAACTTGTACGGCTTTATAACCAACCGACGTCTCAAAACACGCCAAATTGTTATTGTAGGCAGTTGTAGCTCAGGAAAGCAGTTTGAATTCGTGCAACATTTTCTTCAGAAACACGAGGGCGGCCAGGACTCTTTCCTTTACATACACATCCTGTATCTACAAACTGTTGATACTACTACCATCTGCGAATGTTGCACCCATTCGGAGGATCAATTTGGTAGCTCAATCTGAAACGTCTTTGCACTGTAATCACGAAATTGCACTTCGCAAACTCGAGAACACAAAATAATTTCTGCTGCGGAGTAGCCATTTTAAACATATGACGGTTAATAAAAGAAAAACAGAAGACAACTGACATCTAGCGGCTATTAAATAAACTTGACTATGTATTCGTTTCTCCAATAGTGAAGCCGAGGCGCAGCGATTAATAGTTTGGACAAAATAATACTTTGCAATACGTATATTCTTTTTGAAACACTGTATCTCTCGGGTTTTCTTGAAATACAGTGAACAAAATAAATTAAAAGAATAGTAATTTCTGCTTGTATGATTAATAAACGAACCGCAATTAGTTTAAAAATTCTAATATTTCTCTTATTAAAAAATGGTTGATATTTGAAAATCTTAGCGAGGAATATTATTTAATTTTATAAACTTCTATTATTATTAAATACGAATTAAAAGCAATCCACCGTATTTCAATAATTAAATGACGATTCATTGATATAAATGATAAAAAACAAAGCTTAGTTTATATATATATATATATATATATATATATATATATATATATATATATATGTAATTATAGGGTACATGCAAAAGAAATATGTATGTATGTACACATGTCTCAAGAACTAAAACAAGTGCACTCATTATTTCCACTCAAATAAAAGAATAAATCCAGTCAAATAATTTCTCACTCATAGTAAAGATGATCTGATTTTATCTGGTTAATTAATTTGATAAAAATACGTAATTACACTGTAATTATTTGTTTACGCATGTGCCTTTTAATTTTATTTTTCTATCCTATCCCATATATCAATACGTGTAATTTACGGAATCGAAAGTAAAGGAATTCTCCGTTAATGCACAATAAAATCAGTAAAGGCGCAGTTTCACAATTGCAACAACATAATTTTCGTAGAGTATTGATTAGTATACCATAAATGTACTTAATTTGCAATCCATAACGAATACTTGACATTAAATGAAAGTAATATACGTACGTTTTCTGGATTTATTCGAGCATAAATTAGAAATTACTGCTATGCGCCAATTTTGTTTATCCTAATTACTTTTCGAAATCTCTTTAATTGTTGTTTATAAACTACGGTAATGTTTATTGCTCAGATTTCTTATCCATATTTGTTTTCTATTTGAGCATATTTTCAATTAAATGTAGTGAACTAAATTTAGACTGGTAAATTAATAACACAAAGTATTAACTCTAGACTAATATACAATAATTTTTAATAATATTATGCCCCTCGTACACCAGTGTAAAGATCAATATTACAATGCCCGTAATTTCTACCTGAAGGATATCCTTGGATTCTTCTAGGGTTCGACTAGACAATAACTCGGAAAGTTAGAGAGGATTCTCTCAATAGAAGTTCTTATAAATGGGCGCCACAGTATTTGAATCCCTAGAAACGCGCGCCAATACTGAGGCACGTGAATTTTAGGTGAATGCTTTGGTATGTATAGGAGAAAAATTCAGATGCACCAACTTTAATACAGCAGGAAAAGATATAAACCGTATAATAATCAGAGAAAGAAATCCCAAAGTGTCAATAACAATTAAATATTTTATTAAGAAAGTAAAGAAAATTTAATATCATAATTTGACAACTATGGAAATACTCTTTTTCATCTGCTACTGGACGCCCAGTATCGTGACTATGAAATACGTTTATATAATATTTCAAGACCGAAAATCGTATTGGCTATCGATAATAAAATATGTAATACATAATCTCAACTAACATAGATAAGTAAATATTGAAGAGAAAAAAAATAACAAAACAAGATCATATGATTCCCCAAATATACTGGTTCACACAGGCTGGATAGATATCATAATTTCAAATATTGTATTATAGTTTTCATTAACAATACAAAAAAATGAAGGAAAAGTTATTATAATTTTAGTGACCTTAATTAACAAAGACCAAATCTATTAATTTCTTTTCCCGATTTACCCACTTAGTTCGCGATCACTGTCATACTCTTGTCCTGAGTACGGTCCTGTACTTTTAAATTACTAATTGAATAATACCTTAATAAGACATTTACCAAATTAATTCAGAATTATATAAAGTTTAACAATGTGCTTATAAGAAAACACAGATTACGAGGGAGCGTTTTTATATTCGCGGAATGGGGGACAAGGGGTGGAAATAAAAAACCAAATTATTTTTCTTTTTCAATATATTCACCTGCAAGACGGATACATTTTTCACATCTTTCAATTAATTTATTTATACCCTCATAAGAAAATGATTTCTCTTTATATGCAAAATACGCTGAAACTGCCTCCTTGACTTCATCATCGGCAGTAAATTTTTTACCGTGCAGCTCTTTTTTCATGTTCGGAAACAGGTAATAATCACTCGGGGCCAGGTCTGGGCTGTAGGGTGGGTGATTCACAATTTCGAAGCCCACCTTATGCAGGGCAGCTAACGCAACGCGGCTCTTGTGGACGGGCGCGTTGTCGTGCAAAAGCAGAACACCTTTTGTCAATTTTCCCCGCCTTTTCTCTTTAATGGCTTCTTTTAGTCGCTCTAATATTGAAGCGTAATATTCTCCGGTTATAGAAACACCTTTATCTTTATAATCAATCAACAAAATTCCTTCCGAGTCCCAAAATACCGTTGCCATGAGTTTCCCAGCTGATTGTGACACTTTAAATTTCTTGGGAGGTGCTGTGCCCTTTTTATGCCACTGCATGGAGTCTTGTTTGGACTCAGGTTCATAATGATGAACCCAAGTTTCGTCTCCAGTAACAATTCCACTCAATACACCATCCTTGTCTTCATTACAGAGGTCCAAAAATGCACGCGAACACTCTACGCGCTGTTGTTTTTGCGGCGGCGCGAGCATTCTCGGCACCCATCTTGCGCTGACCTTAGACATGCCGAGATGATCGTGTAGGATTTTAAAAATTGTTGTATCGGATACTCCAACCATTTCTGCGAGTTGTTTCTTCTTTAGTCGAGCATCTTCGAGTACAATTTGTTCAACTTTTTGGATAAGTGCTGGCGTGGTCACCTCAATGCTCCTGTCCGGCCTCGGGTCGTCTTCAAGGGATTCCCTTCCTTGTTTAAATAAACTATGCCACTTGTACACCATGGTTTTTCCTGGACAAGAGTCGCCGTAAACCAATGACATCTCATTCATTATGGTCGCGACTGATTTTCCTTGCCTAGTAAGGAACTTTATAACGGCACGATATTCGATTTTTTCCATATTTCACTTTTCACTCCTGATTATGTTACTTGGTTGACGATAGCTCAAAGACTAACTGTCTAATAACAATGAAACTTCGTATTTATACTAATCATGAGTCGCTGCACAGGCCACGCCCCCAATGCGCCTACTCACCCCTCTACAACCCGCTCATTCCGCGAATATAAAAACGCTCCCTCGTACTTTCATGAACCAATGAACACGTCTTAATTATATTATTCTCTCCAAAGGATAACGTATCCCTCGTTTACATAAGAATGTAAGATTTTTACCTTATAGAAGATATACATGAAATAGGGACACACGGTTAAAGGGGCTTCCCACCTGCCTGATACGGTTTTTTACAATCACCGAGAATGCTGCGTGTTCTCCTCAGCAAATCAGATGATAATGGAGTTCTAGAACGTAAGTTGTTTCCTCAAAAAAATTCGCACCGCTTACAAGAATACTACGTGTAACATATAAGACAAGACCTAAATTAAAGACAAGTAGTACAAAGACTCATCATTCCTACCTCAATAAGATAGAGGGTTGCTTAATCCATGAATTAATTCCCTTTTGTGAAAGTTCTAATTATCGAAAATTAAAATGGACGTCCTTATCCACGCTAGTAGAAATTGATCGATTGATATATATCTTCTAGATCGATAAATCATCGATTGGCGTGTCTTTGTTCCGACATACCGTCACACGAAAACTCTTTCCAGGTTAAGGACAATGCTCAAACTAAGTCCACTTTTTTCCAGGACTCACGCAAACTGAATCTAGATTCACAAAAGAAAGCAAATTCACATGGTTCAACTAGTTATAAACGGCCAATCATACGTCATAAGCAAAGAAAACACAAGATAAATAAGACATTGCAAATGAATATATATGAGAATGGAATTTGTATAATGCAGATGGCGCACCATGTCCTTTTCCGAGATTCCATATTAATATCGAAAGAATACGTATTAATGTAAATATATAAAAATAACGACCCATAGTCAATTAAAAAAAAATTCAATGCAATTCACATTCATGGATCGCGCGAGTTTACGAAAATGGGTAAGAATTTAAAATTTTTTAATTTTAATATTCACACAAAATTTATGCTTAAGCATATACAGCGATGGCCAATAAATATGAACGAAACGTAAAATAAATAAATCATGGATATGGAATATCAGTTTTTTCGTTTCGATTAAAAACAATAACAATAATAATAACGACAGAATTTGAACAAATAATTCGAATATAATATAAAAGTGAAAAGAAAGAATAACAGAAAAAAAATTACAAGTTTCTAATAAGACTGCTGGAAGAGAACTGTAGTGAATATTATATATCAATGATAGATAGAATTAAAAACTACTGCATATCAGTGAAGCAGGGAATCGTGTGGTATCACATTAATTTGCTACCCATTTTATAAAAAGTTTGCACGTCTTCATGACATTGAAATAAATTCCATCAAAATATATATATATATATATATATATATATATATTCTATTGTATTATTTAAAACCTAGTATAAACATTTTGTCATAAAAAAATGACGTCTAGACTGAAGAAGTATAAAATTTAACCTGTTAGGCATACATGATCTTTCTAGGTGGATGAACATATAATTTAAAAGCATCGTTGAGCATTTTAAATGCTGTTAATATATGTCTGATAAATTGGAAGGATTTCTTTCCCAAACTCTTTAAAAGAAAAACGTTGTAGAATAAATTTAATTAATTTAAATTAAAGAGGCGAATGAAAATAAGTAGTGATAATTTACTTTTTTTGTGTTTCTATATTATTTAAAAGTTCGTAAATAAATTGGACTATTATTAGTAAATTCAATGAAATAAGTCAATATTAATTTCATCTCAAGAAGTAAAGATATATTTTTGAAATTAAATAAATACATAAGTTAACTTAATTATTTTTGAAAAAGTAAGTTATTTCATGCTTATAGTGTACAATTACACTGAGATTGTCATTTTTTCATAAGTTGAATTATTCAGTAGTTAAACATAAAATATTGTATAGGGAAAACACCTAATTGTCAAATTATTTTACTTTGGCTTATGAATTAAATTATGACAATTTCAAGATAAGGAACAAATGTTTTTCTTTTAACAACTATTCATTCAATATTATATACTTTCCTAAAGCAAACTGCACGTTCGTGCTCGTACTCGTGCATGAGCAAAAAGACAAATATGTAGAAGTACATAATGTACTGTTTCTTTAGTAATACTCACCAAAACACCTGGGGTGTATAACTTGTCGATAATTCCGACTTCTGGACAAAACTATACTATCTGACTGTTTTTTTAACAGTAGTTCTGATTAACTATACTTTATTTGGCAATTATGCCGTATTTAGATGTGCACGTCACTGTTTACTTATCCAACAAATGTACTGCTGAATGGCTATTAAGGCGACTTTATATATTCAATTATTATTTGGTCGTCTTAATAAATCAATTTTCTTTCTTGTACCAAATAGGACCTTGTACTAACAAGTTATAGTTTTACTGTAAACACCAAACTGCTTTCATTCGAGACATAGATATGTTGAAATAACATAGTTTTACTCAAAATGCTTTTCCATTTGACTGAATAATATTAGTTTTTGAAGTAACCTTTTACTTTAACTTTTCTCAAATGTTTGGTGCATTAAATGCTCGATGCATTGCTAATAGGTGACTAAAGCATTAAAATGGTGACTTCATTTTGTATTGACTAGATACATTACTTTTACCAGTGCAATTACATATTTCATGTAACTATGGCTTCGAATACCATACCTGAGACTAATAAAATGCTAAATAGTCTACGATATTTGTGACAAAATGAAGAATTGGCAATGTGAATGAAATAGTTGTGCTTTGTATTGTCCAAATACTTATTTACTACTGTTTTTTAGACACAGATAAGCATCAGTGAAATATAAATTATAATGTAAAATGGATTTAAGCTCGGAAGTAGTATAGCAATCACAACTCCACAGATATACGAAGTCTGAGAAAGCTATCATTTACAATAGTTTTAGGAGTTCGTGATTGAAAGAGCCTCGAAGCAGACTTAAAATCTTGGAAAACAATCAGGCTTTAAGTATCTTAGAAAAGATATCGAATTAATTATTCCTTCTTGCCAAATAATGAAAACATAAGAGTGACTAGGACCACATATCCCAAGTCCTTAGTCTATTAAGCAATGGTGCAAGACATATGCATTGAAGTCAAGCAGATTTGAAATATAATGATTTGAGCAACGAAATTCATCTGCAGCTACTAAAATTGAAAATAATTTCTTACTGAAGAAAAGGAATCGTTGAAACTTTTATCTGCTCCATAGATTCGGATATTTCAAACATAGTATTTATGCTTTTAGTTGCAACTAGCTACTCACTATAATAATTTTTTGTTGTTAGATCTCCTGCACGCTTATATATGGTATTTCAGTACTCTAATAATAACATATGGGTAATCCCTGTATTGCTTCAGTCTCTGTTCTAATATTTCTTTTCAGTTTAGCAAGATTTTTGGGATTCGAAACATAAATTTTATTCTTTAAAAAAACATAAGAAAATAATAAAACGAAAATGTCCGACAACTACGAGGGCTAATTCAATCACAAATAATCTTCAAATACCAAAATAATTTATAACATTATATTATATTAATATCTGTTAGGACAGATACTTTAATTACAATACTACAGTAATATATTAATAAATAATGGAATACCGTTACTTTACTGATTTGTCGTGCCATACGTTATTCTAGTAATTGAATGCCAAATATTGTAAATACTCAGGCCAAAGATTTGATAAACTTTCCGCAATGATCTTTCACTCTTAGTTTCTGTAATAATACACAAGAATCTAACCAAGTTATTATTATTTAAAAAGATCGATACACAGATCATAATAAAATTATTATGTTAAATAATGTTCTACTTTTGTAGCTTGCTCTAAAATTTTTGCATGACAGAGTAGTTCTACAGGTTCTATATTTTCAATGCTTTTCTATGAAACAATTACTTTAAATTAAATACGCATGAAAATAAAAATAATACAAAACAAACAACTATCCAAATCGTAACTTCTTATTTGCGAAAACCACAATCGTATAATGTGCCACATCCTGTTGAATGATTTGTGAATGGATTGAAAGCAAAATTTGTTGTGGTAGTCTTGAAACGAAGTGATTCTGATGTTTGCAAAATTTTGTCATAATTGTATTTTAAAATTTTAAAACTTGTACTTTGCATATTAGATTGGTTAAATCTAATCTAGTTTGCTTAAATTGTCAATATTAAAAAAAACTAATTTTACAAAGAGTAGTCAAAATAAATAAAACTTTTTCAAATTTGTGTGGTATATGCTCAGATATTTATGTTTGGACAAACAATATTTTTCGACAATTGTATATTAGAGCATATAAGCGACACACAAAAGAAAAATTGGTGCATGTAATCAATTACGTTTGTACTAGATTGCCAGTATGTACATAATTTTAAGATATAGGTTCGGTATCAGCTGATTGCTAAAATTGTAACATGGAAAAATACATATAAAAAGGGTACTAGGAAAGTTTTGCAATATGACGCAACAATTAATTGTAGGAAGCTGCTTGTTGCTGCATGTTGAGACATATTCGTATGAATATGTCTCAACACATGCACGTATGTGCATAGTAGCCGCCGCGCTATGTCGATGGGCTCAATTATTCATTAACAGTGAGAGCGTAAAGTGCTTGCGATGGCATCGTGGTCACGAAATGAGATAAGGGCTATGTTTAGACATAGACCAGTGCTTCGAAGAAATGACTCTTGCACTAGGTGATGTTCGTCGACATCGCACAACGATATTCAGGTGGTATAGAGAATTCCAAAGGGGAAATTTAACTGTGGAGAATGCTGAGAGGCCGAGAAGGCCACGCATGTCAGTTACGGAGAAAAACGTTACTACTGTGGGAAAAATGCTTGGCGAGGACAGGCGAGTGACCTACCAAGAGATAGAGGGTACTTCAGGCCTAAATGCACCAGCAATTCGTTCGATTCTGCATGATCATTTGCATGTGAAGTAACTTTGTTCTCTCTGGGTGCCGCATCGACTGACTGAAGAGCAGATGACACGACGTGTGACTTGGTGCCGGGAGATGCTAAAAAAGTTTAATAAGGAACAATCTCGGTATGTGAACAACATTGTGACAGGTGACGTGATTGGCTGTATTATTACGATCTGCCAACTAAAGCTCAAAATAAAGTTTTGGTCTTCGATGATGAGGACACACCCGTAGTTGTCAGAAAATCCCGATCTGTAGAGAAGAAAATGATAGCTGTATTTTCAAATCGAGTGGAATTGTGGAACGCGTCGTCTTGTACACACAGAAGACAGTCACAGTTAAGTGGTATACTGAACAGCGCCTGCCTAAAGTCATGCTTGAAGAACCTGCGGCCAAAGTCAGGAATGGACACCTGGTTCCTCCATCACTAAAATGCTCCAGCTCACCGCGCCAAAGCCTGCACCGAACATTTGACCATGACAGGATTGAAACTTCTCGAACACCCTCCCTACAGTCCAGATCTTGCTCCCTACGGCTTTGCACTGTTCCCGCATGTGAAATTGAAGCTAAAAGGGAGGCGGTTTTCCAGTGATGAGAACGTTCTGCGGGCTTGAGACAACGAGTGTGCTTTACTCCCTAGTGAAACTTGGCAGAACTGGTTTAAAGATTGGTTTCGAAGGATGGAGAGGTGTATTGAGTGTAGAGGAAATTACTTTGAAAAAATTAAATAAACAAAGCTGTATTTGTGTGTTTACACTTAAAGTATAGTAATAATAAACATTATTCTAAATTTAACTTAATTAATAAAAAAGGATACCCGTACGTTGTAATTTTATTAAAGTAAAAGTTCATTCTATTCTTAGATAAAACTCATAATTTAATAAAAAAGTGATACATTACATAAAAATATTTAATTATAGTAGTTACAAATATTGAAAGAAAAAAGATAAATAAAAAGTTGTGTAACTTAGTCCGACAACTATTCATTTCCATTTTCTCTTTCACTCTCTGTGCCAAGATAAATAAAATAAACCCTGCAGCATCCTCACGATCCATACTAACTTTTTATCCCACCATTTTTTTAATTTCTCTATTTCCTCGTCCCTATGTCTAATAAAAGTTCGCTCTATCTACAAATATAGATTTTAGTGCATCTTGCCATACTCCTTTTGAATTTTCAAATACGTTCCTCAATATTTCGAGTAAATAATTTTTCGCAATTTCCCAAATATTTTCTATTGGGAAATAGTATGTGGTGGAAGATGGAGAACGACATAACCATGAACTAGTTTATTCCTCTAAAATTATAAATAAGAGAAGTCAAGGTATTTAATGCGTTTAATATACTTGCTTATTAACTAGTACACGCAACTTCATCTTTAATATGTTAGATCCATATTCAATATTATTTTGTGTTAGCCAAGCTTGAATATCTTCCTTGAAATATGGTTTGTTGACAATTGTTGTGTGTTGACTAGCATCATAAAGAACTATAAAAGGTCGTGATTCTAAGTGAGGAAGTATTTGGTGTTCAAACCACTACAAATAATTATTTCGGTTTGTCACCACAATCCTGATAAAAATATTAACTCTGCACTCCAAATAAAGCCATTTGCATTTCCAACATACAACCCTTCATAACTTTTAACTCAATCAACAAAACTTACACAGGGTTTTATGGACCTCACCTAATATATGCAAGCTACTAATATAATTTATCTAAAGAAACTAAGAAAATATTTGACTATATTTACAGTATGTAATCTTTACGAAGCCATTAATTAAAATAAAACAAAATTCGCGTGAATCTATTAACAAAAACACAAAATTTAAGAAGGTTAAAGTAAAAACTAGAGCCGGACTGTTATTTTCTGTTAATAATTATTAGACATGTAATTGTGACGATTCGAATTTATGTAAAAATTACTTACTTATTTAATTCTTTAAAGCCCTTTACTGTTATCTGGTGTAAGGCGAGGATGTAAGAATTAAATTGGCAAAAATTTCATTTAAAAGAAAAATAGTACCAGGATCTAAGTATAACGCTTAAATAGAAGACGAGAGGAACCTAGGCGTATCTTCAACTCCTAAAACTTCCAGTGCCATACACGAAGGTAGCCGTTTATATCGTATTTCAAGAATAACACATAGATCAATAAGTCCCGAGACTAACCCATAGATGGCGCTCGTAGTAAACCAGTAACCACGTCTTTCTAGAGTACTCACCTTTGCTTGAAACGTGTCAAAATTTTAAGTCGATCGGACCAGAAACAGCTGAGTTATCGAGGTTGGAGTAAAGTCGTTTTGTAGTTTGTTTAAACAATGGAAAAAGCCGAGTTTCGTGTTCTGATAAAACATTGTTTTTTAATGGGTAAAAACACCACGCAAGCAAAACAATGGATTGAAAAATGTTACCCGAACTCTTGTCCATCAAAAGCAACGATTTGTCGGTGGTTTGCCGAGTTTAAACGTGGTCGTACCGACACAAATGACGCGGAACGCTCGGGTAGACCTGTGGAAGCCGTTACACCGGAAAATGTGAGTGAAGTGACAAAAATTATAATGAAAGATCGTAAAGTGAAGCTCCGTGAGATTGCTGAGATGACACAGATATCATATGGAAGTGTATTTACTATCCTTCATGAAAAATTGAGCATGAAAAAGGTTTTTTCCAAGTGGGTGCCGCGATTGCTTTCGATGGAACAAAAACAGCAACGAGTCGATGATTCAGAAAGCTGTTTATCGCTATTTACTCGCAACAAAAAAGATTTCTTGCGTCGTTACGTGACCATGGACGAAACATGGATACATCACTACAGTCCAGAGTCGAAGCGGCAGTCATCTGAGTGGCGCACAGCTGGCGAAAGCCGTCCGAAACGTCCGAGAACGCAGCAGTCAGCTGGCAAAGTCCTGGCGTCAGTTTTTTGGGATACACATGGCGTGATTTTCATTGACTACCTCGAAAAAGGTAAATCGATCAACAGTGATTATTATATTGACTTACTGGTGCGTTTGAAGGAGGAAATCGCAAAAAAACGACCGCACATGCAGAGAAAAAAAATCCTTTTTCACCAAGACAATGCACCCTGCCACAAGTCGATGAAAACAATGGCAAAATTGAACGAATTGGGTTTTGATTTGCTTCCCCACCCCCATATTCGCCAGATTTAGCCCCCAGTGACTACTGGCTCTTTGCTGATCTTAAAAAAATGCTCCAGGGAAAAAGATTTGGCTCAAATGAGGAGGTCATCGCTGAAACTGAAGCTTATTTTGAAGCGAAAGATAAATTTTTTTATAAACATGGTATTGAAAAATTGGAAAAGCGTTGGAACCATTGTATCACCCTAAAAGGTGATTATGTTGATGAATAAAAAAAAATTTTGCAAAAAAAATGTAGTTTTCATTGTTAGTCTCGGGACTTATTGATCCATGTGTTAGCAAACAAAAAAAAATTTTTTTTATCGAAAATAGTTTTATTGCTTTTCAAAATATTCTCCATGCTTAATTGAATGCACGTTTGCATTCAATTAAACCAATCCGAAAAGCATTGTGAAAGTAATATCTCCAAAATATGAGTTTTGAATGCCTCAACTGCCTCTTCCGGCGTAGAAAACCATTGACCACGAAGTTTATTCTTCATGTGTGGGAACAAAAAGAAATCATAGGGTACTAGATCAGGGCTGTACGGCAGATGGCTCATCAATTCAATGTTTTGCCCAGTCAAATATTCAATTGTTTGAACCGACCTGTGAGAGCTGGTATTGTTATGGTGGAGAATGATCTGCCGTTTTCTATTTGTTTTCCTTATTTCTTCAAAAACTTTTGGCAAACAAATAGTTGCGTACCATTCGGAATTGACCGTTCTACAATTCTCAAAGAGCATGGTTGCAACGTGACTGGTTTTTCCGAAAAAACAGGTGACCATTTGCTTTGATGTGCTTCGAGTGCGAAAAACTTTTGTTGGTTCTGGCTCATCTTGGAATACCCACACAAGATTCATCACCTGTGACTACTTTATAAATGTTCTTTGAAACACCGCCGAACATAGCTTCTTAACGGCTAAATATTGATGGATTATCAATTCAGACACTGCATTAATGTTTTCCGACACAACAACATTTGCGGGACGACCTTCACGAAATTCATCCAACGAACGCCGTCCAAGTTTTAATTCACTACACCAACGATATACTGTAATTTTCGATGGTACTTCATCATCATATAAAGAATTCAGCTCGTTCATGCATTCTTGTTGAGATAATCCAAACCGAAAGTTATGAAAAATAATTGCACGAAAATGTTCGCGAGTTAATTCCATTTTGTCGCTGACAAAATTTTCAACTTACTTTCAACAGTAGAAATAGTGACCGGATAATAAAACTGTCAAGGTAAATATATTGTCAAAAATGACAAACTTCACTGTGTTAATACGATCGCGTAACTTCCATATCGATAAATCTCAGAATGATCCGATTAAATAGGCTACAGTGTTCATTTAAAATTCAGAAATTTTCTGATACATAACATCAACCAAATAAAGGAACGAACTTACTGCTTGGAAAGACAAAATGTAAGTGTTAAAGAAAGACGTTTCGACATAAAAATAAGACATATACGGCAGAATTCCTAGCATATTATGAACTAAATAAGATATGCCATTTACATTAACCTATAAAACACGAGTTTGGAAAGAAAGATTGCTTAGTACACCTAAACATGGTCAATACAGACAGAAACAGGTTCTGAAAAGAAATCAAATATATCTCACCAACTGTAAACAAGATAAACAAATCACTTCGGATACAATAGAAAGTAACTTAATTAAAAGACTGATTGAACGAAAGAAATAATGAGCTTTGTAGATAACATGAACCTGAACAAAACAAATAGAAGATAAATACAAAGTGACCATGGAAGGCATAATTTACAGGGATAACATGCTTGGAACATGTAGATTTAAACAAATAATAATTAACAGTATACTATACAAGCGCAATTAAAGTAGGAAGGCTTGGAGCTAATATAAAGCTGTAAAAATGGAATAAAATAACTGACAATAACTGTAGTTATTGAAAGGATAAAATTATTAAATAAGAAGGATCATATTAGTTTACAAAGGAGGAACATAATATACTCCAGGTAATTAGTATTATATAACGGTTGATTTAAATTATAGATATTTAAAGGCATTCGTTGTAATCTGGCCAATGTACACGTAACAATAGGTCAAGAAAAAATATTTCGCATTAGTATAATTTAGACTCAATACATTACCTATTTTCATGGTACAGTTTAAGTGATTTAATTTTCTAATTATGGCAATCGTGATTGAATTTAGTTTCAAATAGAAGTCTAATTAATCTCAGAACTCTATCGGTGAAGTCTCAAAATAATTGTATATATCAACATACGTAAAGAACCTATATAATTACGAAATAATAACAATAACTTGTTTCACTTTGAGCACGTTATTAAACTGTTGATGAGGGCATTTTCATTCATATAAAATATACAAAACAACAAAATAAAAGCTTTTCAATAACTGACAAAATATATTTGCTAATATAAGCATCACTACACTTCGTGTATAATATATTAAGCGCAAAATTCTTTTTATTCGAATGAACATGCAATGCGCCAATTGAGTAGAAAAAAATTCCCGTACATACATACGCGTCCATTGTGAATTTATATGAACTGGAAATCAAGATAAGCTGTTATGCCTGCTGTGAATAGGTTATGAGCAGGGATTATTCAATATTTATGTAGACAATAGCAGTTCAATTCGACGTCGATTATTATACTGATACTTTCGAACACGAGTGAATTCTGCTGTAGTTTGTTTGAACGCGTCAACCGCTAAACACGAAACCGTGTAAAACATTTTTATGTCATTCATAAATAGTGTATTTAGAAATGCAAATGTTAGAGTATTTGGTCCATAATTACTTTGCTCTTTACACAAACTGTAAAAAATATATAAAATATGTATGTACAATATATACACAGATATACATACGTGCATATGTGTGCATGAGTTTTTTCTATATCTCTGAATATAATGTAATTTTCAATAAAAAAAACATGACACTAGATTATAAGCAATGTAAGCAATAAAATGTGAAAGAATTGCATTTTCATGTTCAGTAAAATAGTTCATTTAAACAACGCTGGTCACAATTTGTAAAGTATGTTACAAAAGTATTTGTTATGAAATGATTGTTCATTGTAAACGTTTCTTAAATACTATTTGTGTGGATCAAAACCATGTACTAACTTTTTCCAAGGTTAGATTAAGTGTTTGTTTAATACTACATTGCAATGACTCTGCATACTATATTGCACCTCGCGGCTTTCGTTGACTTACCCCAACACAACGCTTGTTTCGTAGTCAATTTAGGTTTAATCAACATACTAAAGTTACTGGTAGGAAAACAAGTTTGTTTATAAGCCAGAAAGGAAAAAGACATATCAGGAAAATTTTAAATTCTGGTATCATTTCCCATTCCATTTTGCTACTTGTTAGCGAAACGAGATCGGATAGAAAAAAAAAGTTTACGTGGAAGAAGGATAAGAGATAGTCATAAAGCTTCGTCCACTGCAACTTTTTTAGATCTCTTGTAGTACTTATCTCTCTCTGAATTTTTTTATCTTTTTTGCATCTGCCTATTGAAGTTAACTTTGATTATAGTTCTTTCAGCTGCTATGTAATCTTGGCCCTCTTTACACCCGCTTTTTGACTTTAACCATAGAAATTTCAAATTATAGACAGTGGTCGGAAATTCACGGATAGTCGTCAGATACGGCGATTTTGTGATTAATTCTGAGTCGACAATCCTAACACAGAAATGTATAGCCAGACATTAAAGCACACGAGACCGTCAATGTTGAAAATGTGCGATAAAAAATAATTTGTTTTTGAAATTTTCTTTGGAAAATCACGTTTTTTATTGTTACATAAAATTACGCGACACTACGTTAGTCTAATTAACCGTTTTATGTTGCCTTTTCCTTAACGGCTTTTTTGCTTTAAAGCATATACATATGGAATCTTTGGCCCAGAATAATGTAATTTAAAAATAATTATTTGTCAAATTTTGACGTTTATCAGTTTAACATTCATTATTTTCGCTTCATTTTTGTGAAGTCCCAAGCAATTTGTAATGTACACTTTCAAGGAATACGCTGTTATGTATATAGTATTTGGGTTTTGTAATGGAAATGCTCACTTGGCAAAAGACGAATATATAAAACGGTATCCATACCGCCAACACCCATCTACCAACACATTTCGAAGATTATATCGGAGACTATGTGAAAGAGGCACATACATATGTTCCCATTCAACATGATGCAGATATACCAAGACATCGTCGTATGATCCGAGTTGAAGAAGGAATTTTGGATATTGTCCATCAGTATTCGACTTTCAACATTAGATAAATAACCCAGAATATGAACATTTACAGTAAAGCAACAGTTCTTTCAGTGCTTACGAAGCCTTTCGATACCGTTTCATGTTACCAAAGTGAAACCATTATATGAAAATGACAATTTGCTAAAAATAATGTTTTGTAACACAATTTTAAAGAAGATTCAAATATTTTATCAGTCATTTTATAAAGCGATGAATGCATGTTCACAAGATGTGGTGTCTTCAACAGTTTCTATTTTTGGGCGGATGAAAATCCCAGAGCCATTCGAGAATTTGGACACCAAAGTAAGTTTTCTGTGAATGTTTAGCTGGGCATCTTAAACTTTCAAATTGTAGAACCAATATTTCTTCCGAATAGACAAAATAAAAATGAATACATTAATGTATTCTAGAAAGTATTGGATAATGATCCACTAAATGTCACTGCTAATATGGTTTTTATTACATGCCCGATAGTGTACGAGCTCATAATGCAAGTATTACAAAAGCATAGTTCAACGAACGTTTTCGAAATAGGTGGACCGGACGAAATGGACCAATATCATGGCCTGCAAGATCTCCAGATATGAATCCCCTTGAATTTTTTGTTTGGAGCTTCTTGAAAAAAAGTTTACGCGACACCTCGGACCAATGAACAGGAAGTGACAAATAGAACTAGCGCCACCTTACAATCAATACTCCAGATATGTCCTGATCGTCCTAATTCAATTCCACAAATGCTAGAGCTCTATCTGCAAACCAACGGCTACCATTTACGTTAATTATCATTATTATTGTTACATTCATTAGACTTGAATAAAACTTGTTTTATGTCATATCATTTCTACTGATTTATTGATGGTTTTACACCCTGTCGCCAAATCTACAGTTGTTTTAAGCAATTTGTATGGCTTAACTAATAACAATACAACATTTCTGTATTAGATTAGGATTTTCGACTCATAATTATGATCCGATGATTATCCGTGAATCTTAGCATCCTATATAGCTATTCAAATATTCTGGTTGAACATCGGAACGACTACCTTTATATTGCTGACCCTCACAGCTTTATGTATCCTTGATGATGCAGATGACTCGGCTTTTTCCTCGACTTTCGACTTATTTTTCCCATAGAAAACTCTTGCCTTGCAGATTTCGGACTTCCCATTCTCTTTTTTGAGTTTTGCTCTCTATATTGAGTCCTCTTTATCCATGATCACTGAAGGTTGATATATAACCCCTTGCCACATTAATTTTCATTTTCTGTATACGCATTGCGATAACACAATATGTGATCAAGTTAATCAACCACAGGCTCTATCAAAATAACTCCTTTATCCAGTTAAGCATATATATATATATATATATATATATATATATATATATATATATATATATATATATATATATGTATATATATATATATATGTTTATATATAAAGTTGTACAAGATGCCCCTAAGGAAAATTTAATTACCACACTTTCTTACGACTATGCAACTCTCATCACGTTACCAAGCAAATCAGAAACCAAACAATAAATGAAGACTTAAAAGTGTTGCTTTGGAAGTAGAGAAAGAAATATAATTAGGATGATGATGAGGATCTCTACAAAGATTATAAGTGACGGCAGATGAATTAAGAAAATGTAAGGTACGTATAGAGTATAATTCCAACACCATAGCAAAACCCCTTGTTTAATAGAATACAAAAAGCATCATAAAAGTATGTCTATAATAGTCCTCTAAAGCAATAAGACACCTTGTTTTCGTATAAACAACATAAATTAAATTTTTGTGAAAAGCTAAACCTTACATTTGCGTCTCACTGATATAAAATTTCCGTTGACGTGAACAATGTGTTTCATTTTACACCCATATAAAAATAATCAAGAGCCTTCCTTTTAAAATAAAAGAAGAAATGGTTTAGTTGTTGAAGTTTATGGTCGAGAAGCAGACAATCGCATTGTTATGCAATTGTTTCCTTTGCCTTTCATAAATGTTTCCTTTGCCTTTCATAAATGTTTCCTAGAATTTCTTACGAATATATTCAAAATTATGCATTGCTTTATTTTTAAACATCGATCACTAAAGACTCGATCAGCAAGAAATGTGGTTATTCTGTGGCTATTCCCTTTGAAACCTTTTCATCTAATCGTTCACAATGAAATACGAATGAAAATTATATTAATAAATCCAATCTAAGCTATTATGGTACTCGTTCGAAAATCCTTCATAAATGAACCTAAAACGCTTTATTTTATTCTAATATGCATTATACAATTTGGTGCAACTACATAATCTAGTTCAAACATGCACATTCAAATTATTAAAACATTATTTTATAGGAAGGACTGAAAATAATTAATTTTAAAAAATGCATACCTCGGCACATGATTATGCAATGCTGCATCAATCAATTTTTATATTGTCCCTGGAAAAATATTCATTTGACAAGAATTTAAAAATTTATGACAAAGGCAAATGTTCTATTCCTGCAGTATAGCCGAACAGATTATATTTTATATAAATTATATTTCGTGAATAAGATAATGATTAAGAGTACATTAATCACAGCTAGTCTGACATCTGATTAAAGCGGCTATAATTCATACTTTGTGACGTGATATTTATCATCGATTATTATTTAACTGTTTAGCATTTATTACCTTATACTTAATCCGTCATGAATTTAGTTGAAAAAACATAAAATATAACTATTTGTTTTAATTAATATAAACGCTGAACAATCAATATGGACTAAAATAGAATATGTGAAAAATATTTGTGTTACATTTTTATCACAAATAAGTACTTTATATGTTTTATTATTACATTACACTACCCCAATTAATAATAATAATAAAACAATTTTTAATGTATAAAGGAAAGAAAGGGTAAAAAAGTCAGAGTTTAAGTTGAGTCATTATTAATCCTGACCATTTGGTACTATTTGCAACCAACTCTACTACATGTACAGAATAAATGGTAGATGGTGACAAACCCTCAAGATTATATAAAAACTAATATAAATAAAACAAAATTATAGGCTTGTAAAACATCAAAAGAATGTGGATATCAAGATAGATAATAAAGATATACATTAGGCTTCATTACTAAACTATCTGGGTATATTCTTCTTCGCATATATGTAACGGGTAGCGCAAAAGTAATGTCATAATTTGAACTAGCTACCATTTTGCTATAAATGGAAAAGAAAGAGCTCCGTTTTCATAAAAAGTTTATTTGAAAGTGTAAAATGGTGACTTTATTTGGAAAAAATTATATTGCTCAAATGGCCACCTCCCGAATTGATACATAATTGCGCTCGTTTTACCCCATTTTGAATTGTTGCTCGCAAAACATCTGGCTCCAAATTGGCAATTTCTTCTTCAATTTTAGCTTTCAAGACTTGCAAGGTTCGTGGTTTGTTGTGGTAAACGCGAAATTTTAAAAAGCTCCAAAGGAAGAAGTCTGGTGCTGTTAGATCAAATCTCCAAAACGGGAGATCACTCGACCTGGAAATTTACATATATAAATAAATTAAATTTACATACGTGTGTCTCAAAATCTCCATTGTTGCCCGAGCTGTGTGTGCTCCGACCTGTTGAAACCAACAATGATCGGGACCCAATGCAGCAACTTGCGGCAAAAAAACTCTTTTATCATCTGCCTGTAACGCTCACCATTTACGGTTACGGTGGTGCCATCAGCGTCTTCAAAAAAATAAGAGCCAATCTTTTTTCATTGCAAATGCCGCACCAAACAGTCACTTTGAGGGGATATAATGGCTCTTCATGGATTTCATGTGGATTCTCTGTGCCCCAGAAACGCAAATTTTGTTTGTTAACATAACCACCTATGTGGAAATGGGCTTGGTCGCTCATTATGATTTTTGATACCAAATCATCCTCTTCTTGTACCAAGTTTAACAGAGTATGACAGTAAGTTAACCTTGTCCGAGTCAGCGGGCGGCAATTCATGAACAGTTTACACTTTGTAGGGGAACAATTTCAAATGTTTCGCCAAAATTCGTTGCAACGAGCGTCTGCTGATGCCTAATTACGTGCATCGTCATCTCGTTGATGTTTGTGAATTCTTTCTGACGTCATCGGCAACAGCAGCGATGTTCTCAGTCGAACGAGCAATACGAGGCCGACCACTTCTTGCAACATCTGTAGTGGACTCAGTTTGCATGAGGCGCTCAGCCAAACGTTTAATTGTTCGAGCACATAGAACACGACGACGAGGAAAACGACGACGAAATTCACGCTGCGCTAAAACAACAGACTGAAAATTTGTCAAATAAGCGGTATGGCTTGTTGAAAACTAAATCTCTATATATCTACATCATAAATGTCAAAGCACAGTGACATTTGGCACATCTGCAAAAATGGCAGCCAATTCAAATTATGACATTACTTTTGCGCCACCTATTAGTTCTTAAAATTCGTATATAGTTTCATCAAATTCTAAAAATGTATATATTTATTAGAGTTAAGATCAATTTATACTAATGCAATTGGTAATTTGACCGTACTTTCAATATCTTAAAATCAATATGAATGAGTTTCAGTAAAGTTTAAAAATAAATATGTCATCCAGGACAATCCGATAGATATAACTGAGAGTAATTGATATTCTAGGGAAATCCAGCACTAATTCTCCATGATAAACAAGTATACACGTAAAAATATGAGGAAAGATACATAGAAAATTCACAAAACTGTAAAAGAACAAGGTATACAATAACAAACTAAGCAGGCCAATGATAGCCATGAAATTTTGTTTTGTCCTAGGTTTGTATTTGTACCGCATACAAATCAAATTTTATTTTGAGTTTTTATATAACATCAAATTGTAGACATGTACTTTTAGACAGACGATAGCAATGTGCACATTAAATAACTTATTTAGTGAACGTTAATTGTTATTTTTATTTAAAACACAAATTAAAAATCAAAGCTTATTTTATATCGAATTATATTTGTTGAAATTTCAAAATTAATTTCATGTTTTGTTTGAACTTGGTACCGTATAAAAGTTCCTCGAGAAGGCCTACAAATGAAAATCGAACGGCGCAAGATCGCAACTATAAGGTGAATTAGCTCACAACTCAAATTTTCAATGCTCTCACAAGCTTTCTAGGTAATATGTGTTATTGTGCAGCCAAATCACACCTTTGTAGAGAGCACCCTAACGTTTACTCATCGTATATTTCACTTTATGTTGAAGTTACATATACACAGTATGTCTTCTAAATAATCACAAAAAATTAGGTGACGAAAGTCCCAGAAGATCGTTGACTTCATTTTACCGCTTGATTGAATTTATTCGCAAGATTAAAAAAGTTTCATCTAATAATATTCAGTGTTTTTCCCTCTCTCGCAGTTTTCTCGTTAATTATAGAACGTCTCTCGTATATGCCTTCTGTGTACTATCATCTCTGATGAAGTAATTAAAGTCAACATATAATTTGTGTTACAACAGAATGTGCGAAAGTACTATGTTACAATTGTCTAATACGCAGTCTAGTCTTCGTTATTATAGACTATTGCTTCATAACAGTTTTCCATAATCATAAAAACATTTTTGGCCATCAAATTCGATTCGTCTAGTACGAAACTGTTTCACTTTGGACTGGTATCTTCCCCTCAGCCTAATTTTCAAATAAGTCTATATATTTTCAACTGCATTCGGAAGAGGTGACTGGGACACCTAATCTAATACTGTCATCCCATTTTTAATATTTCGGACTGTGGACAGCTCTTGTACAATACTTTCAATTTTAAAATTTATGATTAATGTACTCTTGACTGTGAAGCGACTTAAGCGTACTATTTTTATATTTAACGTTTGCGACTAATTGCCTTTCTTGATATATATTTTTAAACCCTTTTTAACAAATTTCCCGTGACTACTCCTGTATTTTTGCTGCTTTTGCGATAGAAATTTCAAATTTCAATTAATCATCAACAGTGAGGTTACATTACATCTCTGCATCCGTTTTCTTAATAAACGACTACGACTTTTAAAGATATCTATCAGCTTCAACACTCATTTGACGTTCTCTGAGTTTATTGCATAGAAAGACCGTTAAGAAATCTTTATTAAATATGATAATACATGTACGCTCAGATTGGCAATCAGTACAATACTTTCACTACTTTCAGTACTTTACTTCAATTTTTGACATATTAATTTAAATTACTAATTGAATAATCAATATGTTATATTCATATTTGTTTTATTTATCCTTCGTATATTTAAATGTCATTTTGAAAGACAATGTGTTTAGTAAATATAAAACGACAGATAAATTTTCATATAATTATTCATATTCTTTTATATTACAGAGACGATTCAATAAAAGATTAATACTATAGTAAAAACACGTACCATCCAAACATTTTGCATGAAAAAGTGGCGAGAAAGTGTGATTCGACAACCAACAATGGTGGCTGAAATATAACCATGTCATCAATAAACGTAGTTTACCTTGATCTCTGACTTCGATAATGTTATAGGTTAAAGTTAAAAAAGCAGTGGAGCAGCTAAGTATGCCACTTTCAAAATCTATTCGATAAATTGAAATTAGATTGCAAGCATTTATATCCGTTTTTGTTTCTTTGTTTGTATACATATGTATGTATAGTTTACATTAACACTGTTGATTGTGGTAATTATTCTAATCCGACTAGACTTAGAATAAGAAACAAGACCAAATATAAGCATACACATGGCGTAATTTGATAATGGACATTTTTGTTATATTGTTTTGTATTTTTGAATATATCAAGTATGTATGTATATATATATACATATATGTAAGAAACAAAAGTTTACTATTTTGTTAAAATTCATTTATTTTATTCAAAGTAGTCGTCTTTGGCTTCTACACAACGTTTTGCACGGTCAATTAACATGTCGAATGAATTTTTAAGCTCATCTTAGCGATGTACTTCAAGATCGCTCTTTTTTACTGGCTTCGACGTCGGCATAACGCTGTCGTTTATTCAGAAAATGTAGTTTGGAGAATAGAAAGAAATCACAAGGGGACAAATCCGGTTAATACGATGAATAGTTGATGATTAAAATGCCATTTGTAGTTAGAAAATCGGTAATAAGAGTCGAACGATGAGATGGAGAACGATGCCAACGCCAGCACCCATTTTCACGATATTGAAGGCGCACATGACAAACACGCGTAATAAACACGTATCACCATACACTTGTTTCATCAATGTAAACGTTTCAGTAAACAATTTACCGAGTTTAAAACAGAACTTGATATTTGCTCTTTGTTCAAAATTAATTTTTCGACTAATGCCAAATACATACTGTTTATGGGCAATTTCTCAACTTCTAATGACGCAAATGTCATGAATTTTTGATATAACATTGGTGAGCGATTTACCTTACCGACGAATATATTTTTTAATAGATGGCGCCACTAAGAAGTAATGGGTGTTTTTTAAGCGCTTGAGAAATTTAAATGATAATACAAGACAGAAATATTGTTGGAATGAAATTTTTTTTATTATAATCTGGTAGATAATTTCATGGTATTTATTTTTTAAATATTATTTCCAGCATATGTCCGCCGCGGCTAATAATTACATGGTCTATTCGATCAGTCTAATTTTTGACTACTTTTTCCAATAAATCTGACCGTATGGCGTCAATAGTGGCTTGAATATTGGCTTCCAATGCTTCAAGAGTTGCTGGTTTGTCGGCATAAACCAATGACTTAACATAGCCCCATAAAAAGTAATCCAGAGGCGTTAAATCGCACGAACGAGGGGGCCAGTGAACAGGACCACTTCTGGAAATAAAGTTGTCAACAAATCGATTGTTAAGCGCGCTGTATGGCAAGTTGCCTCATCTTGTTGGAACCAATTGTCGTCTATGTTTAGCTGATTAATTTTTGGAAACAAAAATTTAGTAAGCATGGCTCGATAGCGCCCGCCATTCACTGTAACGACAGCTCCTTCCTCATTTCGAAAGAAATAAGGACCGATGATCCCGCCAGGGAGCAAACCGCACCAAACAGTCAATTTTAATGGATGTAATAGTGATTCGTTAACAGCTTGAGGACTGTCTTCACTCCAAATACGGCAATTTTGCTTATTGACGTAGCCATTTAACCAGACATGAGCTTCATCGCTAAACACAATTCTTTGATAAAAATGCTCATCTTAAGCCAGTTTCAAATGAGCCCAATCAGCAAAAATGCATCGCAAACGATGGTCGTCTGGCTTCAATTCTTGCACGAGCTGTATTTTATAGGCACGTAAGCCAAGATTCTTACGTAAAATTTTCCAACTAGTCGAAGGATAAAGCCCAACAAGTTGAGAACGACGACGAATCGACATTTCGACGTCTTCTTCAATACTTCGCGCTATAGCAGCAATATTCTCTTCGGTACACACATTTCTTTGTCTTGTTGATGGTTTTGAATAGAGAAGGCCAAATATGTTGACCGTAAAATGGACGAAGTGCTTGTATGAAGATCCCGTTTTCATCTGTTCAAGAAGACAGAGCTTTATTTGCAGTCTTAAGATTTATTCTGAGACACCAAGGAATTGAAAATAAGTCAAGAATCTAATATGTTCGTAATTAATATTAATAATAGTTTATTATTATTAATATTTGATTCATTAATCGTTTGGTTTATATGCAACTGTTCAGTCTAATTAAGGGTTCACTTAAGGGCGTTTAGATTCTAATTTGTGACATTTAAGCACTAGTTCAAATTTAATGGCGAGCTAATAAATCGAAGGTATGTATTTATACAATTATTTATTCATGTATTTGGTATAATTAATTGCTTTAACTAATTATTGATTCGTTAGACAGCATTTGTTATTAAAATTGACACACCTACAGCTGCAAATCAGTTTAGGGGCTTTTTGATATACGGTACCCTTTTTAAGAATTACTTATAAAAAAACTCTAATATAGTCAATATCTCTAATTTATTTGCTAGTAGTTGCTCAAGATAAAAAATATTACCTTCATAATCGTTAGTTTTTTTAATTAATTAAAGGTCTCTTTAATAAACAGATTAAATTCATATTTTTCTTTGTTAATTCTCACTTAATTAAAGGGTCGTTGAATGGTTATCCGTAGTCATTTATTTTTGCTAGCTGACAATTAATTAGTAAACCGTAATAGTTTTTTCTTCACATAATCTTTTACATTTCATAAAGTCAGTTATTTAATGTAATTATTAATTCAGTGGAGAACTGAACATTATTTTTCTTGTGTGATTTATTGTTATTGTTTTGTGTGTTTTCTCTTGTTATTGGGAAGTGCTCATTAAGTGGCACATATTGTATTATAGAACATTTTTTGTACCACTAGTGTGAACTAACTATACGTATAGGTGGGGATAAGTTGAGTTTCGAATTGTAACGTAGACGTTTTTTTTAAAATACCTATCTAGTAAATATATCTTTTTTTAATACCGTTTGTTTCAAAAATATTTCACCAAATACAATAAACTTCTAATAGTACTCAACTTTTCTTTTTTTGCTTATAAAAGAGGCCCCTTCTCTTTTTTCCTTAGTTAACTAAATACCGAACGTATTTTATTAATCCACCTTTTGTTTCCGTATTGTCTTAGAGCTTTCAGGGTAAAAATACTGAGGTGTCCTATTAGATCTGATTAATAGAGACCCCCCCCCCCCCATACTCCCGAAAATATTTCTAGCACCCTGGAAGTCCAGCGAAAGGATCATTTTACAAAAATTTATTTACACCCGTCGTAGTTGACAATACACCTTTGCGATGTATCTTACCGTTACTTACAATGCAAGCTATCGACAATGTCTGCATGTGTTCATCCCCCATCAGTTCCTGTGACTAGTTAACCAGAGGATTGTTCAACCTTCAACCCCAATGACATGCTGACAACGACGTCAAGTATATGTTCCTTTTATCTACATATGTTGTTCAGTAGATAACATAATATATCCTCAAGGACTTTCTAATTTACCTATTGCTTGAAGTATTCCTTTGTAATTGTGAATAGTCAGAAAATTTTTTAATACTTGGTAATACAAGATTTATAACATAAAGTTTACATATTACACGTATTAAGTTACCACATCAAGTTAACTTTAACATTTAATCTGTTGAGGGCTAAAAGTTGATCAAGTTAGTACATTTCTCTAATCTTTTGCTAGCTAGTAACTGTCCACATATAATGACAGACACTTATTGTTTAAAACGGATTTAATATTGTTTTAAATTTTAAGTTTTAATTTCCATTTCGCGCACAGAGTTACATAATTTTGTAATGTTGCTCGAGATTGTAATTTCCATTTGGGACTGCAACCCAGAAATAACGAAATTGTTTTTTATCAAGTAAAAAAAACGGTAAATTAAAAACAATAAATATCAAAATTAAACCAAAGATAAAGTTATAAGCATTGACGTCACTTTTTGCATATTCGTGTTGTACAGTTTTAATATAGTATATATTTTTATAAACAACTCTATGCCACGAGAACAAAAATTTATTACATACTGTACATATTATTTTTGCGCCATCGTCCGTTAAGTCTGGAAAAATGTTTATGAAATTTCTTAGAGTTTTCTAGTAATTATAGCACTGTAACTACATTCTGACATTATTATGCTCTACACAAAGACAGCAATATAATAAATATCACTGTTTTCACACGGCTAATGCGATGTACTAAATTCACTGCATGAATTAACTAGGCCCACACGTCCCGATTTAGTGACTTTGATGTGCTGCTAAAATTCACATTTATGACTTTACTAACGTGAGTTCAGAAAAAAAACACGGACAGTAAGCAATGTTTCTTTGTAATTCCAAACCTTATGTCGAATCCTTATTCTTATAAATCTGTGAAATATCCATTAGATCTAATATATTAAATGACATTAATGAGATGTACGAGGATAGTTTTACAAGTAGTGAGAATGACACATAGGTGGCACTCTAATTGGTAAAACAAATACACTGTGATTTAGGTTGCCTATTTATATGTTTACATTCCGATATTTAGATAAATCGATTGATTAATTTATTTTTGACGGCTGATTGAAAAAGAAGAAACACATCGTTTTATTAAAATGGAAAAAGCAGAGTATCGTGCGGTGATTAAATACTTCGTAATTAAGGGTATGAAAGCTACCGAAATAAAAGATGAGTTACGGGAAACATTAGGTGAATCTGCTCCATCATCCGCCACAATAAGTAGATGGGTAAATGATTTCAAGCGTGGTAAAACAAGCTGTGTTGAAGAAGCGCGCTCTGGAGCACCCAAAATCGTGACTTCTAAGGAAATGATTATAAAAATCCATAATATTATTACGCAAGATCGACGACTAGGCGATTTGTTACTTGCGATGAAACTTGGATACACTACAGTACACCCGAAACTAAACAACAGTCGAAACAATGGTTAAAACATGGTTCTGCACCTCCAAAGAAAGCGAAAACCACTTTATCGGCAAACAAGGCGATGGCATCAATTTTTTGGGATTCAAAAGGCATTTAGCTCATTGATTACCTTCAGAAAGGTGCCGCAATAAACGGACAATATTATGCAGAACTTCTACAAAAATTAAATGTTGAGATTCGTGCTAAACGGCCAGGAATGGCAAAGAAAAAGATTCTGTTTCATCAAGACAACGCTCCCTCGCATACCAGCAGAGTTGCGATGTCCAAAATCCACGAGTTGCATTTCTAATTAGTACCGCATGCGCCTTATTCGCCGGATCTAGCCCCTTCCGGCTTCCACCTTTTTCCAAAACTGAAAACGGCACTAGGTAGAAAGAAATTTTCGTCGAACAACGAGCTTATCGCATTTTAGAGATGGCATAAGGGCACCGTTGAGATAATTGTATTGCTCTTTTAGGAGAATATATTGAAAAATAAAAATTATTTTGTATTTAAAAAATTCGTTTTTCTTTTCCATTCTTGCTACTTGTCAAACTACCCTCATATGTATGTACATTTGACAATAGGGTTTAACTTGCTACAAGTCTGCAATTTGTGTTACCTGTACGGAAGCAAGGTGTCCCATTAGTTTAAGGGACTGATTTACATATACTTATTTATATTTTTTCATTATAAAATTTCTTTACAATTACAATGTGGCTCCAAACAATAACACCATAACACAATATATACTATACATCATCATGTACGTACACACTTATAAATACATACATTTTTATATTTTGAGAGATGCATTTACGTATTTTTCCCGTTAAATTAGAATTGTATACATAGATCTAGAAAATATATATGAAATATAGTTATTCACGTTTAGAAAACCAAATTATTAAGAGCAACATGCCTTCGTAATGTTGCTCTTAATAATTTGGTTTTCTAAACGTGAATAACTATATTTTCTATATTACGGAAATACATACTATTAATCCAGGACAAAAAATCTAAAGGAATATTACAGTTTTTTTGTAATTATGTAATTATATTACAATTTGTATTAACCGTGGGACAAAAGACCAAGTCGTAACCAAGAATCTTAAGATGTAGAACTCCACCTGTAGAACCTTATATAGCAACTCCACCGAATAAAGTAATTATATTTAACATAGTGGCTGATGAATTATTTATATACGTAGGTTGCCAATACAATTGAGGTATGTTAATTAACTACAATTATTTTAAATAATCCATTAGCACCATTCTCGGTAGTAAGCGAATATACATGTGTATAATTCCATGTTGTATGAAAAACGTTATATTGAGGAAAATTAAAATTTCTATTTAAAAAAATCTATGTTTATTTAGAGCATTCGTTTTTCGATACAAATAAAAGAATATTTTTTTCTGAAATAACAACACAAACATCCAGAACTATCGACTTATTTACAACACACACTGTAACATGCGTCAATTGCACTACCTTCACATCAAGCATCCATATCGAACAACATTATAGCCGCCGACATTAATTGAATGTTTAGCGGTATCACACCAAAGACTTATTTCCAATAAACAATAACATTGTGTAATTTTGGATACTGCGGAGCGACGTTCACCTACTTCAGTCTCAATATAATATTTATTAAAATACAATACAAATAAATAAAACAGTATGCGTGTATGAAAAAAGTTATTACATAATAACACGACTGCTAATGAAACAGAGCTTAATAACTTTTCACTTACCAATATTTACATTGTCCCTGTTCTTATTATATTGTTGATATCTCTTAAAAATTCGATTTTTTTATAGTAATATTACCAATATATATATATTTTAAACTGCATTAGATATTTTCTTGTAATTAAATTCATTACTATAGCAGGTGTGGCAGGTAAAAACGAGACTCTTTTTGCGCCCGAGATGGTAACTACGGATCACCATAGTTAGTAGGTCCTGCACAGTGTGTTACAAGTTACATATCAATTGCATTTGTAGTTTACAATATATACATATACTTCTAAATTGTAGTACCTTTATTTGAAAAAATCAATGCGAAAAAGGGCAACGAAATTAAATTGGTCAAAAGCAAAAATCAAGATGATGTTCATTTTTTTTATATTCAAGACTGGATTTCTGTTTCCAAGTTTTGAGCAATTGAGAGCCAGTATGCTTTGAATCCGTTCGAAATTAGTTAAGAAGTGCTCCTACCCTCTGTACACCCGGAGATCTCCACCTTCTTCCTCTTCCTAAAAATGAAGAGTAAGAAATATCATTGCCTCCCTCTTTCGTCCAAAACAAAAATGTATTGAACGACAAAGCGAGAACGCGTCTCTCTCGCATGTCGATAACTTACCAGATAAGTTACCAGAGGGTATAGGCAGACGCTTGCGTCACGGCTTTTTTGCCAATTAAAAAATGTTAAAAGGAATCATTCTATTATTAATAACACCCTATCTACTACTTAATTCAGGCAACGAAAATATTCTTTATTTTTCCTTATCAAAATGATATGATAAACGCTATGAAGGAATCGTTCATTAATAACACAAATCTGCCTAATGATCGGTGAATTCCGTGAAACATACGTAGTAGATAGGGTGTTATTAATAATAGAATGATTCCTTTTAACATGAAGAGTAAAGTCGAGGCGACCTGTTTTGAAGAACAGAAGTTTAGAATATCGACTACTAATGCGTTTCTTTACTTCGAGTTTCAGGGTTGCTTTTCGAGGTGGAAACTGTCATTCCGTTAAACTCTTCAATATGTGTTAGCAGCAGTTAAATAAAAAGTTTGTTTAACTTCTGCGACTCATATGTACGTTATTCTTTTAATGGTAACACATGAAATAATAGGACTAGTATTGAAAATTAAATTAACCATGCCATTAGAAGAAAAATGAAAATGTATTTTCAGTACCAATTTGCACTGTTGGCCATAATTAAGAGATACAGCCCATATATCCGAAAAGCTTATACTTGGTGTAATACAAAACGACATTGATACGACTAAATATCCCGAGTGAACATCTGTGTCCCACAGTGGAAAGGAGAACGGTACAATAAAGAGTGCGCAAATATTATTATGAGAGGAGAACGACCTTGATAACTGCGACAGTTATTAGTGCATGTCAGCTTATTTGACTTGTCGACATGCGTCATGTATGAGCAGGGTTTATTTTTCCACGTGATCACGCGCCGTCTGGAACGACGTCTCAGCTAAGTAATGAATCGAATGGGCTGCACCATTGTTCGTAGAGCGTTAGTCGCAAATCTTAGCAAGTAGCGCAAGTTCAGCCAGGAGAAGAGAAAATCTGATGCTTGATGAACTTCGAGCGCATCATGCGTTGCAACGAATTTCACTGAGATCTTAACACCAAGGTGCACATAACGACTATATAAAGCAACTGTGGCGCATCGAATGCACACACAACTTAATTCGTCGGAGACATGATGAATACCTAATCAATGCGGGCATCTATTCAAGCCATTACCACCAATAGCAAAGCATCGTTGTATTATGGAACGCTATAGCAGAGTATAATAATACACAGTACTACGTTCAGTGTACTCCGCAGATGCGATAGCGCGAACATCTGCTGTACTAGCATGACAATGCACGACCACACATAGTACGTGTACTGCGAACCATTATGGAACACTACTAACACACACAAGTACTAACCTTTGCTTGAAACGTGTCAAAATTTTAAGTCGATCGGACCAGAAACAGCTGAGTTATCGAGGTTGGAGTAAAGTCGTTTTGTAGTTTGTTTAAACAATGGAAAAAACCGAGTTTCGTGTTCTGATAAAACATTGTTTTTTAATGGGTAAAAACACCACGCAAGCAAAACAATGGATTGAAAAATGTTACCCGGACTCTTGTCCATCAAAAGCAACGATTTGTCGGTGGTTTGCCAACGCCATTACACAAATGACGCACGCTCGGGTAGCTGTGGAAGCCGTTACACCGGAAAATGTGAGTGAAGTGACAAAAATTATTGAAAGATCGTAAAGTGAAGCTCCGTGAGATTGCTGAGATTACACAGATATCATATGGAAGTGTTTTTACTATCCTTCATGAAAAATTGAGCATGAAAAAGGTTTTTTCCAAGTGGATGCCGCGATTGCTTTCGATGGAACAAAAACAGCAACGAGTCGATGATTCAGAAATATCGCTATTTACTCGCAACAAAAAAGATTGCTTGCGTCGTTACGTGACCATGGACGAAACATGGATACATCACTACACTCCAGAGTCGAAGCGGCAGTCATCTGAGTGGCGCACAGCTGCGTCCGAAACGTCCGAAAACGCAGCAGTCAGCTGGCAAAATCCTGGCGTCAGTTTTTTGGGATACACATGGCGTGATGTACTACTACCTCGAAAAAGGTAAATCGATCAACAGTGATTATTACACTGACTTACTGGTGCTTTTGAAGGAGGAAATCGCAAAAAAACGACCGCACATGCAGAGAAAAAAAATCCTTTTTCACAAAGACAATGCACTGCCACAAGTCGATGAAAACAATGGCAAAATTGAACGAATTGGGTTTTGATCTGCTTCCCCACCCCCCATATTCGTAGATTTAGCCCCCAGTGACTACTGGCTCTTTGCTGATCTTAAAAAAATGCTCCATTTGGCTCAAATGAGGAGGTCATGCTGAAACTGAAGCTTATTTTGAAGCGAAAGATAAATTTTTTTATAAACATGGTATTGAAAAATTGGAAAACGTTATTGTATCACCCTAAAAGGTGATTATGTTGATGAATAAAAAAAAATTTTGCAAAAAAAATGTTGTTTTCATTGTTAGTCTCGGGACTTATTGATCCATGTGTTACATACGATACTACTTGTAACCATGTGTACAAATGAAGTGTCACTACTTGATTTGTAGTCAATTAAAATTTTTCTAGTGTACCACTTACTATCATATTGTGAATATTCTTACCACACAGTTTGACAACCTTTCACTAGCTAATAAAAAAGGAGATTCTATACATAAGGCACCCGTAAACATATAATATTGAAAATATAACTTTTTCTACAATCATCAATCTCGTCACAGCCTCAACACCCTTTTTTTGAGCAGATTTAATAGTGATCTCAATTTTTTTGCGCATAGACGGTAAATATTTCCAAAACCTATGGAACGGATCCTACAAACAGTCAACATAAAAATAAAAATCTGGCTTAGTTCGAGCGACAACAAGGAGAGCTTTAAATGCACTTAAAAATTCTTTTCTTTCAAGTTGCCGACAGAAATTTTAAATGAACAAGCTTTCTGGATATTTAGGTTTTTGTGACGTGAATTCTACACTATCTACAATATTAAAATAAATTTGGAAGGAATCAAAAATTAAGTCCGCATATAAAAGTAAAATATTTTAAAATAATTCTACTAAATTTCACATACGTATGACTTATTTAGGTATTACATTTTAATTTAAATGTTATAAATACGAATAAAACTATAACCTACTTTTTCGATCTACGATCAAGTTAACACAAATTTTTTTGAAAACACGATATGTTTATATTATATATACTATTATATACATATATATATATATATATATATATATATATATATATATATATATATAGGTTAAAGCTTCGTTCGTAGAACAATCACTGACATCTGCCATGAGTTTATTACATCTGGTCAGTGATATACTATACATTATAAATGCGTGAGTACATGCATGCCATACTCTTTATGTAACTGGTTAAACGTATCAAACCGTTGTCAATCGTCAAGTAACTACATATTTCTACGAACAAACCTTATACACAAATCGGGACGGTGATTCTAATACCTGTATTAAAGGATCGTATTCTTGTATTTATTGTAAAATATTGGGAGAAAAAAATAACATTACTGGCACATGAAAATAGATAATACTTTTGAAAATAGCGTGTTTCAAAATTACTAGTACAATTTATACTTTTTTAAATATTTAAAATTATTTAATTTATTGTTTATTTCTATGAAATTGTGGAAGTATTGAAAATATTTTTTCCGAAACACTTTTTTATATATATCATAACTGAACGAAAAGTAACCATTGCAAATCAATCCTAGTCTGTAAACAAATGATTAAAGTTATTTAATTCATTATTTATTTCTATGAAAATATGAAAGGTTCCATAAAGAAAAATTAATAATCTAGCTAGATATTTAAAGATTATATATATATATATATATATATATATATATATATATATATATATATGTATATTGTTTTGTTTTTCGTTTCTATAAATTTATTAGATATAGCTTAGTGTATAATTCTTCATTCGTATATAAGTTATCAATAGGGATGGTAGATTTTGCCAACGCACGGTAGCGCGCCCGATCGGCTGGGTCGGGTGAAATAATTTTATTTATAGCTTTATCACATAATTGTATATTAATTCACTAACCATTTTCGCTCATCCATGTTTAATTAATCTTTGAACACAGGTGAGCGAATATGTGCAAAGAAAATATCACATTATTACAAATAGATATAGACTTGCAATGTGAGCTTTATAATTTACGAAGAACGGAATTGTCAATGGCACATAGAATTAGCAAGACACAGACAAATTTTAAAAAATAATGTATCTTGTAATAAACAACATAGATTTTCAAAAACCGTGGAACATTACACGCATAGGGAATAATCTGTCTTTTTGAAACCAAATATTTACAGGTTAAAAGATTTAACATCTGTGTCCAGTTGGTATCCTGTGAAATGAAAAATGAACCAGTAAAACGGTTCCTGAAAGTACCAGCCCAAAAGTTTAATTCCTATGGATTTTGTATATGCCCTTCTTGCATTCAGTGAGGGTTATCTATTGACTAATTATGGCGTTTGATAATACTATTCAAACAAAACGTAGCCTAGTCAGAAAACAGAAAATTGTAAGTAAAATATTGGTCATTGATGCAACTCTCTGTCATTCTTTCATAAAATTCTATTCTACGATTATAATCCTTTCAACTAAATGTAATTTATACGGATATATTTCATTCTTTAATATTCGGGCTACTAATCGGCAACTTACATCATAGTTCAGTGCGCGGGATATAGTAAAAGTTTGTGGTAATTCTTCGAATGCTATACCTTGAGAAATGACTTCATTAAATGCGAATTTTGATAGTCCTGTTTTCGGTAAATTTCTAACATTTCAATACCTTCTTTTTCAGTTACTTGAACTATTCTTAATATTTGGACGTCTACAAATTCTGGCATGTTAAATAAGTACTGAATTTTAATTCTATTACCTATTTTATGGTAAAATACCGGTTTTAAGTAAATATCTCTATTGCTATTAGACGATTTTTATGGAACGAAAAGGTATTAGTAGCCGTGGAAGCGTAATTTAATAGTTCTCCGGATTCTCACTTCAGGGATGGAATTAATGAATTAGAATATCACTGGAAGAAGTGTTCAGGGAGGTTATATTGAGTAATAAAATGTATTTCAAACCATAAAATCGTATTTTTCTTATCGAATGACAAACCTTATTGAATTACCTGGTAGGGTCAAAAACCATGAAACTTAAATTTATTATTTTTCATTTTGGTTCCAGAAAAAATCAAGATGCTAAAGCTTTATTATCAAGTATTCCCTGAAAATGTTGATTAAATTAAAAATCTTTTACTAGTATGGTCAACCTGTATTTTCTAATTAAAGGATATCAAAATTTTATTTTAACGTCAAAAATCATGATACCTAAATTTATTATGTTTAATTTTGGTTATAGAAAAAGATAAGGATGCTAAAATTTTATTATCAATTATATAAATCCAATGCAATTGCAATGTACAGTAAATTTTTACCGGGTACTATGCATATTATTAACTCACATTTGTCAAGTTGTTAGTTTTTGAATATTTGAAAGTGGCATATGCATTATTTCTCAAAAAAGAAGCAGACTGAATTAGGAGAATTAAGAGATATAAGTATTTTGCTTTCTCTATAAAAATGGAGAAAACAACAGATATATCTCATCGTCTTGCAATTTTGATGTTGTTAAATTGCGGCAAGGCTATTGATATGAGAATCACAAAAATTTATCTAAATTTGGAAATGAAGAACGTGCTTCGAAATTGCTAAAGATTGATATTAATAGTTTAAAACCTGTTAAGCCACATAGTTTAATGCCTGGGCCTTTATTATATTCTTTATATACTTTACAATTAGATTTTTTTCTATAATTAAAGTTATTATAAAAAATGAAATGACATTTTTGAAGAAGCTATAACTTTAAGAAAAATACTTGAATACATAATATATACAAAGGGTACAAAGAAAGCTTTGCAATACAGCTTCGTTTATTTAATTTTTTCAAAGTAATTTCCTCTACACTCAATACACCTCTCCATCCTCCGAAACCAATTTTTAACCAGTTCTGCCAATTTCACTAGGGAGTAAAGCACACTCGTTGTCCCAAGCGCGCAGAAGGTCCTCATTACTGGAAAACCGCCTCCCTTTTAGCTTCATTTTCACATGCAGGAACAGTGCAAAGTCGCACGAAGCAAGATCTGGACTGTAGAGAGGGTGCTCGGGAAGTTTCAATCCTGTTGTGGTCAAATATTCGGTGCAGGCTATGGCGCGGTGAGCTGGAGGATTATCGTGATGGAGGAACCAAGTATCCACTCTTGACTTTGGCCGCAGGTTCTTCATAAATCCAATGACTTTAGACAGGCACTGTTCAATATACCACTTAGCTGTGACTATCTTCTCTGTGTCCAAAACGACGCGTTCTACAATTCCACTCGATTTGAAAAATACAGCTATCATTTTCTTCTTCACAGATCTGAATTTTCTGACAACTACGGGTGTGTCCTCATCATCCAAGACCCAAGCCTTGTTTTGAGCTTTGTTCGGTACATCGTAATAGTACAGCCAAGTCTCGTCACCTGTCACGATGTTGTGCATTTACCGAGATTGTCCCTTATTAAACTTTTTTAGCATCTTCCGGCACCGAATCGCACGTCGTGTCATCTGCTCTTCAGTCAGTCGATGCGGCACCCAGAGAGAACAAAGTTTCTTCACGTGCAAATGATCATGCAGAATAGAAGGAATTGCTGGTGTATTTAGGCATGAAATACCCTCTATCTGTTGGTAGGTAACTCGCCTGTCCTCGCCAAGCATTTTCCTCACAGTAGTAACGTTTTCCTCCGTAATTGACGTTCGTGGCCTTCCCAGCTTCTCAGCATCCTCCACAGTTAAATTTCTCCTCTGGAATTCTCTATACCACCTGAATATCGTTGTGCGATGTGGGCAAACATCACCTAGTGCAAGAATAATTTCTTCGAAGCAGTGGTCTGTTTAAACCACGAACGAAATTATAACGCAAAACTGCCCTTGTCTCACTTCGTGACCATAATGCCATCGCAAACACTATACACTCTCTCTGCTAATGAATAACTGAGCCCATCGACATGCGCGGCGGCTACTATGCACGTATGAACATGTCTCAACATGCTGCAACAAGCAGCTTCCTACGATTCATTGTTGCGTCATATTGCAAAACTTTCCTAGTGCCTTTTGTAATACATATTTATTTCTATACGCAACTCCTCAAAGATGAGGGACGTTTTTATGTAAATTTATACTGAAAAGTTTTTCTTTTACAATAAAATACATAACAACCGTAATAATTGAGAATTTAGTTAAAAATAAATGAGTAAAAATAGCGAGCTTAACTAGGTAAAGTCTGAAAATCAAAGAACGATAAATTCATAACGAGTATGACTAAGCACTGAATAATTTAGCACAGACTGCAAACGTTTAACGTATTTATTTCTAATTGGCTCTAAAACTTACTCTTGCGATAAGTAAGACAAGATAAATTTATCAATGACAAAATATGTAGGTAAGTGATTTATTTTGTTATTACGCACGTTTAACTCTTAATATATTCATGACAAGGCCGATTATATTTAATAATTTACTATAAAAAATATAACCTATAGTTAATTAAGAAAGCATTGATTTGGAACTGATAGTAGAATTTCCTGCTTTAGTTTATGCTTTCGATTAGAATTGAATAACAAAATATAGTGCAATTTTGTATTGATGCTCTGCAATTTAATCGACATTTTATGGTTTACGCGAAGCAGTAAATGAGGGATCGCAATTTCCGTATGATTACATACATATATAACGATCTGGCTGCAATAAATGGTATTGTGAAAGTATACTTAAACTTACATATATGTTTATCTATAATAAGCGCAAACCTATCTCAAATATTCCAATATTAACCGTAATATTTCTAGCCATATACAACATGTCCATGTTACATCATTTAAAACGATAAAAGAAACACCTTATTATTGTTTTATTAAGCTCTCAGATACACAATATTGTAGATATCAAATTTTCGTAATCATTTGCAATTCAAGTAGTTAGAAATAAATGTAGTCATAAATGAATAGCAAAAAGAATTTTATTTTGGTAAATATATTCATATATCATGAATTCTTTGAACTTAAGTCATATATAAAATTCTTTTTCTTAATGGTTTACTTATATGAAGTAAAGGATCCAACTATGTACTAGTATTATACATACATACATATAAGTATGAAATGAAAAATAAATATAATTGTTGCTTAATTTTATATTGAACAAATAAAATATGAATTTTTTATTATTATTCATTACATTAACAATAATAAAAAATTCATATTTTATTTGTTCAATATAAAATTAAGCAACAATTATAGTTATATTAAAGTAACCAATTAAATCTTCTTCTGGGCTTCCATGCCATTGTACTGACATACATAAATTGGTAATTTTCAATTATATTACAACCAAGTAATTAAATATAATTACATATTAGAAACTAAATTCAATTTTACCAACCTTTATTTTATAATTAAAACTCTCTTTAAATTATTTCACTTAATTAATAATTGATTTGTATATATTTATATTAAGAATAAAATGTTATAAATGAACATTTAATAAATTTTGCACTTACCTATGTTCATTGTTATTAATTTTTTTATTTAAACTAATCAAAATAATTAAAGATTTTAACTGAATTTTAAATTCTAATTAAATAATTTATTATACATATATTGATTTATTATTCCAAGTTTTCTTTTTATTATTACAAACAGTTAATCTGCTTGAGATATGAGTTACATATAATATCTGTGGCATAGGTTTGAATTTTATTAGGTATGTAAATATAATTAAAATAAAATATATTGAACCCATTGTGTTTTTTATTATTTACTTACTTTTGTTGTACAAAATGTGAAACCAGTTTGGAGCCTTTACAATATATATATATATATATATATATATATATATATATATATATATATACTACGTATATGTATATACTTATATAAAGTCAGATAGTAATAAAAACCGTGATGATAGTTACATTTTCAAATATGAACCATAGCTGTTGCTTACAGACTAGGGAACATGGTTAATATTACTTTCACCATTTCCTTTCACAAGTTAAGATTATAGTTTCACAATTTGATCCCAACGAAGCAATCGCCCTCTAGGAAAGTCCAAACAAATTCAAAGATGCTCAAGTTGCAGCTGATTTAGAAATTATTCATAATAATTACAATAGACTAGTTGAAATAGTCGAAAAATTATAAATTTCTTCGTTGAGTTAACGTGGACACATTACAAACACAGCTACATACATTCAGCGACACAAGTAATATTAGTGTTATTGCTAAAGTAGATAGTGCTTTAATGAAAGATTCAGATGATACCAGATTAAAACAAATTTTTGGTGGTAGTGAATTTGCAGAGCCGTTAAGTATTTACAAATATTATTTTAATTATGCAAGTAATTATCATTAGATGTCGAACGGTAATACTTTGTATATAGGAACATTTATTCCTCGCGACGAACACGGTTACATAAAGAAACTGTCGAAACATACCTGATGCTGCAAATATTTAATCGATCCTATCCACTTTGCGGATACATGCTCAAAACACTGTTTAAAAGTTAAACGTTTATTTTCATTTATTACCTACTTAACCCCTTGCACTTCGAAGGAATGCTCGCAGTACCAATTCAAGAAACCACCGTTAACATTACGGCATAAGTTCCTAAGTTTCACTGATGGTAAAATTCCTGCAGCCATTTACAGAACTAATCACTAATACCATACCCTGCCTCAACATCTTAATTGAATCACTACTCTTTTAGAAATCATTTTATTAGGTCAATCATACGGAAACCAGACGAGTGAGAACTTTGTTGTGGCTATTCTAAAACTTCTCAGTATAGAGGAGCAAGCAGATCTTGAATCGTTCGTGCTACATAAGCGTGAGTATTATTATTATTCAGAAGGACGATACATTTTGTGAGGTTCTCAGGATATTTATACTTAATAATTGCACATAAACAATTTAAGGTGTTTGCGTGTCGTTCAACATTGTTTTACAAAACTCTACATCAATTATATTCTTAATATTGTGGTGTATTCTATTATCATATACTACAAGTCGGTACATTGGAATCAAAAGATATTATTGGATTATTAAACATAAACGGGCCTAAATTAGAACCCTGAAAGACTCCAGACGTCGAACAATTGTTGTAGCAGACATCATAAATTTAATAAGAGAAATATTAAAGACAAAATATGCCAATTTAAACAAAAGTCAAAAAAATTAGCAAAATTATTTCTAACACTATAAATATGTTTTTTTCTATTAACGCATTTTCATTCTTTTAATTCAGTATTTATTTTAAGAATAACAAAATGAGGAATTCCTGTTTTATTAAAACGATTTAAAAACTTATATTATTATTATATATTATTATTATAACGTCGTTAAAATAATAATTCAGTAAAAAATGTAACTAGAAACACCATAGTGTAATGGAACTATACTTAATGAATTTAAATTCACCTTAGGTAAAAGGCTTAGTAATTGTTAAAAATAAAACTAAAATCATTGAACCACATCAACTTTCTTTTCTTTGCTTACTAGAAAAAATAATATTTAAACCAATATTTCAGAAAAGTTGAATTTAAAAAAAAATTAATTTGAAAAATACTTAAAAGTAACACTGAATATACACTGTATATGATGTTTTAATTTATGATTCCCATATTCCCATTTTAACAATTTCGGTTTATTTTGAAGAGTAAAATTACCCTCAAACAAAAAAACTGCACAGAAACACGCTAATACATAAAATCTTGATTAGATGCTGAAAATAAAACTCGCTTAGAGATCCGTATAGAAGAAATAATACCGTTATAAATTTCCATCGTAAAAATTCACTAATAGTGTGTACAAAGCCAGTGAAGTGAACAAAGTACAAGTACCAATAAGACTTCTTACTTGAGAATCGGAAGCAAACCTTGCAGGTAAAACCTATAGAAATACTAGTATTTAAGAAAACAGCTTTTTTAGTATAGTTACTAACACGCAGCTCGGCAAATGGATAACATCAACAGTCTTCGATACGAACATCAATTACAAAACGGATCAAAATTGCGGTCATTAATGAATATATAATATGTATATACCACATGCAAATTTCTTATATACATCATTAAACTAGAGGAAACTATTATTTATTTTGTATTTGCAACATTATGTAATATATAAACTTTGTCGAAATGCTACAAAAATTTTTAAAACTTGTTCAACTTCTCATGTTTTTTTTTAAATAGCTGCAATTACGGAAAGACAAAAACAAATTTAAAGAATAGTAAATACATTAATTACTGGAAGAAATCATATTTTCTTCAAGAAAGGTAAGAAATGCTTGACCAAAAGTATTTTTACACCAATATTCATTAAAACGTGTTGATATTTTAAATTACAAATCAAATTACTTACATTACAGAAATGTCGTACAATACATGCAAAATGGCATATATCCTCCTATATTTTTTTTCGACAGAACACATTCCTAAGATATTCTATTCTTCAAATATCGTGCCTTGCTTCAGATAATTTAAAAAATTTGCAACTTCAAAATGGAATACACATTTAATGAATACGTGAATATACATTTAATGTACAGCCTTGCAGCCTGTAACGTTTTAGAAAATAGGAGAATATACACAGGGACGTTTTCCAAACCGTAGAATTCCATATAGGAAAGTTTTTGAACGGATTAATCGACATTTAAGAGAATCTGGTAAGAAAAGCGAGTTATTTATGGTAGCTGTACAATTAAAACTTTACTTGTATTATTTTAGGTAAATAGTAGAGTCCAAAGAATGACCCACCTTGTTCATTTAGAGAAAAATGTTTTACATGCTATGCTGCAAGTCCCTCCGCTAGTATTCCAAAAACTGTAATTCAGTGTGATTGTTCCTATCTAATGTGTCGAGAATTTTATATGAACACTTGCTACACCGCTTCCAAAGCCAAGAAGTTTATACTCTTCATCGAAATGAGTTTCCTGCTAGAATGCATCCTGCAAACTGGTGCTTAGAACAACAAAAGAATATCCAGCATTTTGTTGGTTTGATTTTCAACACGGATAAAATAAAATTCTTCAAAAATGCAGTAATCGATTCAAATAATTTACATACCTAGACCGATGAAAACCTCCATGCCACAATTGTCTGGAAACACGAAAATCAATTTCCTTGAATTAATGTCTGGGCGAGAATCCTAAGAAATTATTTGATAGATTCATTTGAACTACGCCACGCTTCAATGGGATGCTTTATATATATATATATATATATAGAGAGAGAGAGAGAGAGAGAGAGAGAGAGAGATCTTTTAGAAATCTAATGAACGACATGATTCATGAACGCCAGTTCTCTTTCTCACTCTCTTGCTGTGCGCGTACACCATAGGTTCCCAAACTTTTTAAAGCCATGGCGCTCTTAACGTTCAGATTATTTCCGGCGGCGCCCTTCAAATAAAGCAAAACTGGAGACCTGAGAATTTTAAGTCTAAAATTTTAAATTTAAATAAATTCTATGCTATGATCTCTAAATTTATTGATTATATTTACAATCAAGTGCAAAAAAGCTGTTCAGTAAATTCATTTTTATAAAATATTTTTCAATTTTTTTTGGTTTTGGCGAGGCTGTCGCGGCGCCCTTGGAGACTCTTTGCAAGCTTTGCTTGACGTCTATTAGATCCTCTCTATGGAGGCATAGATAGCAACTGCTAGAAAGAAACTGAATCTGTAAATATTTTTTATTAAGCGGATACGATCCAGTGTTTAAACCATTTTGTTGAGAATCTGACTTGAATTCATCCCATTGGATGTACTTGTCCCACAGTACTAGGTGGAGCCCCTCTCATTAACTGCTGGCTCATATTTTTCCTAGGTAAAATTAGCATAGGAAGTACAAATTCCCCACCTGCACTCATACATACAACTAGAGTTGTTCTCGCTGGCCATTCGGTCCTGCTAGTTGAAACATTTTACTTTAGACAACTATGAGGCAGGTTTCGTCCTCGTTAGAGACGTGGTTAGGTTGTTAATTTGTTTTAGCATAAGCCTACTCTAAATTACTGCAAAGGTTAGACATTATCCTTCATTTTTCTGTTTATAAAGATTGCCCAAAAGGATGGTTTAATCCATTTATCTCAACTAAGATATTTCTCATTCGCCTTACATCACCACTTGTTAAACCATACAATTTTTGTTCCTTAATATTATAGAATATATCTAATCAACTCTTCTTCTAAGTCTTTGCCCAACACGGTTCTTCTCTCTAGTTTAATAATAACTACATTTTTAGAAGTTAAAAGTGTTAATTTGGAGCATTACTGCAGAGTAATTCTTGGAACATTAAAGAATACTTGCTGCTACCGAAGTTCCCACGTTACTTTCTCAATGATGCGCTTGTCCTATAATGCTGATTTTCACGTCTTTGTGTAAACGTTCCCACGTTACTTTCTCAATTATGCGCTTGTCATATAATGCTGATTTTCACGTCTTTGTGTAAACGTAGTGACGTAAGCATCGAAGATGATGTACTACCCAGACCATTAAAAACTGCAACAACAGCGGCAAGGATATGTAAAATTAATGATATGAACGACAAAAGAATTGACATTAAGAAAATAGTACAAACATATCTACTGGATGCATACATTTACATTTTACTCGTAGAATGTGAAAGAATACACACGTCAGCGATCATTTGCAGCCGTTTAACAAGAACAACGTTAATTTTGTGCGAAGATTTGTCGCGATTGATGAAACCATTATGTTCTTAAATTTAAAACGCAATCTCTGTAGTGTAATATTATATTAGTCCTCACTCAAAGACAATTTTCATAAGCGGATAAGGAAATGCCTAAGATTTGTTGGGCTTCGATAAAGATGATTTTTTATCATAAAATCATAGAAAGGGTAATAACCAAATGGGAGAATACAATTTCTAAAAAAGCTTAGCCCACAAAAAGGTTCTCTTTTATCGCGATGATGCGCCTAAAACGTACAGTTGATCGAGTCTATTCCGCTAAATGAACAAACAAGCATTAAAAACACGGTATACCATAAGCCAACTAGTGGAAAAAGAATAATTTTATTGTTGATTAGGTCCTAACTGAAACGCGTTTCGCATATTAAATGCTCTTCAGTCAACCTATGATCTCGTCAATAAATTCTTCTTCTGTAGATAATCGTATCATCATACAACGAAAATATACCTACAGAAGAATAATTCGTTTATAAGATCACAGGTTGACTGAAGAGCATTTTATTAGCGAAACGCGGCTCAATGAGGATGTTATCAACAATAGATTTATTATTTTTCCACTACTTAACTTACCTGAATTTAGTTTAGTGATACGATTACCTATAGATAATCCACTAAGAATAATTTTTTGATAAAATCACAGATTGATTGCAAAGCATTTAATAAGCGAAACGCGTTAAAATCTTTTCTTCGTTAAAAAGAAATTTCGGTCAGTAAAGATGACTTATTGTAATAACAGAGTAATATTTTAAAAATCTTGCGCATTGAAGGAAAATATAAAAAATTATGAAAAAAATGTTTTAACTCACTGGTTTCACTTCGCATCTCACTTACCACTACACTATTACCCATCAGATAATTTTGCTGAAAAATTGAATGCTTTTTAATACTTCTATGCAAGCGTAATCGTGTATTTATTTCATATCCTTTTTTTTCTTTTTAACTATTAATACGAGTCAACAACCCTTTTTCAAAATTATTTTTAAAAAGTGTTAAGGAATCGCAAACATGTATACCGAAAAGTACCATTTAATTCAACAAGGAATTAAGATGATACATTTGAGTGCAACTTGTACAAGACAATATTTGTATGGACATTCCGATAAATAATTTAGGTAAAAAAACGCGGATGAGAAAATAATTCTGAATAAATTTCATAAAATGTTTCAAAATAATTTTGTTAATATTGTCACAGCCAACGGGATGGGTGGCTACAATAAATATATTTATTAACTCTATATTTATCTGCAAGTAAGTCAGCCATTACTACCTGCACTCAGCATGATAAAAAATGTAGTTGTTAGTAGGTTGCTAAAGAAATTGAATGACCAATACACTTTTACCGTATGTTTAGCAATCGTTCTGATGCTAATGATATACCAAATATTTTGTTTTGATTTGTGTTATTCACGTGATAATTATAATTGTAAAACAAGTATGAAATAAATTAAAATTTATAAACGGATTAATAACATGAAGAATGATATTTGTTTTATTTTAAAAATGTTAATGAAATGCAAGATTCTTAGCCTAAATAAAAATAGTTCTACATATGTAATAGTATCGATACTATATTTGATATGTTTAATATCAAAGAGCTATACTAGAAAAAACATAAAGGTAAGACTTGTATCAATATTACACTTTATTTACAAATCTTAAAAAATGACAATAATTGCCCTAGAATCCGGTGCCCCGGTTTTATTCGGTGTAGTGCCACAACACCGGATAAAATCGTATCAATATTACAGCCGGCTGTTATCTTAGTGGTAAGTTACTGGCTCATCACGGTGTCTCGGGATCGAGTCCAATAGCCTGCTGTCCAGAAAAGTTTTTCGTGGTTTCGCCTTCCCGTTTAAACGTATGCTAACAGCTAAAGATCTTAAGTCGCACCACGAACGCGTACGTAGTAATAACTCATAAATGCCAATGCCCTCTGTGAGTGACGTTAAAATCTATTGAGGGATATAAAGACACGGATTATTATCAATATCGTTACTATTATATAAATGACAAAAAAAGATTTCGCTCAATCTTATAGTAGCAATTGTCAGTATGAATATTAATTATAGTACATATCGAGATGTATTTTCTGTAAATATTTAATTAAAATTAAATATTCGAATTTAAAGTATACGATAATGGACTGAAAAGTGCGTGGAATGACGGGTAGATGGTCTGACGATCTTGGCTCCTTCATTTTCTACTGTTAATAAGTGGGTCCTATATTCAAATTTGTGACAATCATTAAAGATGCGCCACATAGTGCACGGAATTTGTTGATTATTTTCCAACTGGTCAAACCATCGCAGGTGCACATCACGCGAGACCTTTAGACAAATTAAAGAAAAAAATTAATGAAACGTGTCCTAGTTTACGTAAGAAAAGAGTCATATTCCAACAATACAATCCACGGCTCAAACCTAAAAACAAATTACGAGAGTAGCCGTTTATATTTCGGGAACTGGCAACACTGTTAGTGTTGCCTCAGATTTGATGATTGCATCGTGAAGTTTATCAACTTTGACAATATATTTACCTTGACAGTTTTACTGGTCCCTATTTCTGTTATTGACAGTAACTTGAAAATTTTATGTCAGCGAAAGAAGGGAATTAACTCGCGAACATTTTCGTGCAATTATTTTTCATAACTTACGGCGTGGATTATCTTAACAAGAATGCATCGACCAGCTGAATTCTTTATATGGTGATGAAGCACCATCGAAAACTACAGTATATCGTTGGTATAGTGAATTCAAACTTGGATAGCGTTCTTTGGACGATGAATTTCGTGATGGTCGCCCCACAAATGTTGTTGTATCGGAAAACATTAATGCAGGACCGTCATGTGACATACCGTGAGATCGAGGCATCTTTAGATATTAGCAACACCAGCGTGCATAAAATCGTGCATGAACATTTAGCCGTTAAGAAGCTATGTTCACGTTGAGTACCATATAATTTGACAATCGCTCAAAGAGAGACTCGGGTCAAATGGTGCATTAATGCAGTGTCTGAATTGATTATGCAAGACCAAGGCGTCGAGGCATCTCTAGATAGTAGTTACACCAGGGTGCATAGGATCCTGCATGAACATTTAGACGTTAAGAAGCTATGTTCACGTTGGGTACCACATAATCTAACAACCACTCAAAAAAGGACTCGCGTCGATTGGTGCCAAGAAATGCACAAAAAATACAATGGCGGTGCTTCAAAGAGCATTTATAAAGTCGTCACAGGTGATGAATCTTGGATCTACACGTATGAGCCCGATATTAAACAGCAGTCGACTGTGTGGGTATCCCAAGATGAGCCAAAACCAACAAATTTGTTCGCGCTCGAAGCACATCAAAACAAATGGTCGTCTATTTTTTCGGAAAAACCGGTCACGTTGCAACCGTGCCTTTAGAGAATTGTAGAACAGTCGATTCCGAATGGTACACAATTATTTATTTGCCAAAAGTTTTTGAAAAAATACAAACCGAAAACGACAGATCATTCTCCACCATGACAATGCGAACTGTCACAGGTCGGTTGAAACAGTTGAATATTTGACCAGGCAAAACATTGAATTGATGAGCCATCTGCCGTACAGTCCTGATCTAGCACCCTGTGATTTCTTTTGTTCCCACACGTGAAGAATAAACTTCGTGGTCAACAGTTTTCTACGCCGGAAGAGGCAGTTGAAGCATTCAAAACTCACAGTGATAGCAATGCTTTTCAGATAGGTTTAAACAAATGCAAAAGTGCATTGATTTCCAAGGAGAATATTTTGAAAAGCAATAAAACAATTTTCTTTAATAAAAAAATTTTTTTGTTTGCTATTCCCAAAATATAAACGGCTACCCTCGTACTATAAAATTTAAGATATTTTAATGATTGTAATTTTAAATTTCTGTTGGACTTAAAAAAACAGGTAGTAGTTCTAAAAATAACAGTTTTTAATACACAAAAAAATGGAATAATAATAACAACAACTAAGAAACCACCAATGCACACGAAAACTAAGGATTAGCGCATTGACACTGATATTTGATGATAAAAATTAAATAATTGGCCATGATAGCTATCCTCAAAATGAGAAATGTACCAAAAGGTGAGGCGGTAAATTGAAACTAAAAATATTCACAAAGTTTGCGTTTGTCTTTTGGATGCAGTCATCATGTATTTTTTTTATTTTTTCATCTCTAAAATAGAGAACTTCGATTTTAAAAACTGTTGTAATACTAATTAATATAATTTTATTAGAAAATAAAACTATAATAGCATTTTCGTGTTTTCTTAGCTTCTACTACTAATGAGTAAGCGCGGAAATATTTTGATAATTTTACGTAGGTGTCTTGTATTGTTTAGTTTGGTGAATGTAAATAACATATATTGTTTAAATAAGTACCTATTGTGTTTATTATACATTTATGCGTTGTATTTAATTATTATACATAATGCATTTAAATAACTCCTGAAAACAAGTACGTAATGCTCAATAAAATATCAAAGTTTTGTATCATACTGCTAAGACATCACTTCTTTATGTACATATATTACCGACCGTCCATTTAAATATGTAATGAAACGCATATTTTCAAACTATATACAAACATATCATACAGACAAACCTACACGCTTCATTTTAAAATACTAATTTTTACAATTTCAAATTTTAATCACTTAACTGAAGAAATTGCTGCACTACCTAAATATCTCTATCTCCAAAATTAATAGTCGGCACCAAATTAAAATTCCGCGAAGAAAACGAAAACACTTTGTATCTAATTCTAATTTTAACCGCTTTTTACGTCACCTCTCCACATAAGACTCGAACTCGCGATCTCATACTAACCGGACATGCATCTTCACCCTTATACCACGGAGGACAGCGAATTCGAGTATTCTCACGCGCCATAAATTACTTTGTGGAAATAGATATTAAATGAACCCAAGCTATTATTCGCCCAAAATCAAAAAATACTTACAAATACGTATAAGCGAACGCGTTCCTAAATAAGCATGTTTTACTCCTAACTGCACGTTCTCTAGACAAGACTATTTATCAAATTTTTTAAAAACTATCGAAAGCGGGTGAATGAAGACTTGTAGATTGCTTTCAGACAAACTGAACTACACTTAGTTTGGTAAGGTAGTATAAAATACACAGCAATTTAAATTAACTACAACAATCCATCTTAAAGAATGTTTTCAGTGAAATATTCAAATTTTCTTATTTACCCAAATAATCGCCTCTCTTATGAACAAATCAATCTAATATATCGCAGCATGTTACTTCAGCGAAGGACTATATTTTTAGTTAAATTGCGCTAATTAGTTGTAAATAGTCAGTTTGTTTGTTATTATGTTTTCTTAGTACATTCAATTCCATTGCATGATGAGCATGATGAATAATAATTATTACTAAAAATCTATTGCAAAAATTACAAAAAATATTATTAAAATATTAAAAAATAGATAATATGGATAGTAGAACATAAATTAGAAATCATTTTCTTAAAAGATTCGTGCTTTTGCTTACAAATAAAATACATATCTCTTTATATTTTTATTTGAAAAAAGAAGTGATTCATCATAATTCACAAATAAACATAGAGAACAATAACAACCACAAATACAATGAACGTTTTAAGACGTTATCAGAATATTTCTAAATACATTATGGACGTCAGACCGTCCTATATAATATACTTTTAGGGGTATGACAAAAAAATTGCTCATTGTAAATAGTGAAGTGTATTTAAAATATATTATGTTAAATTATATCGTTTTCGATGATCAGTAGACTGATGCAGATGGACATGTTCAGTAAGCTTTGCAACCATTTAACACCCATAATGTTTTTAAATATTTATGCAAAAATGTAGATGCTCCCTCCTTGTTTACATATGTACTGTTGGATAATTAAGTTTTTCTGTAAAGTAGTTATTGAAAATAAAGAATTCTTTCAATTTTTGTTAGACAATTGAAAAAGACTAGACGTTGATTATAATCGATGTCCTGGTAGGAAAATATTATGTTAATTTAAATAATTTTATGTTGTCCATTTAGAAAGTATTTCCATTGTGAACTACATCGTTAAAATTAGAGGCTTTAAGCAATAAATAGTCTTTCTTTTTGATAACTGACTTTTTTTTGTCATACAATATTATTATCAAGATTTGCTCTTAATAATTTAAACCAGTAGCGCACCTAAAGTTGAATGTAGGGAACATTTAGTTAACTATGAATAATTGTAACGATTAGATTATTAATTAATAACATAAGGTAGATATGTGAATTTTACTAACACTAGCTAAAAAAAATCAGACACAAGAATGGCATTCCTAGAACTGTTTCTTCTCCTGTTACTTTAAATTTGTACTACCAAAACACTCGTAGTTTAAGGTCTAAATTCCTACATTTTATTCCAATGTTCGTAAACTATCGTATGTTACCATTCTTATTACAGAATCTTGGTTGGAGAAAACTTTTTCTGATTCTAAGTATTTTCCTTCTTGTTACAATATTGTGCGATCTGAGAGAAAGTTTCACATAGTTGATCGATCTATAGGTGGTGGTGTTATAGTGGCTCTGTCTAATGTGATCTCGTATTAATTTACTCTTTTCTTACTTCCATTTCTCCTTTGATTGACTTGGTTATATGTGACATTCCTCCCGATATGTCACTGCATATTTTGGAATCCTTTTTTGAGGTTCTGGAAATTTATGTTCTGAATAATCCGTTTATGTACATTGGACCTTGATTTTATTCACAAACTGTTAGTTTTCCTTCTAAAGCTACTGTCTTAAATACTCTATGTAATACTTTCAAATTTATCACAATTCAGTACTGTTTCAAATAGTGACAACCACATTCCTAATTTGATATTTTCAAATATTATCACTTGATTTATACGTCGTGGCGAACTGCCGCTTGTTTCAGAACACTCTCTGATTATCCTTCTTTATGTATTGATGCTCAATATTTTTCCAAATTTTCACCTCCTCAGTTTCCAGTCTCCTGGAAAAGTCTTTACAATTTCTCAGCCAACCTCAGAAAACTCGATGATGATCTTCGTTTGATTGGTTTTTCCTTAACGACTTCTTCTGTTCTTAACTTTAAATCTTTCACTGTATCATCTTACTCTCCGTCGTTTAATAGTGAAATAATTACCAATTTAAGAATTAAGCGGTACTAGCATAATAAATGTAAATATTCTCTTTGCGTTCATTATTACGAAGAATTTAAGTTTAACCAAACATTTACTTTTTATTCGCTACAAAGTGTAGATATCGGATACTGAGCGCTCTTTAAAGAAAATCCACGTCATCTATGGTCTTTTTTTCACTCAGAGCAGAGAACTTCACAAATACCTGAATTAATGTACGACGACTTAAGGGAATTAGGCAATCCGCAGGACATTGTCGATTCGTTTACACATTATTTCTCCGTGCACTTGTCCTCTCTCTTACGTACGTCTCATTAATATTTCTATATTAATGGAATTCCCCTCTTTGTGGATTAACCCAGTTTATGAAGAAACCCTGATTCAAATTATGCATTCCTCTCCTAATAAATTCACTTCGGGTGATGATATGATTCCTAGCTTCATTATTAAAGACGCTCGTTATATGCTCGCTTTTCTTTTGTAAAAGACTATCAATCTTACTAATCCATCCCTGTCTCTCCTTCCACCTGTAAGCGTGCTAGAATCGTTCCAGTTTTTATGAAGAATGATTAATCTAGTTCCTCGAATTATTATTTCGAACCTTGCAAAGATACGAGTATTTGAACAATTAGTTCCAAATTTTGTAATATCCCCTCCTATGTTTCTCCATGTCAGCGCGGTTTCCAAAATTTTTCACAATATTATTATATATATATATATATATATATATATATATATATACATATATATATATATATATATATATATATATATATATATATATATATACTTTTCTGGTGCATTCAACACAATATATGATCGTATATTACTAAAGAAATCATCTTATGGTTTCGTGTCTGTCTCCTTAAATTAATACAGTTCTATTTTGTGGACCAAGTTAATTATGTCTTTTACAATAGATTGAATTCAACAATACTTGCCTCGACATCTGGTGTTTCTTAGGGATCGACCTAGGGCCTCTAGTATTTTGACTTTTCATAAATGATTTGCTACTTAGGTTGCTTTCGCCTGCTATGTATTATGCCGATAGCGTAAAGGTTTTTGCTGCTATTTCTTCTAATTTAGATGTCACAAAGCTACGAGCGAGTCTATACATGATTTCAGCTTAGTCTAGTCTAAGTCTAATCGACGTGGTTAGATAATTGTTTTGTAATATCATTTACCAGCAAGTTAACTCCTTTTCTTTTCTCATAGTCCATAGATGGACACATTCTTATAAAAGTTTATTCTATAAAGGAGGATTCATTAATGAATGAGGACTGCAAAGTATTTTAATGGTACTGGCTTATTAAAAATACTTTATACTTTCTTTGCGTTAGTTGTTTGTAAGTGGGAGTATGGGCTGACTGTTTGGTACCTCTTATACAGTTCGCAAATAAATGCAACTGAACGTGTATCCTGGGCATAGTTTCGACTACAATCTTATGTTAGAGGAGCACAATACCAAATCACTAGAGGAACACAGATCCTTACATACCGCTCGTTTCCTTTTATAAGTCAGTGAATGGTCGAATTAACTGTTCAGACCTGTCAAAATTAAACCTTTCTCTTCCTCTAGAAGTGCGGCTACGTTCATGTATTGTACGCCGAGGACAAATCTGCTTTGTAAAACTCCTTTTTTAATTAATATATTCAATACGTCTATAATGATATTTTTGTGGGTAGTATCAATTTATAGTTTTCAATTATTTTTATTTAGTTTTCTATGGTTTTTATTTATTTCTTTCAATAATTTATTTTATTTACTTTTGAAAATTATTCTTTTTTGTATGTATGTCTACACATATATGTTTTTGTTCTATAATTGTGTTCGCCTGTTAGGCAATAAAGTATATTATTATTGTTATTATTAGAATTCAAAAAATGGATAATTGTAACTAAAAATATAGTTTATATCTTAAAATTTATAAAAACCTGTAAACATAATAACAGTAACAAAAGATTAATGTTTACAAACCAATATATCAAATAAATACATATTTGTAAACCATAGTACTTAAAACCAATGATTAAATTCATCTCAACGGTCTAGAGCAGTTGTATAGAAATGAAAATAGCCCTTACTATTGCCAATCGCTTTAACGAAAATGGCACCTGCAAGAGAAGGAGAAGGTTAAATTATTATATGGTCATTACTTTACTACAGTTTGTTCGTATTCATTATTAATTTCAATCGCGAAGTTCAAACCTTAATTATTATATACGATATAATGTACGTTGTTAGTATTTGTATTTAAACACTTTGCACTATCTTTCTCGTTAGGTTTCTTTAATCTTTTTTCTCATACAAAGAGTTATATAGTTATTGCTTCTTTTTGTTTTTTGTGACAAACGCATAAGTGTTAAAAATCTAAATTCATAATAATAATTATAATTATAAGCTTAATTCGTTTGTGATTAGGTGTCAGTATGAAATAATAAATAAAACATCCAATTTTTATTGACGACGTTTATTTAAGTGTTTCAAGAGGGGAGGGGGGGGTTTAACCCTTTGCTTTAAGTTATTTATTCTTTATTTCCTTTTAATCTGCAATATATTTTATATTTACATATTTTTATTCGTTGACTGAAACTCGACAGTTCAGTGCGACAGACAGTAGCAGTAGTTGAGCCCTGAAGATGTCTCATATGAGTGGGTACGAAACGTCGGCAGTTATACTAGTCACACGGTTCCAGCCCGGAAACCCAGAAGAAGATAGTATGGACCACGACCGCGGACCAGATTAATTTTGATATAGCCTGCGATTGATTAACTTAATCACGTAAGGTTGACATATAATCCCTTTCCTTTTATATATCAACCTTAAGTGATTAAGGAAAAAATATGTATAAAACGATGAAAGTAGCTTTGTTTAAAATTAATGAATATAGTTTTAATACTCCTAATCTTCTTGAAAAAGTCCCTCGTGTGTTTGACTACTAAAATGATAATATAAACACAAAATAATTCAAATAGATCTATATTCACTATTTAAAAGCGAATACATTTAAAACTCGACTGATTTTTCACTATAAAAAAACATAACCCACCGCATATTATTTTCGCCCTTCAATTGAATCAAATGACCAATAACGCATAACCAGTACAATAAATACTCCAATAAAAAAAACACTTACTTAACATTTTTATATAAACTGCGAGTTTTTCCATCCTTGAAGGCCACTAAATAAAGACAAAAGAGAAGGGCCTTTAACTTCTGTGTGAGTGTATCATTTTAAATAAAAATACAAATTTTACTCTCTGAACATAATCCATTTGATGAAACTACTAAACTACAATGTTAAGAATTTAGTTTGTACTAACGATATATAATTATAGTCAGTGTACTACAGTTACTCGAGTTTCTTTTTACGATATAAATATTTCATTTTCTCATTCATCTTTTAGCGTTTGATAGCCCTAGTTTATATAAGGTGAAAGGATGTTGACAGTTCTGGTGCAATCATTCTAATGGCGAACGCAAACATAAATTACGCTATTGTGGATTTTTCACACAATATAATACCTGTTTAATTTGTAGAATAGATCAAATAGTACAACTTCATGTTCATTAGCATCTAAATTAAAATACTTTATTAACAAAACCAGCTGTATAGATAATCACATTTATTATTGCATGAATATTTTGCGTAGCTAACATTGTCTCCAATGCCATAAATTCTTTAGTTAATTTCGTGTTTTTTATTTCATTTTCGCATTGCCCCATACATTTGTGTGTATAATTTATATTCAAAATTCTTCCAATGTGTTTCAATAATTCAAAAATGTTTGGGTATTAAATATATTTACACCGCTTAGAGTAGAACATTTAACTTATATAATTAAAATTGCAAGAAATTAAAAATGAATAAAAAAGTAAGTAGTAAGTTAAGTAAAGGATGAAAAATGGGCAATTATTTCGTTTGTAACTTAATAAACTTCTAAAAGGTGTTTGATAAATACAAGTAAAAGTAATTACGGTTAATATAATTCACTGAATTTATTCAAGAAACCATAATTTCAGCGTTATTGATTAATTATAGTATGTGTGTATGTTTATCTAAGTTGTAAGATATTTAGCTGATATATTATAATTCATTAAGAGTTTTCTCTAACGTTGTACCATTAGTTATTATTAAATCCAAATTACGCATTATCGAAATTATTTTCCTTATATGCATTCAAAGGGAAAAGTGTAATTTGAATTAAATTCTAAGGCAAATATTTTTTGAGACCTTCTATTAAACTGATGTAAATCGAAGTGATCATGTTCGGATAAGCCTCTATACCTTGCATTTAAATCTAATCATACTTCTCTCTTCTAACTCTGTTGATATGTTCATATCACCTTTTATACGACTTTCCTCATCTTCCTTTATTCATCACTTTAACCTTTCAGTTAATTTGTACTTTCCTGTTCTTCATCATTCTGCTTTCTTGTCCAAACGGTATCAATTATTGACTATTTTTCTTAAAGTTCTAATACTTCTTTGTTATCAAATATTCATGAATATTTATCAGTTCGTATATCGAAACCACATTATATTCCTCCAGATTATAAGCTGAATGTTTCAACTTCTGAAAACCATATTTTTGACATTCTGTACCAGTCTACAGAAGAAGTGCGCATGCACCAAACGCCAACGACTGACCGCTATTTATCGTGAAGCCTTCTCTTTCGAATGCAGTGCCTCTCGCCTCTGTAAACAAATGAGTATAGCCGTAGCCTTCGTTCGCATTAGAGTTGTTTTTTTGTTTCGCCAGAAAGATCTTAAGTGTAACAATAGCGCAACGAATTGTTGTGAAATTTCACATGAAACTTGGAAGAACCGCAACTGAAACTTATAATTTATTGAAAGAAATGTATGACAATAAATGTTCATCTCGTGCACGTGTTTTTGAGCGGTTTAAGCGTTTTCGAATTCAAAGCAATGATGATTGTTTTTTTCGATATTAATGGGAATGTGTACCTTCACTGGGCTCCTGAAGGCCAAGCTATTAATCAACATTACGTTCTTGCTCAACTCCGTCACAGAATACAGAAAAAATGAGCCGAATTGTGGAAAAAGTCCTGGGTTCTCCACCAAGACAATGCACCGGCTCATTCCGCATTGTCAGTCAAGAGGTTTCTAGCTAAGTACAGCATCCCAGTGTAAGAACATCCGGCTTTTTCGCCGAATCTTGCGCCGTGCGACTTCTGTCTGTTTCCTAAGGTGAAATCTGAGTTAAAGGAGACAAAATTTAAGTCCGTTGAAGCTGTGAAAGCGAAAGCGGCACGCGTCCTGAAGGAGCTGACAAGAGAAGACTTCCAGCACTGTTTCAAACAATGGAAGATTCACGTGGAGCGTTGTAGGGATATAGGAGAGGTGTATATTGAAGGTGATAATAAGTAAATATGTATGAAATCAAAATAAAATGTTTTACTGCGTCAATCTCGTTATTTAATAGCCACAACTCGTATAATCAACCAATTCGACATATTCATACCAAATTTCTATTACTAGTAGTTTTATACAAATGAATACAAATCGAAAGTTATCTCTTAATGGTTTTGAATATAGGAAAAAAGTATTGTGGAGCCATCCTTTCCGGCCTATTATTTCTTTCTTTCTAAAAGAATCATTAAATTTACCACTACTTTTTATTAACGAACCGACATTTCATGGAGAGACCGTATACTACTTGCAATTAGTATTTATTAATATTTTATAAAGATGCAATTTAATTGTAATTAATATTTAAGTAACAGAGATATTTGCACTCATGTGTACATCAGAATAATTATTCACAGCATCGATTTGAAAATATTTTGTATATGTTTTAAAGAGTCTGAAGTATTGGCTAATATTAACTTTCATTAATTCTTCAAACGTAAAACTGTTTTTTTAATTTTTATTTGTGCTCTAAGACAAATTAAGTGTGAATTGGAGAAAAATGTTATTTTGAAAATTTTTAGTACACAAGTAACTGCTATTATAATATGTTAATTCAATTAAATATCTCTCATCAATCCCATAAATCCAACAAATTATTATCTAATAATGTCTATTAACAACTAATTTAGTTTTGTATGTATTTTTATTATAAACAAATGGTATGCTACTTTAGAAGCATTTGCCGAGACATACACAAAACTCTCCCTTTAGCAAGTCATCAAAATGTCACTAAAAAAAGTCTCATTGGCGCCAGAAACTGTTTTACCACGCACAAAACTTCTAATCAATGGAAATGTACGGAATTCGTTAGGGCAAGATCTAAACTGGATGTATGGTGGTAACCAGTTAGATTCCAATCTTGCCAGTGACTTTCCACTTCACACGCACGTGTTGATATAAAACTTTGTCTACTGCAGATCATCCCTTATCTAATTCTGTTTGAATCTGTTTACGTCATCACGATTTCCCTTAATTAATATTTCTATGCCAATAATATTTCCAAGCAACTGCCACAGGCCGTCCAGCCTTGTTTCATCTTCAAAATGTTATAGATATTGTTAGTCGGCCTCATGCCGGTCATCTGCACACTATACGTACGTCAATGTGGAAGGTGTTCGTGCAAGATTTGTTCGGAATACATTGCGAAACCAAAAAATTTTGTTTCCCAAAATGAATATTTCACACAGAGATCTTATATTACTGGAAAAAATTTAGATGAACTGTGGTGAAGCCTCAGACATACTTCTGTTTTAAGGATGTAATGGATGTTTCCCAAATAAGACTAAAACAATGTTCCTGAGTTTCTTAAAACCTCTAATTGGCCTTTTGGTAACTCTCACCTGAACTGTCTGGATTATTTATATACGTATATATTTTCGAATATATGACTTGAAGGAACTTCATCAAAATGTAGTTTTTGAAGTGGAGTATTCCCAAATCTACAACGAAAATACTACTAGAAACAGTAAGTTTTGCAACTCTGTGTGAACGCAACTAAGTAATGGGTGTTTTTTTGAGAGCTTTGACACTTAAAATGATAATACAAGACAGAAATATTATTGGAATGAAATTTTTTTTATTATAATCTGGTAGATAATTTCATGGCATTTATTTTTTAAATATGATTTCTGGCATATGTCCGTCGCGGCTACGAGTTATATGGTCCATTCGATCAATCTAATTTTTGATTACTTTTTCCAATAAATCTCACCGTATGGCGTTAATGGTGGCTTCCAATGCTTCAAGAGTTGCTGGTTTGTCGGCATAAATCAATGACTAAACATAGACCCATAAAAAGTAATCCAGAGGCGTTAAATTGCATAATAATAATCAATTTACATGTAACTCAAAATAATTATTGGAATACAGTAGCAATTTTCAATATCAGGCTATGTCTACCATATTCTACCTTTTCATTGCCAATTTTTGTAAATAATAAAAACGCTAATATTTAAAATAATAGAAACCGACATAAACGTGTACATAGTTCTACTCTTTGTAAATGTAACAATGTTCCGGTCTTGACAACAAGTACCATAGTTAGATGACTCGACTAAACAAGACCACTTTTTTTCAATCTGACAAGATAAGAATAGTGCATTCTGCAATAAAATATATAGGCTGTCTTTAACAGATGAATAAATCGGTATAGATTCAATCACTTAAGCTCAGACGTCGATCTTGACCAGCGAAGCTTGACCCGATAGCGGAAATATAAGATATTATTATTCGGCAAGTTACCGGAAAAATATGTATTTATACGATATCCAATGGTTACAGTTCATTGCTAAGGAAGCAGATTATTACATGAATCCTGCGTACATGTTCATACGCATATTCGCTTATTTACATACATTTTATACACGCACCTTTTAGATAACATTAATTAATTGGTCGCATTTAGATATGTTTAATATTTTAAAAAAACATTTTGGTGATAATTAACATAATGTAAAATTTGATCAATAAGGTTGATATATAACCCCTTTCCACAATTAACTATTTGTAAATTCTGTATACGCATTTCGACAACCAAGTTGTCATCATCAGCAGATAATTTCAAAGTGTCGCACCTGGTAAAACACGGCGAAAAAATTGTACGAAAAATACACTCCGTACGCGATCCGCACCGTTGAAAACCAAGATGTGCACTGTGTCTGTTTCACAAGATTTTTAAAAATACTTTTACTTAAACTAACACGCACTACATCGAAAAAGGTTATTATGGTCAAAAAGTGTCTTTGTGATTTATGTGTGTTTTATGATATTGCTCCTCTTGTCTTTCAGTAGAGAGAAGAGAGGCGTTTGCAGATCGCGTACGGAGTGTATTTTTCGTACAATTTTTTCGCCGTGTTTTACCAGGTGCGACACTTTGAAATTATCTGCTGATGATGACAACTTGGTTGTCGAAATGCGTATACAGAATTTACAAATAGTTAATTGTGGAAAGGGGTTATATATCAACCTTATTGATCAAGTCAATCAACCACAGGCTCCATCAAATTCAACTATAATATAAAATGTCGAATTGTGTTTTGTATAATTGCAATAATTTTTGTTATAAGTAATTTTTCATTAACAATAAAATTTAACTTAATTATGGTAATCGGTCATTATAACTACGGGAAAAAAATTTATATTACAAAAGAAATAAATAATACAATAAAAGTGCGTATTCTCAACGATTATTTTCTTAAAATGTAGAAATATAATAAATCTAAACATTTAAAGAAAACAGCTAGTGTTTGTGGCAAACTTTCAATTTACTTTATTATATTGCGGTTTACTGAATCGCTTACTAAGCTGCTTCAATTATTTGTTACCATATTATTATTGTTTCGTGTAATATTACAATCCTCTGTAATGTATCCTGCATTCTTGCTATATTAGGTACATTGAGAAACTCTAAGAATGCATTTAATCACTGAAGGTTGATATATAACTCCTTGCCACATTAATTTTCGAATTCTGTATACGTATTTCGACAACTAGGTTGTCATCATCAGCAGATAATTAAAAAGTGTCGCACCTGGTAAACTACGTACACGATCCGTGCTGTTGAGAACCAAAATGTACACTGTATATTTGTTTCACAAGATTTTTAAAAATTGTTTTACTTAACCTAGGATGAAAGACATTAAGAAAGGAACACGGACATGACCGATAAGTACCTACATGTGATTTATTACACTACCCTTTTCTGTCAATTTAGCAGACCGAGAAGAGGCGATTGTTCGGACCCCCGTCGGTGTTTAACACGTGGTCTCTATTCTTCAATATGTACATACTTTCATACGTATCTAATTCGCGATAATTATACACATTCTTGATCAAATGCAAGCAATTGGCATTAACACTATGATTACAATCCAACACATGTTTTGCTAAACTCGATTTTTCTGGCCGGTTGAATTTTATATGCGCGATGTGTTCTTTATACCGGGTTTCTATCAATCGTTTTGTTTGGCCGATGTATTGTTTATTACAATCTAAACATTTAATGCTATATATTCCCGATTTCTTGTTATCATCGACTTTGTCTCTTGCATTTCCTAAAAGGGATTTTATTGAATTAGTGGACCGAAAAGTAACTTGAAAACCACGCTCTTTAAAAACACTATTTAAATTTTTCGTCATACGCTGGAAAGGTAAACATACAAACTGCTTGTCCCGATTGCTTTGAGGTAACAGACATGTGGTATTCCGGATTGTTTTTCTTATGTTGACCTTCCTAATTAAACCATTGATTATCTCCGAATCAAAACCATTGTATCTCGTGATATTCTTAATAAAGTTCAATTCTTTTTCGTATCTTACTTATGTTAGTGGGAAATTAAGCAAACCATTGATAGGAAAACTAAACGAAGCCATCTTTTGTTGCATGCTATGATTTGAGTTCGAAAATATCAATTTCTATTTTAAGATTATTCCTAATAACTAAGGTATCTAAAAAAGGCAACTTGTCATTGTTTTCTTTTTCTATTGTAGATTTAATTGTCGGAAATTTTGAATTTAACTGTTTGACGAAATCATTCAAGTTGCATTTATGTGTATTGAAAATCGAGAAAATATCATCAACATACCTAATCCAGATTCTTGGAAAATATTTAGCCTTATGTTTACTATTATTGTCTTGTCTGTGACATCAAAGTCCAGTTCATGGTTTATCTTCTATCTTTAGTTGTATAATTACCAAAGCTCAATATGGAACATATTGGAGAAATAGGATCAAATATAAACATGACAAAGCCTGAATTAAACCGCAAAGAGACTGGGAAATTATTTTCATTGTATAAAAGAAAATATAACAGGATACTTTACAAGTCACGCATCTATAAGGCAATAGTTAAATAAAATATGCAAATATAACAAAGACCTTAATGGCAAATTGTACAATAAAGCTTCAGAAACGGTCAATTATATTTCAAGAAAGTGTGAGGCAAGACATAAGGTATTTAGGCAACTGCATGTACTATATATCCAACAACAGCAATTGACCCGTCCTGGATTTGTACGGATTAATACAAAAGACAGGTGTACTGGATTGGGTACAGAATGTAATATTGGTGAAATGCACAATATGCGAAATTAAACGACCAGCTTATTCCGTTCAGATATTATGTTAATATGTTAGGACCAAGTTCTCGTCTACCAATCATCTAATATAGTTATTGCTGATGTTTAATAGATTGCATGATATATTTTCATAAAAAATCTTATATAATACTTTTTTACTTCTTCAACGAAGTATGATTGCTCTGGACCTTCTATTATAATGTGATACTATCACCCTGCAAAATAAATTAGCAATAATTTATTTTCATATTTCATCGAAAACCTTGAACTACCCTAATATAATATTCTTTATTATACAGTTATGATTATATCTATATGCGCGTATTTACAAGAATTACCGTCAATGCTTGTTGCCCGATATCAAATTGTAAACTATTATACATTCGTTTTCGCTCATTATTATTTTTGCTTTGTCACGATCTGTGTTCAGAATCTATTCGCGCTTTTCATTGTACATAATCTATCTTTAAAAGATACGGGTATAATAACGTTTCGAAATCCAACGTTAAATGAAGTTGAAATTTAAAAACACACCTTGCAGTTACGGATGTACTAATTTACTACCAAATATTCTGATGTGAAAATTGCTTCGCATGCATTTATACGATGTTAAAATAAGTTTGGAAAGAATTTTAGGTAAAATTTATTTCAAATTAAAACGAAAAGATGAACGAAGTACTTAGTTATTAAATATATATTTACGCTATATCCACGACTATATACTGAAAAGTGTCAATTACAGTTTATTTTTCATGATCGCAATATTATTAACTCCTTTGATTCTATTAGATAACTTATTATCGAACTTCATACAACTATAAAGTCAGTCTTTGTTGAAGTAACTGAAATTGATTCATATAATTCTGTCAAAAACGATCAAAATGCCTTTTGCATCTCACAAAACTGCTTAGACGATCTCTAGACCCTAACTCGCGTCGGAATTGAAGTACCGGGTTCATACCACTCCCTAGCTTCTTGTCTTGATTGAGAATCATGATGGTAGACCCAAATTACATCCATAGTGATGAAATGATGCAGAAAATCGTTTTTATTCTTTCTAAAACGCTTCCAATGTTGCATTCGAATGTATTTTTGTTCCATTGTTAACGAATGCGGCACCCATTTTGCATACGGCTTTCTGAAGCCCAGAACTTCAGCCAAAATATTGCTCATACTGCCTAATGAGATTCCTAGAAGTTCTACTAAATCTCTCCCGGTTAATATACGATCTTCCAAAATCATATCCTGTATTTTTGCTACTATCTTTGGTCGCCCTTCACGTGAATCGTCTTCATGACTTGTGCGACCACGTTTAAATTCAGCAACCCATCCTTCTACTGTTCTAATTTAAGGTGAAGAGTCTTTATACACTTTTAACAATCGTTCATGAATTTGTTTTGGTGTTATATCTTCCAAAAATAAGAATTTGATCACTTCACGATATCAATTTTTTTCATTGTAAAAAATACGTGACACGTCAACTTCCAACACCTAGAGAAAATATAAAATGAGAAAACTTCACACATGTACATAAAAAGTAGTGTAATTTTTAGAAACATAGAACGACGGACCTAATAGCGAACGACAAAATCTATTGAACAACCTGGTACACCAAAATTTGTGCAACGCGTTAGGTTTTCTATTCTTAGGTGCGCAACTAAGTTCTCGCTGTTTTTTTGATGAAAATGCAACTGTATTGTGAAAAAATGTTTACAAATGAGTCATTCAAAATATTGTCCATCGCTAGCGACTACTTTTTCCCATCTTTCTGGCAGAGCCCGAATACCGTCACGATAGAAGTGTTCGTCTTTTGAGGCTATCCACGAATCAAGTCATTTTGAGATGTCTTCATATGAGCGGAACTGCTTACTAGCCAGACCATGTGCCATCGAACGGAACGAGTAATAATAGGACGGCGCAATATGCAATATCTGGGGAATATGGCGGGTGGGGTAGGACCTCCCATTTGAGCGTTTCTAAGTAGGTTTTAACGGGTTTGGCAACGCGAGGCTGAGCGTTGTCATGTTGTAGAATCACTTTTTCGTGCCTCTGCTCATATTGTGGCCGCTTTTCGCGCAGTGCTCGGCTCAATCGCATCAATTGAGTTCGATACCGTTCCCCTGTGATGGTTTTGTTCGGTTTCAACAGCTCATAATAAATAGCACCGCCCTGTTCCCACCAAATACACAGCAAAACCTTCGCAGCCTGATTATTCGGCCGAACCAACGACGTAGAAGCATGACCGGGCAGTCCCCATGATTTTGTTCTCTTTGGGTTGCTGTAATGAATCCATTTTTCATCACCCGTAACGATGCGATGAAGAAAACCCTTCCTTTTTTGTCGCTGGAGCAGTTGTTCACAGGCGAAAAAACGACGCTCAACGTCTCTTGGCTTCAAATCATAAGGAACCCAAGTTTCTTGTTTATGAATCATTCCCAACGCATGCAATCGCTGGGAAATGGCTTGGCGAGCAATGCCTCCAATTTAGCGTCTACGAAGGTTTTTGGTCTTCCTCCACGCGAACGGTCGTCAACATCGAAATCACCGTCTTTGAAGCGACGGAAACAATCACGGCACATTGTTTCACTTAGAGCAGCTTCTCCGTAAACTTTTTGGAGTTCTCGATGCGCTTCAGCTGCCGTTTTCTTCGAATGAAAGAAGAAAAGCAGCACTTCCCGCAAATGACGATTATTTGGTACAAAATCAGACATTTTCACACAACCAAAAGTAAAGTATATGACGCAAAAACAAAATCACTAATGTGTCAAAGCGGTTTGTTTACCATATGTCTAAGCTTGGTTCATGACGTTTTGGTTATGTCACAATCGACCAGCACTTACTACTGGAGCCATCTCTTGAAAAACAGCGAGAACTTAGTTGCGCACCTAAGTAACAATCCATCAGCGATCGAGGTAAAACATGCTACTTTCGACGCGATAGTAATTCGTATACGCAGAAAATTTGATGCATGCTATCATTTCATTGCATTATTAACTACAAACAAACAATTCTTTCCACTAGGGATAATAATGTAATGATTCGAAAGGCAATATAAAATACATCCCTTCCTATCCCAGGTACACCTGTAGGAAAACTTATTCATGGTCCTTTTCTTCACTTTTAGATATCTAGTGGATAAAGTTGTCTTTAAAAATAATTTTAACTATAACTTCTCTCTTATGACAGAACATGACAAATTTTTCTAGACATTAAAGTTCTGGATAAATATTGTCCTTTAGATATTTAGTTGCGTACGTATCTAAGACATTGAATATTGACATTAATGGTTGATGACTTTCCCATATTCCGCGTTGAAATTGGTATTTGTGTTATAAATTTTTTTTTTAATTTTTATATTCTATTTCGTTTTAACTTTTTCCTTTGTTTCTTAAACCTATCTATAAAATAATTACAGGTAATCTTTATTATTAATCATAATGTAGATGTAAAGGAAATTGTATAATAATCGGCTTTATTTTAATATTGTATTAAAGTGCACTTACAAATTGAAAGAAAAGTAAATAAATAAAGATGTATTTATTTTCTATAAATCTGTATAAAATACATAATCTGTCAATGTGAATAAGTATAATTACACAAATTTACAAAAGTTGCAGTACAAATATCCATATTTTGTATTGCAACGTATTAATATTTTTAATCGCTTCATATATTAGGAAAGAGAAAATATATAACTCTCCTTAGAATGAAATAGATCCAATAAAAACCATGCATTAGATAGAAATACATACATATATCAAATTATTGGATTACCACCTGTTACCTACCTCCTCTAACATCAGGTAACATCACCACTAAATAACGTTGGTACCGTTGTACTACATCCATACGTGTTAGATTAGATACTTATCTACCGGATAAGTAGCAAAAACTTTTTGTGAAGAAATTTAAATGTAATTTATCTATTAGATATATTTATTTTGAGGTGTGATTATAAATAAAATAATTACATATATGATTTATTTTATTTAGGTTAGGTTATAGGCTGCGAACTCGGTGGTTGATTCAACATAGCTATCAGCGACCTTATCTATAAGTGAAGAAAACGGCCATCAGAGGAATTGATATTCCTCACGTTATACTACGATTGTAAAACTGGCCTTTATATCGCGTTCTTTAGAGTAATAGTAGTTGTTAGAACTACGACGATACAGCGCAGATTTTAAATTTAAGGTGGAACAAAAAAGCTACGATTAATTTAAATAAAAGCGTTAGTCATATGCACATATTAAGGCGATACTGGAAATTAAAACTAAGTAAAAAACACTTCAACAAACTGCAACCTATGTGTAAAGGAATAAATAGTTTATGAACTCAAAATCGTCAAATAAAATACACTCTCCTTTAAAACTAAATATGAACAGTGAAATGCTATAATCAAGAACAATAAAGTTGAAAAACTTTTGGGACAACTAAAAATTTCTACAGTAAATAAAACCAAATGAAAACGAAAATCACATACACTACATAAAAACAAAAGCAAATATGAATTTAAATAAATGGCTCAAAAATATCAACATCCTTCGCCGAACAATACCTCAATCTATCATAAAACTGTTAATGAACATTCTTTAACATTACAAGTAAAATGCTCATTTAAACGCCAACAATTTTTGCTTGCGACTAATTGAGATTAGATACCCGTGCTTTCTCCTAACGGCTTTTTTTTGTTTATTTGTGAAATCATATATGATTGTTTAAAAACTCTCATAAAAACGTATTTGGAACTTTGTAGGCTGCTTAAGTTTCTAGTTAACTTGTTAATACAAAAACACAATTATTTTAGGTGTTGAATCTCTTTCATTTGAATGGTTTCAATATATTTTAGACTATAAAAAAAATAAGATATTAATTTTTTGAAATAAATTGGAATATCTTGATGACATAATCCATTTTTTGAAAATGAAAAAGAAAAAAATATCTACTTTAAAGGCAGAAAAAAATATAATAGCCCTGCGAATCGGTGAAAAACACAAGTATTGAATAAAAATATGTCTAAAGTACTCACTAATATAACTGAAGGAATATTTTAGTGATATCATATGAAATGTTTGATTTTGTAAAAACTAAATTAAACTCTGGAGCTATTTACTTCGAAGAGTAGTCAACTTTGTATCAATTGCTTGTTGTTAATAATATGCCTTTGTTCTTATAATTAATAAATTCTATGAAAGCTAAAATTATGAAGTACTTCTCAGAAAAGCGCTTGGCCAAGTTACAAGAAAAAAAAGGATAAATATTGCTAGGTGACAAGTAATGTTGATAGATACACTAAAACTTCATATCACATTAACAACTTTTGAATGGTCTATTATGTAAAAATCATGTTCGGTATTTTCATAAAAGTATTAGTCTTTGTCAACTAAATAATGAGTCTTAATTAATGCAATTTCTTATTCATTATCTCAACTTTTTCTGAAGCAAATTATTGCAATAGTTTCGCAGTTACAGAAGTAAGTAATGAATGATAGCTTCATGATACAATTAACTTTCCTTTGAAATAATGCTACCATTTTTCATTGCATGTAATTCAATTTAAAAATAACTCCGTTTTACAAATGACAAACTTTTTACTTATATTAAATGCTATTTTAGAATTTCCTGTTATCTCTTTCAGTTTTTCAATTTTTTCATTTTTTCAACATTTGCATTTATTTAATTTCTCCCATTTTTTGTATTTTCTCTTTACGTTTTCTGTCTGTGTGTAGATTATTACTTGTCTTATTAGATTAAACGTTATCCATGAACGATAGAAAATTCTTTACGTCAAAAAGACAAAAAAAGAGCTTAAATAAACTCTTTTTTTTATCTTTTCGACGTAAAGAATTTTCTAAAGTTCATGGATAACGCTTAATCTAATAAGAAAAGTAATACTCTACATCTTACAAATTCTTCATCTGGTTCGTCAAATCTATAGTTGTACTTATGTTCAAATTCCTCTTGCTTCTCATCTTCTGAAAAATCTTAATCAGAATCACGAACAACTTCTTCATAATTTGGCACATAATTTGTATCTTCTAATTCCGTGAATCTGAAATTGAAATTAATATAATAAAAGCTATATAAATCTTTTTTTAAATGATTTAGTTCTTCTTAAATATTCTTTTTGTAACATTTATTGAAAATACCTTTTATTCAAAATATAGTCTCGTAAAAACTCTTTATTATCATCTAACTTTGGATTATTCCAATAATCTTTCAGAGATTGAAGGTCTTTTTTTATTTCATCATTGATGTGTTCTGTTTGTCCTAATAACTAGTGTCTATAATTCTTTTTCTCTTTTTTTATTTCTGTTGTGCCTCCCCATGCACAGTCACTATCATGGTTTACATATTTTAAGACATCCTTCAATGCTATCTGCTTCTGGGTTTCCGGGCTGGAACTGCCACTAGTATATTTGCCAACGTTTCGTACCCATTTGTATAGGACATCTTCAGGGCTGAACTACTGCACTGAAACTGAAACCTTCAATATTCAATTTTTCCTGTTCTTCAACATAAGTTAAAGACCTGAAATGTATAGTATATTTTTAAACTTTCTGTATGTTACATTTATTTTAAATTACACTTAGATTTACAAACTTCTTTATCTGTGTCAGATATATGATCATCTTCCAATAACATTTTTCTTTCAAGGTCCTTAATGTATACAGGTGATCCCTTTTTTATAATTTTTTATGTTAGGTTAAATTTACACTTGCATCATAAATTTTTGGATCTTTAGTTTTTAAATAAACTGAGGAAATCCTTTTCTATATCTTCAGTTATTTGTACAGTTTCTTCATCTTCAGAAGAGCTCGATAAATTTCCGGATTCATTTGATTTACAATATAATATACAATATATAATAATACAAAGAAAATAGTATTCAATAATGTGAAAAGCTGTTATTTTTTCATTTTAATTTAGTATGTAATCTAATGTCAATATATATATATAAATTTAGAAATAGTTTTCAGAAAATATATTCAAAAAAATGTAATATAAGTAGCTTGTACAATCAGTTAGATTAACAAACACTAATATATTGATGATAAAGCAGACATATGCTACGTCTAACTTAATTTCTTTTATGGACATTTCATATTATTTATACTTCAAATACAGCATTTGTGATATTTCAGAGATAAAGGTAAATTTTAAGCTTCATATATTATTGAATATACATATATATATATATATATATATATATATATATATATATATATATGTATATTCAATAATATATGAAGCTTAAAATTTACCTATATACCATATATATATATATATATATATGTATATATATATATTATATTTATATATATATTAACTTTAAAAATAAGTACAATGACATTTATCTGCCTCATTTGTGAAACATCAATTTATGTTCCACTAAGAAAGCTGTTAAGGTTTAATAATATATATTTCATAATCAATTACATTTTATTGAAAAAATTCGAAGAATATACACATTAAACATAAACTTATAAAAAGAAGCATTAATATTTACCAAAGGTATTCAAAGATATTTAAATTCATAATCAATCTATACGAATATTTGCAATAGTCTCATAGTGCGTCCTTGAGAAGGCACAGCATGTAACCTCAAAATATGAGCGATTGCGCTTTCCATTAATATGTCAGTTGATAAAAAACGGCTCCAAATGAACACTACTTTACTACTGTGCTTCAGAAATAGTTCTTGCTTTCGACGTTTTCTGATAATAAAAATTCTAAATTTAAATTCGCATTTCCTGAATCCACTCTCACTGTTTCCGAATTTTTGACGACCAAAATTCATTAGATAATATTTGCCTGTAGTTAAGGAACTAAACACCTTCCTCAATTTACAGAAACATCCTTATCGGTTTAATGTATGTTTAGTTGTAGAAAATTATGGCTCAAGAATGCTCATTGTTTCAACTCGATTAACTATAACTTTAAAATATTTCTACATTTTTTCGACTTGCCACTTTTAATGTTAAAAAGAATCATTCTATTATTAATAACACCCTATCAACTACATATGTTTCACCGATATCACGGATCGTCAGGTTGATTTGTGTTATTAATGAACGATTCTTTCTGAGTGTATTATCATATCTTTCGATACAGAAAATAATGAATAATATCATATCTCCCTCTCTCGACCAATACATAAATGTATTGACCGACAAAGCAAGAACGTTTCTATCTTAC